>NW_004624759.1:26784383-26890269 GCF_000247695.1 Heterocephalus glaber
ATAAATAGGACACACGTGTAAATACAGAATAGTTTCTCTAGTGTGAGAAACTGAAAGTGTAAATAAGGACTAAAAGGTATAATAGATAATGTGAAGTTGGAAGAAATGGTGCAAAGGGAAGGGGAAGTGGGAGGGGTAGGGAAAAGGAAAGAAGGAATGGAATTAATATGAGAAAATGAAAAAATGGGAACAAAGTCTTTGTAGATAGGGTTTGGTGGAGGCCTTGAAGGGAGGACAGGGGAATGGGGAAAAAAATAAGAACCAATAGAGATTATGTAAAGGTGCAAATTTCCAATGATGAATGTCATTATATTATGTACCTTAAATGTACCAATGTAATTAATTTTTTAAAAAAGAAACATAATTCCCATGAAGTCCTAGTGGGAAAGTTGTGAGGGAACATGGAGGCAGCATGGAAAGTGTGCCTCTTGCTTTCTTTTGCTTTCTACGTGGCAAAATAAAGTCCACATACAATGATAAATCAAAGCATCCACAATGTGTTGTGCTGTAGTGTTGCTTGGTGCGCTTGCAGTAAGCATGACAATTTGGACAGGAATATGGCTACTTGATTTTCTTTGATTCCATGTTACCAGAATATCTTTTTTGTGATCACTTGTTAATTTTGATTTTGCTCCTGGAATTACAGAATGATATGACACAGCAATTATACTGATCTCCACACAAGAGGAATGAGTGCACAGGCTGTGTTACTCCCTCAGGCCCCAAAACTGGATGCAACCAAAATGTTCCTCTATCATTGATCCTAGATTAGAACAGTTTTCATCAGTAAATAAGAGTAAAGTGGTGTATGTTGTTGCATGGATAAATCTCAAAAAAATATGTTTAGAGAAAGAAGCTAGACATGAAAAATACATATTGTTGGGCCGACGATTTAGCTCAGTGGTTTCACCGCCTGCTGCACAAGCGCAAGGACCCGAGTTTGATCCCTGGTACCAAAAAAAAATATTGTTTGATTCCATTTATATGCAGTTTCTAAAAAATGCAAATTTATGAAGACAGAAGTAAAAACAGGCTAAGGATGGGAGGAGGGCTGTACTACATATGATCTCAGGGAACTTTAGAGGTGATGACATGTTCTAAAGCTCTGTAAACTTTTTAAAAAATCAGTGATGTGCACACTTACTATGGGTGCATTTTAATATGAGCATTATACCACAATAAAGCTTTGTGTGCCACAAAGAAAAACTGATATATCACAGATTAATCCTTTCATTAAAAATTATTGGGCCGAGGATTTAGCTCAGTGGTGCTACTGCTTGCTTTGCAAGTGCAAGGTTCTGAGTTCGATCCCCAGTACCAAAAAAAAAGAGGAATTATGTACTCATATGAAGGCTTGAGCTCCCTCCCGCTGGGAACATTCAGAATTTCTTAATCCCATTTACATTTCACATGGAAAAAGGGTTAATTGTTCCTTAAATACATTTTAAGACAGTAAAAATCCACATTAAATAGGTAATTATATTTAATTTCTAGATTTTGAATGAGTATTTGCTATGGATAAAATTGTATATTGTGAACATATTTCAATTCTTCCACATATATAGACAAATTCATTTCTTTACAACTATTAGGCAAGACTAATATTACTGGGAATGATGACATTAGGTATCATTAAAAATCGAGGTCCTTATTTACACTTTCAATTTCTCACACAAGAGAAGCTATTTGGTATTTACACATGTGTGTCCTATTTATTTCATTTAAGCGTATTGCCTCAATGTGCATCCATTTAGCTATATATGTCTCTAGTTTCTCATTCTTTATGGCTGAATAGTACCCCATTTTATTAAAAAAAACATCTTTATCCAGTTTCCAGTTGATGGGCAATTGGGCTGCTTCCAAGATTTAGCTATTACAAACTGTGCCGCTATAAACATGGGTGCACATATATCATTGTGGTATGATTCTTTTAATTCTTCTGGGAATGGGAAGTGGGAGGGCTAGGAAAAAGGAAAGAAGGGAAAAGAATAAATATGAGAAAAGGAAAAAACGGAAACAAAGTCTGTTAATAGGGAGGTGTGTAGAGGTTGAAGGGAGGGCAGGGGAATCGGGAAAAATTAAAAACCAAGTTATAGCATGTAAAGGTACAGATTCCCAATAGTGAATGTCATCATATTGTATATCTAAAATGCACCAATAAACTTAGTGAATAAAAAAAACAAGGTGATGTATTTTAAAACTATTAACCTTACAAAATTTGATGAAGTAGCTTACACACTTCTGTAAGACTTAAATATTTTGATAAATATATAAAGACAAGTTATTTTAAGATACATTCTTTTTTAACATAAAACAAATCCAAATTATTTTTCATATGATTAGCAAAACATTAAAATTATTTAATTTATGCACATTCCCATCACTATAGTTATTGTCATTATTGATAAGACAATTATACTATGATTTCCATGGTTTTGCTTTAGTGCATTCTTATGATTTTCATTCTACATATACAATTGTGACAGAATACTTAGCATTGAAAAAATCAGAAATTAATATCCAATTGAACAGTAATTGGACATATCACATAACACAAAACTATAAAGCAATACATTACAAAAGTTATGTGATAACTCATATTAAAGGATAGATGTATATGAGTGGGTTATGAGTTGGGCATTTTCTACCCGCTGGTGAATCTTTCTATACAAACTCAATAATTATAAGTGATTGTATTCAAAGATAATCAGGTAGGTTACTGGAAGAGATTTCAGAAGATCCAAGTAAATAGAAGACTTAAGAAACACAAACAATATAAATAATACTATTCATATCACTTGCTTAGACATTTGGAGAGATTAATATGCGCCAGACATAGTTGGTAATTACAATGTAAAGCATTATTTTTTGACTCTCAATAATGGTGATGTTATAAGCAATAAGTAAGTTTATTTTACTGACAATGACTATTAAAATTTACTTGGAAAAATATGGGAGAATCTATTTAATATTTATAATATGCCTGCTACAATACAATATTACTTATTTCATTGTGGTGTTGGGCCATCAAACCCAAGGCCTTCATACTGAGTTACACCTCCAGGTTTTTTTTTCTTTTTTAATTTTTTGTTTTGAGACAGGACCTCTCTAACTTGCTAAATTACTTAGACTGTTTTTGAACTTGGAATGCTCCTGCTTCGGTTTACCAGAATGCTGAGATTACAGGTTTTATATTTTTAAATAGAAGTGCAGCACTTTGGAATCTATTTACAGTGAAAAGAAAAAAAAAAACCTTAAATGGAAATATACAGGTGAAATATAATGAAAAGTATAAAGGTACTCAATTTATAATCAACAGACACCTCAGGAGTTTTCATTATAAAAAAGAATGAATTCTTGTATTTCTTCCAATTATCCTTTTCTTTGTTACCCTGATCATCTTTATTTGTGTGAGAATATTTTTAAAAGATTTTCAGTAAATTATAGAACACAATTGTGTTATATTTTAAGAGAGCAAAAGTTGTATGCCTTTAAGAAAAGTAATATACTCTAGAAGCAAAAATATATAGATATAATATGAAATGCATTTCTCACTATATTAGTATGCAATATTTATCTCTGTAGGTTATACACATATTCCTCCTCAGACAGTAAATGAGTTTTTTTAAATTTCTTAATCTGATGCTATGTAATGGTGATTAACATCTGGGAGTGGAGATGACTGAATTGGCAACTGGAAAACCAAAAGAAGCTTCCATTCATGTGTACAAATTAAGTCTTTTGATAATGATTGCAGACATGATATGAAGTGCTTATTGCTAGTGAATCATAGTTGGCCTAAAGAAGCTTTTGCTGTGACAAGGCTTCTTGATTCTCTAACTTTTAATTAGGAATGTCTGCAAGAGGGCTCTGGTAAGTCAGAAATTTGTAGTCAAGTAACATATATCATAACATTCTTGATCACTCCTTCCCAAAACTGAACCTATAGGCCAGGGAAATCACTAAACAATGAGCATGATAGGTAAAGGGCAGAGGACATGTTTGTTGTAGGAAATGAATAAAGAAAAGATCGTCCTTTTTTGTAAGTCTTTTTACACAGATGAGAATTACAAAGTGTATGACACAAGGTGAATGATGTAACCTGCTTTGCAATGGATTACATTCATTATTTGAGGCACAGAAGGGCTTCATGTCTAAATTATTTCACAATAAACACATTTTTCCTTTATAACATAAGTTGCTTCTTCTGTAGACAATTAAAGTAAGTTTCCATTTACATGTTTAAGAGAAAATTTTGAAATGTTATTAGAAATTGTTAAGAGAGAGGGTCATGAGGGACAGAACTATTAAGAGTTTCATAAAATGAAAAGATAAAAATAAATTTAGCATAATAATAAGGATAATTCTAAGCATCAGCTATTTAGAAAAACCACAGAAATAGAATGAGCTAATCTAAAAGGAAAAACAGAAAATAAAATCCATGAGCATTGCTTTTCTATATTATCTAGGTGTATGCTTATGAAACTGCTTTTGTATCTCAAGTCTCAGGGACAGAAATGAAATAAAATATAAGTAAATATAATACTGTGGTTTATAAACATAAATCATTGATATTGAATTATAGGCTAGCAGTTTAGATATGATTTAGCCCAATCCCTTTGGGAAACTGGGGCACAGAGAAGTGAGGAGATTTGCACACATTTATGAGGAAAAGCCAGACATTATTAGAACAGGGATTAATACGTAAGACTGCTATACCTTGTTAGGTGATTTTCTGTTTCTATAAAGAAATAATAAAGCAACCATTCATCCAGTTGAAAAATAAGTAATTATTGGACCTATCCCATTACTCGGATATTTTCTGATAGAATAGAAGACAGAGTTGAGAACAAGACAAGTTCTCTGTTATGATACAGGACAGATTCTACTAGGCAAAATGGGTCATTAAGAAGTAAAAAAAAATAAGAGGCAAAGTTGATAAATCATCATAGAGCATAAAAAAGAGAACACTGAAAAAGTGGTGTTTGAACTATTTCTAAATGGCAAGTGTCTGTCCCATTAAGTATATATTAAGGAAATCTGAGAAGGAGGACATGAGATTCTTAAATTGGAAAAGGCTGAATGAGTTTTAAAATGCCTAGGCATCAGAACAAAATGAATCCATTCAGAGAATATTAACCATGGAGGAGGTTGTTAATCAAAATGGAGAGAACTATCCAAGGGTCAGATGAGGTAAGACATTGGAAGCATATAAATAAGCCTGCATTTTATTTTCATAATAGAAGAAGCCATTGGCATATTTTAATCAGGGTTGCTATAATAAATAGGTTTATAGTATCACAATACTGGAATAAAAGAAATCAGTTAGAAGGTTAGTGCCTTATCTCAGACAACATTAAACTTCTTTTTAATTTTTTTTTTTTTTTTTGGTACTGGGGATCGGACTCAGGTCCTTGTGCTTGCGCAGCAGGCGGCGAAACCTCTGAGCTAAATCCCCGGCCCATTAAACTTCTTTTTAAATAGAAAGTCCAGAGTAAAAACGAGGAATGCTAGGATGCCTATAGTTCATAATTTTGAGTAGAGAGCTAAGAGTTCTAAATAAGTGCAAACTGGATTTTGATAAAATTAAATTTAAGTGTATTCCAAGTATTTGGCTTGAGCCAATGAGTGGGCTGAGGCATTCTTAAGATATTAAAAAGCACAGCTATTTTGCAATAAAAGTCAGGAATCAGAATTGGTATATGTTACATTTAAAAAATACGTGAAACAACAGCATGAGCTGTTAAGTAGATCATGAGACATGTGACATTCAGTGCACAAGTTTTGGTAGGGTTTAAAATTGAAGTTAAAGTCACGTGACTAGGGAATCCCTTATTGATAACAAAGATTAGTGGAGACCATTCAAAATCAAACTGTAGGGATTTCTACCCCAATGATCTGGAGGTGGCATAGTCAACTGGAGTCTTGTGAGATATGAGATAAATTAAAATAACATAGTGTTATGGGAGATAAGAATCAAGTGTGTTTCAAGAGAGAATGTGTGGCTTGCTCTATTAAATGGCACATGGAAGCCACTGTTGTTCTTGACAAGAGCCATTTTATAACAAAGGACAAAGGAATAGTATAAGAAATTGTATATAGTTGCAGTAAAAGTAAGAAACAATTAAAGCTGTAGAAAGGAAAAAGCCCGAGAAAGCTTTTTAAATAATTTCATGCGGCTTGTTCCACCTTTCATGATTTGAGAAATTTCAATGCATTTTCACTGAGAAAAATCTGATCCTATGTAATTAACTTTAGAAATGTATGTAGATATAAAGGTCAATACTCGGCAAGTATAAAAGTTAAATCATAATCATTCAAGTGCAATAAATGACCTAAATTCAGTTTATAAAATGATCATTTTGAAAGATGATGTATGTAGTAGGTTTCTAGTTAAAAACAGAATATCAGGGCTGGGGATTTAGCTCAGTGGTGTCGCCGCCTGCTACGCAAGCTCAAGGACCCGAGTTCGATCCCTGGTACAAAAACAAAACAAAAATCAAAAAAACCCAGAATATCACGTGATTGTTTACATTATGTATAAAATTACATAGTAATTTTGAATAATAGACAGCTCTCCTGCTTTTCTATTTTATTTTTCAATCTGTTTTTAAAATGTACTGCTTTTCAATTTATTTTACTTTTTCTTTTCTTTTTTCTTTTTTTTTTTTTTTAGGTACCGGAGAGGCCCTTTTTCATGTTTTTGATGTTAAGAAAGTCACTGTATGGCTCTTGTCTCTTTAGATTTATATCACAAGGTGATTATTAATTTTTAACAATTCCAGATATCTGTTCTATAGAAGTTATTGACTTATACTAGAAACACCATTTCTGATTTTTAATAGATTTGCTGGTAACTTTTCTGATTTTAAGGTAAATTTATGTCATTTGTTATAGCCTTCATATTGATCAAGAATTCCAATTTGTGTAATTGTGCTGAAAGCTTAACGATATCTTGAAAGAATAAAATAAGATTTGAACTTTTCCTTACAATGAAATAAGCTGCAAGATTAATTTCTTAGTTAATGGTGTTGGTTGATTAGTTAATATCCAACTACTACAAAGAAAGTGGCTTCTGCTCATAATCTAAATTTACCATAAAATGGAACCCCAATAGTAGCTGTTAATTAAATTAAGAATAATAAGTATTTCATTTTTAATGAAAAAAAGATTAGTTTACTTTCTGTCTAAGATAGTTACTCTTCATTTTCATGTTGGGGAATAAGATTATCAAAGTGATGGGCTTTTAGAAACAGTATACATACAGACTCCTGTATCCCCAGGATTCCATGAAACAATGTAAAAGATTCTTGAGGATATCAAATGAATTAATTTGAATTTCTTCTCTCTGGTCCTGTAGTCTGGGAAGATAATTTCAGCATAATTGTAATAACAAGAAAAATATTACCTGTGACTTATACTACCTGTGACTTAGAATTCCACTTTATTGCAATCCATGTATTAATTGTGTCTTTTTTTTTTTTTTTTTTGGTACCAGGGAACAAACACGGGACCTTGTGCTTGTAAGGCAGGTGGCAGAACCACTGAACTAAATCCCCAGCCCGTAATTCTGCCTTAATAAGAATGATTTAGCTTACTTCCAAAAATTTGAAGAAATTTTTCCACTTTAAAAAAGGCATTTTTCCTAATATCTATTTTTACCGAAAGATACTCAACTTAAAGATCTTTAAATAGGTTTGGAATCAGTAATAAATGCATAAGTTAGAATATATGAATCTAAATAGAAATTTAAACAGGTAAAAGCAGAAAATTAAACAACTATCCACCAAAATGTGGAGTTCAACTGTTTATAATTGCTTGTGAATGCAGTAAGTTAAAAAAAAGGAGAAAATGCTTAATATTTCTGACTCATTTTCATGATCCATTGGCCAGCTGCTATGAAGAGAACCACTAATGAAGCATGTTCCTCCATGCTGTTGGACTCCACAGCACGAGCCATGCTTCACCTTATGGTCATATTCTTTATTCAATTCTAACACCAAAAAGGTTCATGTATTTTGAACACATTAAAATAAGATATGTATATATTATTCAGCTTTCTTTGAAAATCTCTGTCAGGTAGCATACTATTTGTGGGAGTGACAGCGTTCAGTGAAGCATTGTTCTGTGAAATGGAGTACAAAATCACACAGTGTGAAGGAAAAATGTAAAATCAAAAGTTCTCCAGAAGCTATTATTTAGTAAGGCCTTTGTTAAGGAGTTAATACTGTAAGAGCTCACCTATAATCTTTGTTTCTTCTTCTGAGAAAAATGGCCCTTACCAACAATCAGATTTTAGTGTTTATTACATGTTTTTGATGTTCCCATCATTTATTAGTTTTGTGTTGTATTTTCATGTTTTGTAAAACAAACAAACAAACTATGGTCTTTGACATTACAGCTTACAAATGAGTTGAGGGGATACCAATGAGATTTCCTGACTATGTTATTCTCATGAGCATTCAAAATAAAATTCATAAATGTACTTTAAGTTTTGACATGTTAAAAGCGAATAGCATTGTTTTAAGCCACTTACATGTTGCACAGATTGCTCACTTGGATTCGAAAAGTATAAATATAATATGAAGCTCATTTTTACCTCTGCATCTCTTTCTGGCCTTGAAATTAATATTGTGTTTTAAATACAAAGAATTTTGTGAGTCTCATCCATGGATTCTAGCAGCCATTAGAATTTGAAACTGTAGCCTGTGTTTATCTACTAAAAGATGTTCTAACTCAGAAAGTTTAACCTAAGGTAGCAAAGCTGTTAAGTGTGCTTTCTTACATTATTTAGCTTATTATATCATGAGTTAGTTCTATGAATATTACATTATGCATAAAAAGAAATCGGAGACATTATGGTAATACAGAAGGCCATATTGCTGGATTATGTGTCAGTTATAGTCAAAATTATAGTCAAAGTATTTTGCTGGATATTGTGGATAAAATAAAAATTCATGGTAATTATTCTTATATGAATGATAATTATTTAAATACTTAAGTATAATATATTTTTTTAAATCTCAAATTGTCTCTTTTCAGTTTCCCCTGAAAATAGGGTCTGAGGATATGAGATAAATTGGAACATACTCTATTGAGATACGGTTTTAGGAAGATTTCAAGATTTGACTTACTGTAGAGTTAAACATCCATATTATTTCAATACAGGATTGAATTGGTCCAATTTTCAGTTTTGGTGCTAAGATAGACCTTTGAGTAAAATGGTCAGATCTTCATCTCTATCAGGATTAGTCAAGGATATTGGCTACCCTGGGGAGAACATATAGCCTTGGCTAACATGAATTTATTCCCCTAAAAGCAATTCCAAGGGAGGTTCTAAAATTTCATTGTCCAGAAAGTTAAAATCCATTATCACCTTTTTGCATGAACATAACCATATTCAAAGTCCACTTTTTAAAATGTAACATTTTTATAATTAACTATACAACACCTTAAATATTGGGTGTCAGAAAGTTTTATCCATTTTAAATAATGATTTGCTGCTTTATTTGCTGTCGATGATAATGATGGTTTATAAACAGATGTCTTTAAGTTTGGGGGCATTATTACATTATACAATCAAGTTCTTTTAGAAAGCAGTTTAAAATGTTTTGTTGGAATTTAAATGTATGTTCAGCCAAAAGTAGACACTAGTATGAAAAAATAAAGATGGAAAGATCTTGGAGAAATATAGAACTAAAAATGATTGAATATTGAAATAGACAAAATAAAAAAAACGTGAAAATATAAATCTCTTCAAAACTATGTTGAAATGTCACATTTATGTTTAGCAAAATAATATAATGGGATTATCTAAAACTATCTCCCCTCAGAATTCTAGTATCTACCTTTATATCTTTCTTGCCAAACTTTACTAGGAGAGGAATTATAATCCACTTTTACTGATAAGTAAATTGACATTTATTGGGGTTAACTTTAACTGGAGGTCCATCTACTAGTATAAAAAAATGTGACCATGCCACATATCTTCTTCTTTTTTTTTTTTTCCTTTGGTACTGAGAATCGAACTTGGATCCTTGTGCTTGGGAGGCAGGCAGTGGAACAACTGAGCTAAATCCCTGGCCCAACCACATATCTTCTTGAAAAATTATGACACCCTGCTGTGTGAGGAATTATTGGGGGCCAAGTTGTGTGACTTATGCCCCACACTCCAAAGGCCTATGTAACCTGCCTTAGGAGACAGAAAAGCATGTGGAAGGCTGGAAGGCTGCATGCTTTCTGGCTTTGTGGAGAATTCACATCATGACAGTATTCCCATGGCAATATAACAATTGCTGAGGACAGTTTAAAGAATACTAGTTCCTTATTAACCTGGGCAGGCATCTGGGTATAGAGGAGAACCTATTCCACTTTTACACTCCCCTTGTAAAAGTTTAACCTGTTCCCTATTTTTCAAAATGTCTTTTCAACCATTATTGTTCCACCAATGACACACAATACCTTTCCCCTATGCATCTCCTTTACTAATAAAAGTTGGTCAACCAGTTATCCAGTCTGTCTACAAGAGGAAGATTCCTCTCTGTCCTCTTGCACTTTAAATATTTTTTGTTTCTTTTTATTCCTCAATGTTCCCACCTCACAGGTAACTGAGGACCTGTTCAGCCCACAGCATGATATAAAATCTCATAAAACTATTGTGGTAGCAGAGGGGAAAAATGGGTAGCAGAGAAACACAAACACACACACACACACACACACACACAGAACAGGAAAGACGATACTGCTTCCACATATGATAATAGAGCATACATGATAATGTAGAAGAAACACATGGAAATATATTGATTTGATCAACTTCTACACCCCATATTTTGAGCTAGATTTACTTTAAATGATAGATTAACAATATTGAATATATGTTATATGTTAGACAAAGGATATAAAATATCTTGCCTTCATAGGAGCCAACATTTGTAAATAAGAGATTTTTCTCTTTTTTTAATTTGAAGGTTTTTTTTAATCTTTAAGGAATCCATTGGTATAAAATAAAGTTTTCAAAATAGAAAGCATTGCCTTTTTTGTTTAAACATACATAATAGTTGATAAAATGAGTTGTCTGGATTCTAATTTTAGAGATATCATTCAATAAACTATAAAAAGTAACTATGAGTTTACAATTTTAAAAATTACAATTACAATTGATTGCATAGCGACATTTTGTTATTATCACTGGGATCATTTTATTTCTTTGGCTTGGAACACAATTTCAAAGTGATTAAGCTGGTATCACTGTACTTCTTTGGAAAAAACACACTGTGCCTTTCTAGTGTGATATTTTTGAAATGCAAATTTAACTCTAATGACACTCTTAGTATGAGTTTAATTGAGGCCTTCCTGGTGGCTTCTCCATGTCCTGAGATTTAGTGAAAAAGTTAAAGATAATTGTAATACTAAGAGGTAAAGCTCAGAATGTAAAGCCAAGGGAGAAAAGTGTACACGATTCCTGCAAGTTAATGATCATCAAGAAAGTAGAACACAGAATGAAGTGTGGAATTAATTTTATTTGTTTTAATATATTTCATTAATTGTATTGGTACATTTAAGGAATACAATACAGTTACATTCATCTTTGGGATCTTGTACCCTTACATGATGAATCTTGGTTCTTATTTTTTTCCCCATTCCCCTCCCCTCCCTTTACCCCCCCCACTGTTCCCTATTTACAAAGACTTTGTTTTCATTTTTTCCTTTTCCCTGAAATTAACTTTCATATATAATTTTAGAGGAATAGATACAAAGGGTGGAGAATGAAACAGGGAATTTTTACATAAATTAGAATATGTGTATACAGTGAAAATTTTTCTATGCTATTTTTTCCTAAAATTCTACTGTTCAAACATTTTGCAAGGCAGAAGAAAAGCTGTAGTACATATTCACCACTTACAATTAATATTATATCATACTTGATTTGTTATATCTTCCCGTTTGACTCTTTTGCAATATATTTAAAAGTTCATATGGAGATTTTCAAATTTTTAGTCAGTTCTCATGTTGGTACCCTAAGGGAATTTGAGGAAATGTTTCCTCAAATAATCTTGCCTCAAACAAACTATGCTATTTAAAAAAATCCTCTCAATGATATAAAGACAAGCATATATACATTTGTATATATTTATACACATTCACAGTTAGCATCTAAATTCTCATTCCAGGATCTATATTTTCACATAGCTCTTCCCACCTTCTAGTCTATTATCAAAATATAAATTCCTGCCTGGCATGGTGGCACACATTTGTAATCCCAGCACAGGAGAAGCTGAGGCAGGAGGATTGCTGTGAGTTCATGGCCAGCCTGGGTCACATAATGAGTTCAAGGCCAGCTTGAATTACAAAGAAAAACGCTTTCAAAGAAAAAAAATATATGTATACAAAAGTTTTATAAAGAATATATATATAAAAAAAATTTGCATTTCATTCTCTAATTTATTGAGAAGTCTACAGAAGATGTAGGTTACTAATAAGCATTCAATATAAATATATTATCATTCTGTCCATTCTGTACATGTGTAGTGACACAAGATATTTCACTGAGAATTATTCTCAAGGTTATAGAATATGCAAGTTTCCATATACAACTGTATCACCTTAAGGTACCTATATACCTCTGGAAATTGTTCTATTAAACCCCAGTCTATAAAGTCTTTTATTAATTTTAAATTTTTGTTCAGTTTTTCTCTAATGTTTTATGTCTGTCTTGAATCTCTGATTGCCAAAGTATATTCTTAATTACGAATGTTTTCACACTGACCTATCTCGACCTTATTTGGCATTTCCTCCAATAGTATCATCTTGTATTTGTTGATTTATCAATGATTTGTTGCTGTTTACATCATTCATTTCTCTCTACATCATCTTTTCTGCTGTTACTCCTATAATCATTATAGATATCAAAGTGAAAACAGTAATTGAAGACTGAGATATGTTAAATTCCTACTTCATTCTAAACCATCATGAGCAGAGGAATATTTATTTCTGTATCTCTTGTCCTTGCCCCATCTTTTTCATTATATGTGGTAGATGAACCAATTTCCAAGACTTAATGTTGGAAGGGCAAAGTGATAGGTTAGGTTTTGGAGGGCTGCAGAGCTTTGTGTCATGCCCTAAAATTTCCATAAAGCCAGCTGCCTGTGCTTTTATTCCATGTTGTACACTGCTTTGCTATCTTGACAATCTGTTTATTATGAGGAGGTCTCAGCTTTGACTTAATCTTGACATCAGTTGGCTTTTAGCTGAAAATCTGCAATTGATATAGTGACACTGCCACTCTTGTTGACCTTTTAACAGCCTGGTGACAGAGATTCATTTTCCTTTGCTAGACTTTAGTTAACCAGAGACTCTGTGGGCCAGTTTAAATCAGAGATTTGGAAACACAAGCTAAAAACTTGACAAATAGGATTAAAACATTCAATGTGTGAAAACATGCTTGTTATTCTAGCAGATGACAGAAAAATTTCAGGTTGGCTTACATAAGCTGTTTTTCAAAATACGAGAGCCAAATGCAGTAAAAAAAAAAAAAAAAAAATTCATTCCTCCCTTAGACTTTCTTTGTGAAGATAAAATAAAACTTCAGTTCTACAGAATGCAATACAACAAGCTAAAAACTTTCCTGATAAAAATAAAATGCAATGGAAATTGGATATCATTCATAAAATATTCATATAAACAAAAGATTTTTAAATACCTCATAAAAATATTTAAGAATAAATGTCCTTAAATTGTTAAAGCACAAAATGTCTACGAAAACAGTAGGTTCAGAGATTCATATTGATTATATCGTAATATGCATAGTTCATATTCAGATAACTAAATTATAATTAAAATTATATTAAATATTACTGAATTAAATTGTGTGAATTATATAAATTGACCATAAAATATAGAAAATATGAAATTATACATTTAGTTTTTTTTCTTTAAATTTAAATCCACATGTAACAATGCTAATGATACTTTTTTGTTGTTGTTGTTCAAGGGATCGAACTCAGGACCCTGTGCTTGTAAGGCAGGCACCAGAACCACTGAGCTAAATCCCCAGCCCTACATGTTTCATTTTTTCAAAAGCCTTGGACTTTTAAATGTTATGCAAGTTTTCTAATTCATTCTCAGAAAATATGTGTTCATGACCTATTTTTGGACCAGATTTTTTGTTATATTTCTGTAATTTTTAAATCATTCTCCAACACATCCTTGATTCATTTTAATCCTTAATAGTAACTCTACCTCACCATTATAAAAAATCATCTTAGTGATTATTTTTTAGAAATTCTTCTGACATTCTTATTAAGCATTTAGTTGCACAAATTAAGTAAATGGCAAATAATTATTTCATTTGTATTCACTATAACTGTGTTATTCATAAGGCATTATTTTGGCATTTGTGTGAATCTAGCACTCTATTTCCATGGAAATGTATTTCTATTTTGTCTTTAATTGAGTCAATTTGACTCATTGTTCTAAATGATTTAGTTAGCTGAATCCTGGATCTCAGTATCCAAGAAACAATTCTAATACAAATAGGACACAAGGAGTTAAACACTTTGAAAAAACACTGTTTGATGGGTAATGATTTTTAAAAAATAATTTAAATGTGGAAATATATACGACAGTCAGAATTTCTGCATTATATTCAGAAAGAGTGTTTGTGGGCTGGGTAGTGAGGAAATAAACTTTACCTTTGGAGTATGTTCTCCAGTTTGTTCAGTCCAATATGTTGTTCATTTTGTATGTGATTCACTATTTTCATGGACTCCTTATGACGATCGTGTACCTCAGAAGACAGGTTTTCTTAAGGAATATTGGGAATACATTGTCCTTCTGTCAATGTTAACATGATTCTGATTTCAGTCCAGGTACAGAATATAATTTGTAATGGTTTCAGTACAGCAAGTGGCCAATATTTATGTCTGAATCAACCACTCCATGGGCTAAGCTTGCAGTCTTGAGAACCAGTAGGGAATTCTCCCTGATGAATGATTTATCATGTGCTATATTTGTGCTCATAGAGTTTACTAAATCAGAAAAATAAATGCTTGAATTAGGAAAATGGAATCAAGTTGATTTTTGAGAAAATACCAGCAAAATAAGTGAAATATCCAATCATTTGAGACCATAATATTATGTTTTATTTTCTTTATTTTTCTTCCTTGTACTTATTGTCATAAAAGAAGCCTTAAATTTCACTCTTTCAATTTCTTCAATAGTACTACACAAAATTGGTAGCTTAACTTGTAATGGATCATATTTTATAATATAACAAAATATAATGTTTTAATTAAGCTCATTTTTTTCTACTCAGAAATTAGGTGGAGAGCAAGGTTTATTCTTATTCTTTTTAAAAATATTATTTCCAGAAATTGAGCCTCCTGGAGACACTCAATCTATTTCCTTGTTTTGCAAGGAAGCTAAGACCTTGGAGAAACCTTCATTCACCAACCAACAGTACCCTACCTCTCCATTCCAGGAAAGATTTTCATTTGTTGTCTTTTAGTTCTTATATTTTCTTGCATTTGTCTCATAATTAAAATGAAAGGCCATAATTTTCAAATGCAGATTATTGTTATGCCATTTTTCAGATATCTAAGAGACATATCAGACTTAGCTTTTACACTATGAGATTGCATAATAAATTTATCTTCCTGGGCCTCTTTTTCATGTGTCAATATGGATAATGAATATTGCCAATTGAATAAGGGTGTTTTGAGTGTCTGTGATGATTATGAATTTAGAACCTGTTTTACACAATGAATTAATCTCTTACAACTTATATTTCAGACCAGCTCATTTGACATCTTTTTCTTCATATCTATATTAAACTTTTTAGATATGGGTTAGAAAGTTCATGGTAGGAATGATAGAGAGGGAAAGGGTAGTAGCATGGCTTTATTTTCCAGACTAGATTGAGTGATTTTTTTAAAACAAACTTCTATTTTTTATCAGAATTACTTTCCTAAAACTCAAATTTAATATTGTTTCACTGCTCAATGTCCTTGTTAATTAAATGAATTTCAAATAGCCAACAATAGTGTCAGTGGTAAGAATATTTCCTATCATGTAATGCCTTAACTATTCCTTAACTATATGAAAACCCATTAGTAATTTCCAAAATGCACTTTTGTTTTGAGTTCACTCTTTTTAAATTATGAGTGTTTATGATTAGATTATCTATATTTTTTCAATTCACTCATATGGACATTTTAACACTCAAGTCTTGCAGTGTTGCCACTTGCAAATCAGGCTTAATATTTGAAAGTAAAATGATTATTCCTTACTTTATTATCACTGTGAATTACATGAGAGCATCATTCTTAGTGGCTAACTGTATTGCTAAGCTGAGATGCCCCTTACTATTTTTGAAGAGTTGACCCTGCCTGCTGCTAAGAACATGCATCAAGCAGCATCAAGCACTTTTAGGACACTGCATTTCAAAATGTAAAACATGTTCCTCCACATAGAAATGCTGGCTAGCCAAAATATTTCATATGAGATCAAGAATATTTTCCAAAATGTGACTAAAATTATCAACCACATTGAAGTACATAACCTTAACTCACATGTGTTCATGCAGGTTCTTTGAGAAGATGGACAAAACACACATGTATTATCTTCTGCACAGAATTGAGATGTCTTTATAGTGATAGATCACTGGCTAGGTTTTGTGTTATGAAACTGTTTCAGAGATTTCTTTTAGAAAAACGTTCACCACTGGCAGCGTATATCGGTGACACGGAGTGGGTCACAAAACTTTCTTGCTTGTGTGACATATCCAATCTTCTCAGCAAACACAATCTGTCATTTCAGGAGAGCGTGACAACTGTGTTCAGGTTTGCTGATAAAATAGCTGCATTTAAAGCCAAACTGGAATTATGGGGCCACTTAGTGAACACTGAGGTTTTTGACCTGTTTCAGACATTATCAGAGATTCTGAGAGAGACTGAGCCAGGGCTTTCTTTCTCCTAACTGATGAATGATGTTCTACCTCAGCTTTTAAAATTGTTTGAACACTACTTCTTAAATAAGCAATCTCAAGTGGGAAGAAATGGATCCGTATCCTTTTATGTATGAGCCAAGTGGATCAACTGTAGGGAAGAGAATCAATTGTTTGACATTTCAAACAATGGTTGCCTTAAGAGTATGTAAGAGACAAATTCAAATGCCCATACATGCTGGATTAAAGTTAGAGTAAAATATCTTGAGATTGCCACAAGAGCACTGAAAGTCCTACTTTAATTTCCAGTATCTTTGTGAAGTGGAATTTTCGGCAGTGATAACATCCAAAATGAAATTAGAGTAGATATACGAAACACACTTCCGATTTTAAATCCTATATGAGAACATCTCATGGCAGAAAAACAAAACTCAAGGTTCCCAGTGATTCTGGGACTGTGGTGAGTTGAGTAATTATTTCATTATTTATCACAGCCTAATATTAAAAGGAATAAAGTAAAAAATAAAGGTAATGTACTTGTTCAACCCAAAACTACCCGAAGACTAGTATGTGGAAAAAGTGTGGACCACAAATTACTGGTGCCAAAAATGTTGGAGACCATTGGTTTAGAGTTCAGAATACACAACAGAGTCCAGAATATATCCTTAAAATGAAATCTTACACATAATGGCTACAGAGGTGGATTTTTGGCAGCAAGATGCTTTGTTATTCATTAATAGAGAGGAAATAATCTATTCAGGAAACCAAGCCAGTTCAGAAGGAGAAAACAAGGATACCCTAGAATCAGGGCAAAGACTGAATAGAAAATATTGATTTCCTATGGGGCAGCTGCTTTATCTGTATCATACAAGCCTATTAATATTGCTAAAATTGATTTTTTTGCAATTTGATAAGAGGCAGAATATATTTAGGTAATGATTCTTAAAGTAAAAGCATTCTGTCTGAAATGACTGCATATAAGAATAATGTGAATGGTGATAAAATGAAGCATAATTATTGGATAGTTATAATGTATAAGACATTGTGTTATACATTATACAAACAAAATCTCATTTATTCTTTAAATATTCCAATAGTCATATCATATAAAAGCAAATTGAATATGAGAATTATATATTTTGCCCAAAGTCTGTATTAAGAAAAGCCAAGTGTGTCTGTCCTCCGTCTTTCATCTTTGAAAGTTTCACTCAAGTCAGTCTACTCTCTAAATTATTACTTTGCAACATTTTGGAAAGCTTTGCAGTGAAAGCTCTTTATTTTTCATAAATAAGTATAAATTAAGATCTTCTATTTTAATTATTCTTTCAAATGTATTAAGTTTATGATTAAAATTTACATAAATGATCTAAAGTTAGATTCCAAGATATATTAATACAAATTTTTATGCACTTACCAAGCAGTATTCAGGAAAATGCAATACAAGGATGAATAGGTGGATTTTGCTGTTTAGATTTATATAATTATTTGCTGACTAACATTTTTAGAGTCACACTCAGAAATATTTCTTATTCTCTGGATCTTGAATTTTGCTTTCATTTACATATTTTAAAGCAAAATTAGGCCTTATTATTAAAATGTCCTATACAATAAAGAAATATTTTTAGGTTAGATTAGAATGCATGAATTCTGCAAGTTATAAAACTAAGATTATTTTCCCTGCTGCATAGTAAAATTCTTCTTAGAATATAGAATAGTCTACATTTAGGTAGTTCTCCTTTTTTTCCTTCAATCCTCTTAAAATCTTTCACAGTAATTTGAGGTGTTTGTGAGTACATTAGACACACTGAAATTTCTTCCTGTCTATAAAAGACTGCATTGAGGAAAATAAATGTTTTATTTAATGTTGACTTCTTACTAATTCTGTATTACAATTTATATTAGACTGTGGATATTAATTTAAGAAATATGAGAGAATCAGGTCAGAGACAGCTAGCATAGTTTAACCATTCGTAGAACATAGAAACTTATGTCACATGTCCCAAAATGTCATGGATTATTGATAGTATATTGATAATATTGATAGTATGATTAAGTTCTATATTATTGCACTTCAGGGGAGAGGTTTATAAGAAATAACACTTTCAAAAATGTTTAAACAATTATAAAAATACCTTAATTTCATATTTCTGATATTACACACTAGAATTACCTTCTTGCTAATATGAATTATCCTGGAACAGTTAATAGTCCAGAGAATTGAGAGACAGGGAAATGATTGGCCATAACTGCACAGTGAGGGCGTGACCATTAATATATGTATTTTCCTGAACTTTCAGAAGTAGCCTTAGGGATATTCTGTAATAATTTCCTGAATTGATAGATATCAAGGGCTATACCTCAAAATCTTCCTGAACCTATTTCTACTTTTCTTATAGGGCTAGCATCAAGGAATTATTTACACAAATTGGGAATAAAACTCCTGTAACACATTCTTAAGGATAGTTAAAGAATGATACAATCTATGTAAAAATGAAAGATAAACCACAATATGGGGAAATTACATACATTATTCTGAATCTCCAATATATGCAATGGTTTTTCTATCTCAAACCATAAGAATATTTTCTTGTCCAACAGGTGGATAAGTACAGTCCTGTTAAGTTTGTAATAAAAGAAACAACATCAAAATGAAGGATATCAGAAATTAAACAGCAAACAAATAAATCTTAATTTATTTTGTTAAAATAGTAAATTTTGTTAAATTAACTTTTATTGTTATTGACAAATAACAATATAATTGACAAGATCATACCTATGTTAAGTATACTATGTCATGTTTTGAGATGCATTACTCTGGAAAAACTTATTGCAATCAAACTAACATAGTCATCATTTCACATACTTAAAGCAGTTATTATTAATCTCATATGCTTAGAAACATTTTATAACAGCATAAGGCAAAAAAAAAATAGATAAATATCCTCAGCATCTTGCTCTCAGAGATAGATTATTACTGTAAGTAAACACATTTCTAGGGGATTTTTCAATGTACTATTTCATAACTATACTATTGCAATTAATGTTCAATAGTTATAATACTTTACACAAATTATCCTAATTTAATATTGCTAAATTCTTAAAAGTATATTGTAAACTAGTTAATAGGTTGTTTATAAAACCGGACACACAATTCACCATATGTTCCAGCTATTCCACTTCTAGGTATACACTCAAGAGAAATAATCTACTTCCACTCAAAATTTTGTAAACAAATAGTGATAACACTATCATATTAATCATATTGCACTATCATATTAATCATAATGGTTCAAAACTGAAAACAACACAACTGTCCAAACACAAATAAATTCATAAGAATGATTTAATTCGTTAATTCCTCTCAGAGGTTTTCTCCTCCTCTCCTCTCCTTTCCTTTCCTCTCCTATCTCTCCTCTCTTTTCTTTGCTTTTCTTTTTCTTCCGTGCTGGGGCTGGAACAGATATCTGCACATGGCCCATGGTTGGCATGCTTTCTCTATCCTTATCCAGACATTTCAATAGCTACTGTGCTTATTATATTGTTTATGTTGATCAACAGCATAGTCCTTGAGAAAGAACTTAAATTATAAATAAGATAGTTTTGTTAACTCCAAAATATCTTGTCATGGGGAAAAACACTCCAGTTTAAGCAAAATAATTTTTTATCTGATATTATTTCTTCTTGATATCTTTTACTCTAATAAAGGATTTTGACAGTGACATGCAATTCAATAAAATGATGGGCCAAACTATATTTGAATCTTTATAAACCCTTGAATTCTTTATCTTTTACATTCTGTGCATACCTAGTGATTATCTTCTAATTACAACCATAATCCTCTCCTAGTCACATCTGAGGAGTAGACTTTCCTATAGTGCCCTGATGGAAAAAATATGAACTTAGATTTGGAAAAATGATAATAGTTTAGAAAAACATGAAGTTATAAACTATGTCTCACAAACCTAGAATCTATTAGAGCAACATTTACCTGTTTACTGTTATGTTCTTACCACTTAAAGTTTTATCATACAACATGTGATTAATAAATATGTGATAAATTACAATAAGGAATAATATTTTGTGTTTTGCTAGATATGAGATGTATATTTTAAACTTTGATTGGGAAATAGGTTTTCCAGAGAGAGAGAAAGGGAGAGAGACTATAGTGGCAAAATAGTTTTTTTAATGAATTTAGATTATCTGAGCTCAAAATTCTGCTCTAACATTTACTAACTGTACGATCCTGCACAAGATTCTAATCTCTACATACAGTAATGAGGAGAAAACTGTGCATGGGAGGGTTATTAGCTCCTATAGTATATTTGAAGTGATAATCTGTTGTGTTTCTATCAGTGACCAAGACATAGCATCAATGTAATAAATGGACCCCGCTAGCTCATTTGTGAAATGTACAGCTAAATGTGTGCCTACTTCCTTTAATAATCTACTACTGTCTGCGGAGTGACTCCACTTATTCAAAGTTTTAAAACATTTTCTAAATTACTCAGAAGCTCATTTTTTACAATACATTTTAACAGTAAATGACAACCAGGCATTGTGACACGTATCTGTAACACTAGATCTCTGAGACCTGAAGGCAGGAAGATAACAGGTTCAAGCCAAGTCTGAAAACTTAGTTATTTAGAGAGATTCTGCCTTAAAAAAAACAAACAAATAAAGAACAATAACAAAGACTGGGGAGGGCCAGGGATTTAGCTCAGTGGTTTCGCCACCTGCTGTGGAAGCTCAAAGACCCGATTTCCATCCCCGGTAGCAAAAAAAAAAAAAAAAAGAAAAGAAAAAGAGAAAGAAAGAAAGAAAAAAAGAAAGAAAGAGAGAGAGAAAGACCTGGGAGATTACTTAAAGAAATAAATGTCTTGAAAGTTTACATATGAAACAATTTGAAAATATTCACTTATTGTTTGTCATTTTCTTCCTTTTGGGGAAAGGGATCCATTAAGTTTATTCTACTTTTTAGGTATGTCATTTTCTATTAGTAGCAACAATCTCCTTGATAGCTATTTTAAACCAGGCAAATGAGATGAGTTGTTATTATTTTTTAGAACCAATAGCAATAATAATATTGATAAGCAGCTTGATTCATAGAACTTTAATGTTTTAAAATTTAGAAATATCTATTATAAGACTGTCATCTAAAAGAAGGCAAGAAAGTAGATATCACTAGTATTATACAATGAAAGTAAGAAAATATGAAAAAATGACTTTCAACCAAGTGGCATCATTTTAAACTGCACTTTACAAATTATGAATATAGATTGTATCTGGGCTTGTGTCAAAGTAACTTTTCAGGGTAGGAATCTTGCCACTAGTCATTCTTATTCATTTATTTGTTTGGACTCAACTTTTCAGTGAAAAATTACACATTGGTTTCAGGATTTTCTCTGTTGAACGAACATAGTAAACCCAATCCCCAAGTTGCTCAAGTGGAAAGTAACTGTTAATGTCATCCGAATAGGAACGTGAAGCTGAAATTGGTGACATAACAAACAGTGTTAGTTCTCACTTCCAATACAGAAATATTATTTAAGGATCTCTGAAGAGCTCTTTTACAGAAGTAGTAAAATGGCTTTCAGTTGTATAAATTGACTATCTTTTGCTAAGAAAATATAGTTGGCCATTAAGAAAGGTAAAAAAGTGAATTCATTCTATATATAGTTCAATTAGAAATTCAAGCAGTAAGATATTGGTTTGGTATGATAGCACTTGAACTTTTATTAATATAATTCACATTCTGTTTTCCTTCAAAAATGTTGATAAAGATTTGGTAATTTTGCATGATTCTTCAAAATACTGTTCTATTTGAACCACTATGATTTCAAGAAACAAATTTAATATGAAGACATTTTTGTGGAATCATTAAACTTTTTGATATATCCCTGTAAATATACCTTTGTTCCTCTTATCTCAATATGCAATACAAATTTCAAAACAAACTTGAAGAAATGTGCAGCTATTTTTACCTTTCTGAAATATGTACACCTGAGTGTATTATTTTATTTATTTGAAAACTGCAATTATTTGAGATCATGACTGGATATGAAAATGCTCAGAGCCTCGTATAGTGAGGGCCACATGCCCATCATCCCAGCACTTGAGAGGCAGAGAAGGATCACCACATGTTCAAAGCCAGCCTGCACTACAAAGTGAGACCCTATCTCAAAAAACTAACCAACCAACAAACAAAAAAGACCTCAGATATTCACCAAAGGGGGACAAAGTAATACTCTTTTGTAAATTTGTTAAACAGATTACAAAAGATGTCAGAACAGAAAAAAAAATACTTCCATGAATGGAAAGTTACAAAGATCCCAAATGGAGTAAGAATATTTTAATTTTTTTTTTAATTTTTTAATTGTTTTGTTTTATTTTTCTCAGTACATGTTTGCAGTAGATAATATTGTAGTTAAGAGTAAATATATTTTACATATATAGAGTTGGGATACTGTCTCATTTTTATGAATTCTTTACCACCAAGATGTTTTCCTAAGCACCATAGTTATTCTATGTTGTTTCTTTATCATTCCAAGTGAGATAGTAGTGTAATAATGATATCATGGAATTATTATGAGGATTGCATGGAGTAACTATCTGGATTGAATAAATTATAATGGCAAGTACAGAAAAAATCAATAATTCATAATTACAAACATGTTTCATAGCTCTATTTGCTTTTCAACCACTAATATTCATTTCCTTAAATAGAGGAGATATTCTCATTATCAAAAGTTAATTTAATTTTATTAAAATTTATTGATAATCAGTGACTCACAATGTAAAGAAAGAGTGGTACTAAAAATAGTATGACTGACAAGATATAGACATGGCCAACTGAAAACAGATGCCGAGTATGAACAGACAGTAGGTGAGAAGTATTAGAAAATATGTAACTATCAAAACAACAGAAGGTTAACCATGTACAAGAAATATGTACATCACATATACACAATGGGCACAGAGGATGAATATGTGGAGTCCCACTGAAAATGTTCCCTTTGATAACATAGTGTTCTTTTCCTTCAAATAATTATATTTTATTTTTACTGGGGTTATAGTTGGGTTTTCTTATCCTAGTATAGTATGTATTACTCAACACTGTAGCTATCAGTTTTTAATTAAATCCATACAGAATTACTTTTATTATCCCCAAATATATGGATTTTGTACAATTAATAATTCGGCTATATTGCAGAAAATTTTTCATTCTTTCATAATGCAGTCATTTTTATATGGGTTTTTAAAAATTCAGTTTCTTTTTCTCATTTAAAAAGTTTTTTATTTAATAAAATATAGATTGAGAATTTTTTGAAAATCTTTATATTCAAGAGCAAAACTTGGTGAACTTTTATTAAAGAGCCAAACAGTATATATCATAGACTTGTGAAATACAAGTTCCATGTCTCAAATATTCAAATTTTCTATCCCAGGTGCAACATCCTTACAAAAAAAATACATGAATTAGTATGTCTATACTACAATAAAAATATATATATAAAAAGATTTTGTTACCAGAATTTGGCCCATGGGCCACAGGTTTCTTTTGTTTTTTTGGTACCAGGGATCAAACTCAGAACCCTGTGCCTGTGAGGTAGGTGGTGGCATCACTGAGTTAAATCCTGGCTGGACCCACAGGTTTCTGAATCCCTTGTTCAGAGTGTGATTTCCCTACAAATAGGAATATCTATGGGAAAGAGACCTGTGTTGGTCGAAGTTCTCCAGAGTGAAAAAAAACAATAAAATATACATAAAAATACATGAGAAGTTTTATTATGCAACTGATTTGCACAATACTGGTGATCAAGATGTCTTACAACTTGCCATATGCAAGCTGAAGAACTGACATGACTGGCGGTATAATTATGGACAGCCTAAATACTCAAAGGCCGGGGAAGCTAGACACTTATGGTCTTGAAGTACTGATGTCAGGGGGTAGGAGAAGACAGATATCTCAGCTCAAGACCAAAGAGCAAATTTATCCTTCCTACACCTTTCTGTGATACTGATACCTTCAGTGTTTCAGAAGGTGAGTGCCCTTAGTGGTGGAGGCGTATCCTCTTTATTCACCCTACTAATTCAAGTGTTCGTCTCTTCTAGAAACCTTCTCAGAGATATGTACACACAAAATAATCTTTTAACAAGTATATGACTGTCTCTTACCCCATTTAAGTTGACTCATAAAGTTAAACATTGCAATGCCATATCTGTTTTATTAATCACTTTGTAATTGGTGTCAAAGTTCCCTAAAGGCAGTATCAATTTGATATTGATATGATGAGAGTATACAAGCATGTATTATATTTAGTTTACCAAAATTATACCTTAGATGTAATTCCTTTTCTGTGACATATATTCAGAAAAGCTTAAACTTCTTTAAAATTATACTGGGTATTAGAAACCAATAATTACTATACGTTCTTCATTGAGAACAGTGATTTTATATTAACCCATAAATAAGGTATCCAATTATCTACATATATTGTTTATAGTTTTTACAATTGAGTTTGAAATATATAACATAGAAACAAAAATAGATAATACTCTCACTAGGTAATCTTAATGTTTATGTCTAATGCTGGTAATGCTATGTAAGGTCATATAATAGAAAAACGTTTTTAGGAAATATATGTATAGGCTATGAATATTTCTCATGGCTTTGAAATCGATATTTTCACTCACAAAAACAATTCTGAGATTTTTTTCAAGAAATTTTCTTGTATAAGTGAACATTTACTTCTAAAACTCAGTTTATTTCATGTTGAATTAAGCCTTTCACAATTTCTGTATAAAATTATTTAGGGGCATAATCATTCCAACAAACTATAAACTGTTTTAGAAATCAAATTGTAGTGTTAATATTCATATTTCATTCTAGTCTGCAAATATTTCTTATTCTAATGAGAAAATGCAAATTTTTGGTATCATACAAGGTTAATATCCCTTTTAAAATCACATGGGAAATAATGTTCTTTAGTACAGAGAGAGAGAGAAGGATTCTTTACTTATGTGACCTAATAATCATTTTGATATAGGTCATCACAAATAATTTATCTAGTTTTTCTCAAAATATATTTATGGAATGTAATTTCATTTATTAATATGAGAATATATGAAAAATCAGTATATAAATAATCAGTTTTCTTCTAAATAAAATTAATCTCGGTAAATTACCTCTCAGAAGCAAAAGTTTTCTAAGACACTAAGTCCACTATATAACAAAATTTACACTAGAAAGTCCAGAATGTTTATATTTGTGCTTGGACATTGAAGTGGCCCCAAGTCTGAAAATTTACATAACTTCTTTGTAGGTTGTAAAACTTAACATAATTATTGGTGTCATAATTTTACTATGAGAAAGGAATACAAATGATTAATGATCAAAATATTATATACAACAGCCACTCAATATCTAAATAAATATCTTAGTGGTTTTCATTAATGGCCACAGGGATTAACTATTTTAAGCAAATTGCTCAATTATAGTGAGCTTATTAGTCTTATTTACTAACACCTGTGATGTTTTCTAAATTTCTTTTCA
The DNA here is from genome assembly GCF_000247695.1 of Heterocephalus glaber. The sequence goes on from NW_004624759.1 coordinate 26,810,882, forward strand.
TAGTAACAAATTTAAACCCATGACAAAATGAAAATTATATTTTTACATTATTAATGAATAAAGGCTTAAAAACCTAACGAGGGAAAAGACAAAATTTTACAATAATTTACTGACCCTCCATTTCTTTATATTTTATCAAAAACATTTTCTATAAAATAAAACCACATGTAATGATTGCCATTCTATTCATTAATGTGGCCTTCCAGCCCAAGGCTCAAGCTTTGATCTTATGTGTAAATTCTAATTTCATTTCTTGAGAAATTTAGAGTGTATTCCAATTGTGTGTCCTGCTCCTACTTCAAAATATAGGATTTAGAGATTGACATTATATTTTTCCTTTCTTTTTTATTATTTCTGTAACCAAATAAATAAGTTTAGAAAGATTAAATTTTCCTTTAGGGAAAAGTCTACTAACAATCATCTATTTTGGTGTTGAGCTAGCATATTAGGCCTACCAATCTATAAATCCAACTCATATTCCTTGAATTGCTCAGATTAGACCTCCATTTTTATTGCCATGGGAATTAATTGAAGGATGAATACTAGTAAATCTATGGCACATAATATGAGAGTCCACCCTACCAGCCCACGGTAGGGTACTAGTGTTTTTCTCTGGTTCAATATCAAATGCAGATTGACTGTTTACAAATTATGAAAAACTATTGCTATGTGTGTCCAATACTATATCTCGACAAAGATAATAATAGTTATTTGGGGACACATGATCAAGTGTTTGATTTCTAACAGTCAAGAGCAGCCAGGAGATACTTCCCAAATAAAAATGTTAAAAGTCACATAATTCATATAATTCTTTGCCATGGGTAACATGACTTTGCTTGAGAGTTCCAAGAAACTACAATGTAATTTTCTCATTGGTTGTTTCTAAAGATTCCTCACAGCAGTGCTTCCTACTATTGACATCCTAACAGAGTCTGCCAAAGTGTATGTTCCACATATATCATGGTAGCTTACATCACAACCGGGTTGTAGAGAACTTGGTCTTACTCAAGCCATTCTGTGTTGTCCAGATTATGGGCCAAAGTGTATTCCTAGGTGTAGTACATATTTCTTTTAGAACCCAAAGAGCTCCGCTAACCATTGGGCTCCTTTCTTTGTATTAGGTTATGCAAGAAAGATCAATTTGTCTTCTATTTTGAAGAAGATGTCTTAGCATGGCTTCCAGAACTTTATAAAAGTAGCGTGTTTGTGAACTTTGGTATATTTACCTCTCTCCTCTGGGGCACATGAGCTTTATTATCATTCTTATTTGTATACCAAGACCTATACCAGATTTATAGCACACCCTATTTTATCAGTCTGACTTCACTGAAGTAATCCAGCAAGGTGACTGTAGCATGTCCAGACAGTCCAGATGGATTTGGGCTGCGGTACAAGTTGAAATCAGGAGCATTACATAGCTGTGGGGGAATGTAAAGGAGTGATGTTAACTAATCCACAAGAATGAAAACTTTCTCATCCCCTTTACTGACTGAAATTGAGTAGAACATGTTGGTCAAGTCTATAGTCTCATACCATGGAGCTAAACCCTTTCAATCTGTATTAGTAATAAAACCACATCCGGCACAGAACTGTGATCAGGGATACTGAGCAGTTCAGCTTGCTGTAGTCTGCAGTTATTCTCCAGGACCCATCTGGATGCTAGAGCAGCCAAAGTGGTGAGTTAATGAAGACATGGTAGATAACATCAGCCCTTTATATTATAGATGACTCACTGACTAGTACTTGCAGGACAGAGCCTGAGTCCTGGACATTTCCTTTCAGAGACAGAAATGTGTGCCAAGTGTGGAAGGGAAAGAGGAGGCTTTTATTCATCAGGCTTAGTAGGTAAAGTGGCTTTACATACCTATTGTCAGATGGAAATAACACACGTATCATTTGGATCTGAACTGCACTCCTCCAGCTCCTTTGATTGCCCTTTCAAAGCTCTTATAACTGCAGCCGTCCGAATTCTGGCTGGTAACAATCTTGCCTCAAATTCTTCAGGTCTCAAAAAAAATCTCCATGCCTATTAATTACCTAAATTAATGACAACCTCTTCTATCCTAAATACCAACTAGAAATTTTGAAGTGTGATCTCTTTCTTTCTTTGTTCTTCCCAAACCATTTCTAGCTTGAACCTACTTGGATTTAATATTAGGTGTCCTGAAAGCCAGGGAAATCCCACATGCCAGGAGAGAAGGTAAGAGAAGCCACAGCCACATCAAGAAAAGTCAATCTCTTCAGTATTTTTGGAGATGAGAGAGGTATTTATTTTATCACTGAGGGGAGGGCTTTCTCAAAAGGCTCAGCATATTCAAGGAATTGGTAGATTAATAATCCTACTGTAATCTACCCCCTGCATCCATCTCATGTTTAAAAATTTCAAATTTTCTCTATCAGGGGACTTACTAGCATAACAAACATGCCCTGGCTGATAATTCAATCATCACTGATAGTTTGTAAATTTGACTATCAAATTCTGAATATGACTCTCAATTTTGTCTCTTCCTACTATGGAAGGCTAAATGTAATGAACTAAAAAATCATACCTTCATTTATTAAAAGTCAATTTTTCTATTTAGTAATAACTCTCAATTTCTTGTTTTCTCTCTGGAAATGATGGAGAAACTAGAAAACTCCAAGTTGTTGGTAGGCATTACCTCCATCTCTTAAAAGTGCTGTCAAAATTATGGTGGGAGTGATAGTTTTCATTGGAAAAATTTTCCAAACCATAGAATGAAGAAATTTTAATTGTTGGGGTACTACCTTGTGCTAGGAAGTAATCACACCCTACATTCCATGTTAACCATTTGTCAAGTGATCCAGTTACTGTCATATTGACTGAATCTTCTGACTACGTCTGACACAGTTCCTGTATCAGTTTGGATGTTTCAGTACAAAATAAAATTAGAAGTACAAATGATATATTATGAACTAAAACTGTGTTAGATAAAGTGGAAGAAATGAGTTTAGACAGGAAAAGTTTTCAGGCCATGATGCAGGGCTGATGCCTATGAGAAGAGAGGACTATGAGAGCAGAGAAGATGTAACATTTCGTTAGGAAGAGGATCAGTGTCTACCACAGTTACGAGAGTCTTAGCCTCCCAAAGAGGAGTTCCAGAGCAAAATTAGCCATTAAAAGAGAAGGACATGAGATAGAAATTAGCATTTGCCAAGAACCTAGTATCTTTATTCAATTTCAAGAACTCTCTGAAGAGCACTTTGATATAATGCTATACTTTATCTCACAGGAAATGTAACTGGAAAATATCATGTAGCTGCAATCTCTATATCTGGTTCCCTTCTGAAAGGTGATCTCTGTAGGTCACTTCCATGCTTGTCACATGTTTTGTGTAGTCAAGGAGGGATATTTTATTTGACTATATCATAGCACAGTTTGTAATTCTTTTTATTCCATTTATCCAACACATTTCAGCACCTACTTCATTCAGAGTACCTACTTTGTGCTCAGAATTTGAGTCAAATATATGGCCAAGTGTGGATCCTCCATGATGGACTAATTACAGACTATGAAAAGGAATAGAAAATAAATACACACAGCAAGGCACTATTTAAAGAGTAAGGTATGAAAGTTATCAGATGAGTCTGGTTAGTTTTATGGTCACAAAATTATTTCTTCAATCGTGGGATTTAATTTCAGGAGTAGCTGTTGTGAATAAACAGGTCATAGCTGGGTTGACAGGAAGAATATTTTAGGCATGTTAAAAAAACATGCACAAATGCATAGCCATAAAATGAAAACAAACTGGTTATCTTCAAAGAACTGATGTGAAATATTGCATATGAATTATAAGTATAGATAAAATCTCCTATGGGCCTGAGTAGAGAATTTAATTTTACTTTATATGTCATGGACCGTCAACAAATGATTTCTGCCAGGTAAATTATCTGATTTGACTCTCTTTATTATGTGATTAATTTGTTGTTTGATTGATGAATACAGAGATGCCAGTAGAAGCTGAAGTAGAAATATTAGTCCTGAAGATATGGTAGTTGTCCTAAAAGAGATGGATAAAAGTGTGAATAGAACTAAGAACTCAATTAGAATATGCAAATATATTTCAGTTGCTAATGTGAATATGCACTGAACCATTGTTCTCTAATTTCTAGGTCACTTATAAACAAAAAATTATAAGAACATCTAAATTAGCAAAAAGAAAAGCTCACTAACAATATTATATTATTCATGTTAATTAAAAACAATATTAAGAAAATAATGGCTCAGTGACTATCCAGATTAGCCAATTAAAGTAGCTTATGTCAACTGGCCTATTCTGGCATAAACATCAAATTTATACAGCTAATTCTTTCGTGCTTAATCATGATTATTTCTGTGTTTATTATCATACTTGTACAAAAGCTCTAGTGTTATTCTCTTCTGGTATGATTTGCTTAAGGTTTCTCTATTAGTAAAATGCAAACTTCTTTAATACCAAGGAGGTCTTACTTATTGTTGTATCTTCAGATTGTAATTTTTTTCCTAGCATAAAATATGTGCTCACTAAATTTTTAATAAACAATGAGAAAGTGCTTAATCAAGACAGAAATGTCTCATGATACACTTTCTGTACATAGTTGTGTAGTGATGTGTATTTTTTAAATAACAAAGAGTTATCAATTTTTTCTGAAAATTAGATTCTTACATATAAGGTGCTTCAGAATCTCACACTATTTACTGATTCGTAATATAATTTTAAAAATTGTGTATTGAGAGAAAAAGTGTCATTTAAAAGGGGCAATGAAATGTTATCAAAGACAGATGTTATCCATCTACCCAAAGACATAGACCAGAAATAGAATTTCAATGCACTAAAAAAAGTCTCAGAACATAAAACAATAGATAGCTCCAAAGTTTAGGCATAAATTAAGAATTTAGTCAATAAAAGAGAAGCCATCACATGAATTCAGCTTTGGTGGATGTGATATAAAGTCTAGACAAATGTCAGAAGCACTACTGAACCAAAGGTCAGGGATACCATCAAGTTCAGAAGAGCTATTATTATACAGCAAAGAAACCACCATAAAGTATCTAAACCCAAGGTTCTACAGTGGAAGCTTCTTAAGAGGTCAATAAAAATTGTGTTCATAATTGTTTGTGGATGCAAATTTCTTCAGAAAATAATTTTTCCCCTCTCTTTTTCCCTCCAAGTATCATGAGAATACTTCTCATCATGAAACTTTGATCTGACATTGCACAGGAAATGGATCTCTGGGAACTATAGTTCTTAGCATCTCTTAGGAGGTACAGAGATTGTAGTCATGTGAGAAGATTTTAGTGATTCAGTACCAAAAACAAATATTGCACAAATCAACTTTTTGTCAACTCAATATCCATATGGAATATTTTAGCTATTGTTAAATTCAGAATTAAGTGAAAAAAAGCCCTCACATTATTATTTTGCAAAATTTGATGCAACTTTTCCTTGTGCACTGAAAATATATTGCCCTAATGGATATCTTAAATTCTGTATTTGAATCATAGACCTTTGAGTGAAAAATCTAATATTTAATGCTTAATCACAAAGATTTTTAGACAAACTGTAACTTAAAATAGAATTATAGAATTATATATCATATTATATATTATAGAATTATATATCACTTCACTAATTCAATCAAAATGTATGAAGGGACTATCAGAAATATAAAATCTCTAAATAACAAAATGAGAAAGAAAATACAATATGTTTATCTATTACAATCTTTAATTCTTCAGTGAATTTTGTGGTTAGAATTTATATTAATGATTTATTTTTGCAGATTACTTATTTCGTTGCCCCTTATTTGATACCTTAATTTGTGATTTCTTACCTAGACAGTGAAACCTAAATTGTGTTCCTCAAGCTTCTTTTCTATTAGTAATCCTCCCTTTTTACAAGAAGAAAATTTTCATTACTTTTTATCTATGCACCTGGGATTATGACAGGGCTGCAAACCCATATCTTTTCTTCCTCCCATTGTAAAGTAATACTTTATTTTATTTTTCTTCTCAATTATAATCAAACTACTTAGTGCACTAACCCTCTTCTTTGTCTGAAATTTTAGGACCAAGAGTAGCACAAATATTTGGGTGATAATTTCAGCCTCACTTCAGTGGAAATATCTGTGCTTCAGTAATCCAGGCAATCCCAAATCAAAACTATACGATATAAGGAGAGGATAGTGTGAAATATTTTATTTTGTGTTCTCATATGTTATGATATGAAGATTATGGGAGGCCGAAAGTATGTTGATTTTGTTAGTGTTGAAAGCACGCATTCCATTTTCAGACACCCCTTCAAATCTGTTACCTGTCAACACTCCCTCTGCTGTGAGTCTTCAACAGGTCGTTCTATCAAGTGAGCTGTTTTAGGACATGGGATATGTAGAATGTTTGCAAATTCTCTAAACTTCAGCTCACTGATCTCTTTATTTGCTTTACAATGATTTCTTTGGTCAAATCCGATTCTGTGAAGAGTAAAATGATGATGTCTAAAATATTATGTAAATCCAGTGGTGTGTTTTTCTTGGAATTATTATGAGCTCAAAAAGCAAATTCATATCAGAAATAAGTACCTCTTATTTCTGACTACATTAGGACTCGAGTGTAATTAATATGGCACAACGTGGATACATGGCAAGATAGTCCCTTTGGAGAACTATAGAATACAGGGGATGAGGTTTCCCCTCTGGTGTTCCAGGTTGTAAGGAAGCAAACTGTGGCCACAACCAGGGGTAGTGAGAGTTGAAATCATTAGGAGCATTACAAAGATTTGTTTTTTTCTGAGGCCCACTAAAAATCTTGTGATTTTATGGACTTTTGTTAGTGGATCTCAATAACATGTCCAGATAATACTTAGGCAGTCTCCAAACTACAGTGAATCTCTAAGTTCTTACTGGTGTGAGGAATGCCAATTGCAGCCCAACAGTAACACTGTACCAGAGACAGCTCATCATATTTCAGTCAACAGCAAGCTTTAAAACATTGACATATGGGGCTTTTGATTTTGTGTATATTTTTCACATTTTTCACATTTGCTTCTAAATAAGGCATGGAAAGTATTCATCATCATTTGTTTACCACGATGAAAAAAAAAATCACATCTTCAATGTATGATATTCAACTCTCTGTTGCTGACCAGATTCCTCTGAACACACTTTGGTATACATTCAGCACACTGAAAATCCTGTGGAATTAACACAGTTTCCAGGAGCAGAACTCTCCTAAATACTGAAGACAGCATAGAAACTTCAGTGCACTTCATATTTTCTTGAACTTTGAATGGAACCATTTGTAAATACATGAACTTCTAAATCCTGAACTTCCCCAGTTGGCTTAGGTTCCAAGTACTCACAGGTGTGACTTGATTTATAGCAGTACACATAAGGTGCTTTCTTTTCTTGCATTATAGTATACTTCAACTTAAAATGATCCAATATACTCACCTATTATCAAATTATTCTCTTTGGATCTGATGGGAAAGACAAAGAAAAGTAATAGTCTTAGCCGTAAGCATCAAGGCCCAATCCCTCAAATGACCACACACATAAAATGATCTGATTTAATGACCAGATGTAAATTTAGGAAGGAATTAAATGTACAAAAATGTCTTAGTTGTTTTCTTAGATGATAGAAAATAGTTCTTTAACTTTTATTAATTTTTATTGAATTTTAATTCTTTCTTCTCAATATATGTTTAGAAACTGCTTCTGTGGGATTATATTTAGGTCAAAGCTTTTTGTAAAGTATTCAAAAGGCAAGAAAATACATTTTATTTTCTAGTTAGACCAGTTGTTAATTATATTATCTAATCTTATGATGCTTTATACAAAATTGATATATTTAAATAATTGGAAAAATACTTTATATGAATATCAATATTAAAGCTCCACCATATAAAAAGAGGTACAGTGATTTCCTGGTCAGTTGCTATTAGTTAATAATATCTCTCAGTCAAAATCCCATCAATAATAGGGAGAAAATAAAATGTAATGGAGAGAGAATGATACATACACATAAAGAAATTTGAAACTGTGTCAATTTCACAGTAAACCCTGTCTTCATGTGTTTGGTAACTTGAGTTTAGATAACCACTTATACAATGGATTTCTTCTTCTTTTGTTTAACCAGTAGTATTATGTAATGTCAAGAGAAAAGTCTCAGAGTGCTGAAATCAGAAACAACTTTGACTTAATAGCTGTACAATTGATAAATCCTATTTGAAATTGAAAATTTAATTCATTTGTCAAATGCAGTATCCGTGAGGAGTCTTATTCTACTTTTATGATAAAACAATAGGAGGTATATAATTCTGTCTATATTTGACCCACTATACAATTCATAATTAAATACATTGTTATAAGTGCTTTTTCTGCTTTTAGAGAATAATGAAATAATTATTATACCTAGATGCCATGAATTTCTATTCAAACCAAATAATTCCTTTAACTCTGTGTACATAAAGACTTGACTTTAATTGAAAATTTGGATTGAATTTATGAGCATGTTAATAAAAATTCTTAAGACTATTTGGATATGTGCTTTAAAGTTTTATACTTTTTTAATGGTGACATTTATATTAGTCACCTGAATGCTAGTTGTACATGTAATTATACAAACGCATCTTATACATATACCTTCTAAATCCAGAAAATTATCAATATAGTATATATTATTCATTTCTTCAGAGTATTATGTTGTGTCTTTGAGTCCTATCTTAATAACTCTTTAAAAACATTTTCTTTACAAATTTTATACGTGGATGTGTTTGTTATTACACTCAAATTAATTCATTTTTAATTGTATTCTCATCTGTGTTGCATGTTATTAAAAGCTTTGTACTTCATTTCCTATTGTCTTGAAGTATCATGTCCACAATTTAAAATTATAACATTTGTGCTAAAACTTCCATTCCAGTAAAGAATTAAACTGTCAACTTGAATTAATTAAAAAATATAAATCTAGATTCTTAGAAAACCAGTTCTCTGTATGGATTAAAGAAACTTTGAATAAGGATTGTAGAGTGAAATGGCAGACTCAGTACCACGAGAACGGTCTCAATCTCAAATGTGCCAGTGGCTTGTGTGTCTGTTTTTAAACTTTATTGGAGGGCGCCTATAATATTGAAAGACATTTCATTTAAGCACTACATAGATCATGAATTTTTCATTCATAAAATAATATTTATTTATTAATAAATACTAATCACTCAGATATGTATTACAGAAGTAGAAATAAGAATACAAACAATAGGGGAACAAAGGTGCTCTTTTTAAGGTGCATACCATCTACAATGCAATTCTTAAACATCCAGAAAGATAAAATAAAAGACTGTTAACAAAAAGATTGTCCTTAAGACTTAAGAAGTAAAAACACAAAAGAGTGTTCCTTGCTGAGAAACTTACAACATATTTATCTCAAAGGCAGAGATGGCTTCTTATGTAGGTAGGATAAGTTAGTGGTTGCTACTGAGCTAAATCAAATATCATACAGAGATAAATAGTACCTTATATCTTGAGAAACATTTTTAATTTTCAAACTTATCTGCTATTTTCAGGAGCATGCTCCTCTTTTGAACTTTTGAGATAGTTTTTATCATAAAGCTTTGAGTCAAAAGTTTAGAATTCAAATTATTAACTACAAGTTTTTCAAAATTAAAATCGCTCTTCTCTCTCTATGTATATCTACATCTATATGTAATTTGGTAGAATAAATGCCATTATTTTGTTGTTTCTGCTCTTGTTTTAGTTTACTGATGACTTAAAAAGAAAAAAAATGGGTCAATCTGAAAGTCAAAAGAAACATGTTTCCATTCTCATCGCCCTATGACTTTAAAAACATTTAAAAATTTTAATTAGTATATATTTGCAGTACATAATGATTACATTCATTTGGGGGAGTTGCTACATGTGTATAACACATCTTAATACTTTTCACATCCCTTCCTCTCCTCTTTCTCCCCACTCGCTTCATCTTGTGATTCTATTTGCAAAAGATAAAGATATTACTCACTATTTTCTATTATTTATCTTTTGTTTTGCTTTTTATTTTATTTATACTTTGGGTTTCTCATATAAGACAAATCATGCTATATATAATGTTCTGTGTCTGATTTAAGGGTGTATCTGTTTCCTCCAAATGTCTCAAATTTATCCTTCTTTACATCAGAGTAACACTCTATTGTGTATAAACACTACATTTTCTTTATCGTTTTTCTATTGAAGGACATATAGGCCATTTCCAAGAATAAAAAGACTTGTCCTGCTATACATATGGGTGTGCATGTATCATTGTAATACGATGCCATTAAATATTTTAGGATGTTTCCAAGAATATGAATAGCTGACTTGAAAGGAATTTCTATTTTGAGGGGTTTTTTTGTGTGTAAATAATCTTCATAATGATTGTACTAGTTGTTTATTTTTTTCCGACCAGCAGTGTAGATGGATTCCTTTTTTTTCCCAAAGCCTCGCTAGCATTTTTATTTGATTTTTTAATGCTAATCCTTCTTTCTTGAACAAGATGGAATGTCAGTGTTGTTTTAATCTACATTTCTAAAATAGCCAAACATAGTGGACATTATTTCATATATTTATTGGCCATTTATACTTCTTCTGGGAAGTTTCTATTCATTCAGTGTTCCTTCTTTGATTTCGTCTTTTATTTGGGGGGATCTAACATTTTGGTATTCTTAATATATTCTAGATATTAGTTCTTTGTCTGAGGACTAGGTGGCAAAGAGTTTTGCTATTTTTAGGTTGTCTCTTCACTCTGAGTTGGTTCCTTTGCTATGCAAAAGCATTTTAATTTGGTATGAAGCCTTTTGTTGATTCTTGATGTTATTTTTTGTGCAATTGGGATTCTTTTCACAAAGTCCTTGCCTATGTCTGTGTCTTAAAGATTTAGACCTATTTTATCTTCTAGACATTTTTTCCTGTTTTAATATTAAATCTTTTTTTTTTTTTTTGGTACCAGGGATTGAACCAGGACCTTGTGCTTGCCAGGCAGGAGGGGTGCAAATCTCCCTACCAATATTAAAGCTAAATCTCCCTACCAATATTAAATCTAGGATCTATTTTGATTTTATATTCTTACATTGTGAGAGATATAGTTCCCTGCATATGTGTACCAAGTTTTCTCAGAACGATTTGATAAACAAGTTATCTTTCCTCCAGTGAATGCTTTTAACACCCCTTGTCAAAGATCAGTTGCTGAATGAGCCTGTGGCTGTTTCTGCAGTCTCTATTCTGTTGTACTTTTCTGTTTTTGTGCCAGTACCATGCTGTTTTATCATTGAAGTTTGTAATATAACTGAATTTGGGAATGGTGATGCTTTCTGCTTTGCTCTTGTTGCCCAAGGCTGCTTTTGTTATTCTGGATCTCTTCTGACTTCATATGAATTTTAGGATTGTCTTTTTCTAGCTCTGTGAGGAATGCTCTTGATATTTTGATTGGATCCCTCTGACTTTTAAGACTTGTGGGTGGAACGTAGTATGGGTAGAGGGCAATAGATTTTTAAAGTAATGGCAATGTTCCAAATTGATTTTGAATACACACGTTTTCCTTCTATTGCTATTCCTTTTTTTTTTTTTTTTTTTTTTTTGATTCCGGGGTCCTTGTGCTTGCCCAGCACCAGGTGAAACCACTGAGCTAAATCCCTGGCCCTTCTTTAAGATCAATGTGTTCTTTAGGTATGAAACAATCAATAATATTGTATATGTGTTTTACCTTCTGCTGTTCATTGTTTCTTCAATTTGAAAAACTATGAATTCTCCATTCTTACAGTCATCACATATTTAATCCCTCTTTGTTCAGTTGTCTTTCCTCACAGAAGAGTTAAAAATTATCTGTGCTAACCTTAGGTCAGTCCAGTAAACATTTGGGAAATTTTCTCACAGCAGTATTTAGAGATAGTTGTGTGATCCATGGAAGAATCCATTAGTATGTGGCAATTTCTTTATTCAGGTTCAGAGAAGGAGAGTTAAAGGCCTGTACTGAGTTTTATCACAGAAACTCAAAGTAGATAAAAATTTAAATCAAAAGTTAAAAAGCTAATTTCCTGATTTGGATTAGATTAGAGGAGACAAGGCATAGAGACAGATCTGTGTCTCCTTATGACAACGGGTATTCTGAATGTTAGAATGATATGAGTTACATCATTTTTTTCTATATTTATAGCAGAGATGACTCTAATAAACTTTATGTAACTCCATGAAAAATGCTGAAACCATATACTTTAGGCCACTTCATTATCGAGTGGGATACACCTACTCCATATAGAAAAAATGAACTAATTTATATGTCTCCTGCCCCATGCATTTCATATTGAATGGATTTATATATGTAAGAATTGATGAAAATTAGTACAAGGAGGTAGATTTGATATATCAATTAGGCAAACATACTAGGGAGCTACTGTGATTAAAGTAGCAGGTATTGTTATCGCTCAGCTATCTTTCCCATTACTATAGGGATCACCCAAGGAAAAAGAAAAGAAATTGGCCAAGACAATAACCAGCTTAAAGTTAGAGCAGGAAATTTAAACAAATGTTGGCAAAAGAAAAAGCCCAAAGACATAAAGAATGATATGATTTCTGACTGAGATCAATCTTGGGACATAATCGATCTGAGAGTATTTCACTCAGATTTGGATATAGTATAAGGCACGTGGTGTTAAGAATCATGGTTTTGGTAGATGATTAGAGAAACTTGAACTTCTGAGAAGTTCTGATATAAGTAAGAATTGAAACAGTGTTGGGGTTAATATTAATGATTTGCTATGGTACAAAAGAAATTTAATTTAATTTAATTTAATTCTTACCTCAGTTTCATCGACAGTACATCATCATCTAAGTTTAGTACATCATCATCTAAGTTTAGTACATCATCAGTTTGGAGGACCAAATTTGTGGTGCTGAAGTTATATTCATAACAGTTGCATAGAAAACCTGTTGTACACAATGTTTGAGAAGGGGTAAGCCAGTCTTACCAGGTACACATGCTGGTCTTAGATCCAAGGGTTGTTTTGTAAGTTGAGTCATAGCACAGGTAGCTTCTGTTTTTATACAAGTGCAATACTAATGTCTATCTGGGCCTATCTGATGACTTCCAGTATGGCTGTATGCTAAAATCTCATTTGGAGGTAATGTTTACCTTATTCACTAACTCATTCATTTTATTTTCCAATTTCACTACAAGATAACTAGCATGGTGCCTTGTTTGCTTTTCCTCTATTTCTCCAAAATTTGCAAAGGGTTATAATATATTACAATACTATTTATAGTAATAAATGCCAAGAAATATTACTTTGTATGTAGCAAGAATACATCAGCAGTTTTAAACAGCATTTGGAAACCACAGTATGAAGATATATTGAGTATCAAGGAAGGAAAAAATTTCAAACAATTATACCTTTAATGCACAAAATAATTAAGAAAATAATTAATTTTTAAAATATATTACAGATAATATTTTATATTAACTATGAATTAATTTTGATGTCTAAATGAGAAGAAGATGACATACATTCTTACTGTGGAAATAATAATGGTAATATTTTTATGCAAGGCAGTTTGCTAAATATTCACATTCATTACTTCAAGTATTGAAAACTAATTTCAGAATGGTGTATAACTCAATAGAGAAGTGTTTCTTTAACCTATGTGAGGAAGTTTGTGGTCACCAGCACCACAAACAACAACAAACTATTTTATTGTGATATATATAGTGCTACTTACATTAGTTCCACTAATCATGATATGCAAGGATTTTTTGATAATTTTAAGATTTATGTCTTCAGATTTCAAAGAGTAATATTACAAACCAAAGACAGGTAGGAGGCTTCTGAGAGCTATCTTTTAAAAAAAAATTACTCTTTTCTTCTGTTTTATAAGATTGGTAAAAGTAACTTCCAATTAAGATACAGAATGCTCTGTTAGATGTGGATTTCACACAAAATAGTTTTTCCTGGCAGTTAAATTAAATTTTAATTTCAGTTGGAAATTAAGTGCAGGTAACATCAGGGATTGAAAGCTTTTATTTGTGAATATTTAAATTACATTACATTAAAATATTTTGTTTGGCTACTTTCCCCCCACTTTACATACAATATTTTATCTCAGTTTTAACAAAGATATTCCTATAATATAGTTTTTATTTGAAGAAACAAGGAGATCTGGAAGAAAGAAATAAGTCTGAAGGAGCCTGTGAATTTTAAATTAAGTTTCTTTGCCTCAAGAAAACATTCAGCCTCCATGAAGAATTCACTAAGCTGTCTTAACCACTTGAATTTTCTAGCTCTGGAAATATGCAGAAAGTTTTTCCTCTTTATCTGTTTTCATTTGTAGATGGAGAAAGTAAAACTTGCTTTTTTTCTACCTAGAAATTCAAAATTACTTAAAAACTTTTAACTCCACATTCAGTCACCATGCATTAGTAGTATCACAGTTTATTTTGGGACATATAAAGTTTTGTTTTTCTGAGCATTTGCTTTCTCTTTTGAGAAATAAATTTCCATAATGTGAAAACCTCACATAGACAGTTAGCTTTATTATCTACACTTCATAGATAAACTTTATCATTGGAAGAAAAAGTGGAAATTTTAGTTTTTTTATTGTCTGTTTCTCTTTGAAGCATCAAATAAGATATTGATTTTTTTTTGGCACTTAAACTATTTACTTACTGTGACTTAACGAGCTGTTATAAAATAAGCCCTATTCCCACCGTGCATTTCATACAACTATTATTTGAACTTCTTTTCAGAAGGATTTATCTACTAATCGATATCATTCTTATTGTGCCATTTCCAGAAGCACTGAAAACACTTCCCCTCTGAGGCAGGGCTTGACTGCCTTGCTTTACCTTCTCTAAGAGTTGCACAAGGCAGAGCAGGAACTCAAACAGGTAGTTCTTGAGTCTGGTTTTATGGCTATGGTCACCATTATTTTTTAACAGTTCCAGAAAGAGTGAAAATCCTTATTTGGATTATTAGGGAAGAAGCAAAATGTTTTAGGGCTTCAAAACAACAATTGAAACTGTTCCTTTTACTTAAAAAAAACATGTCAGGATATCAATTATGAGATGTTTTTAAAACACAGTTTCTGAAAGATGATTTTACACTATTAACCCATAGAGACAAAGATAAAAAATTCATCATTATCAGGGATGAATACAGTTGGGATTCTTTCTTTTCTTTTACAATTAGAATTTTGCAAGGAAGTAGGGAGCAGTGAATAAATACTTAAAGGACAGATACACAAAATTTCTTTTGAATAACAACACTGTGGGTATGATATTTTCTACAGATGATTTACAGGTTACAGACATTCTATGACCTTTTTCTCCCAATTGCAAACAGATTAAACAGAGTTGATTAATAGAGACTAAAAACACTGGGTTATTTTCTCTCACAGGGGTCTTTGACAATGCCTCCTCTCTGAGCCCTCCCATTTTATTCGCTTGCAAATCACTGTGCCCAAAGAGGTCTTTACTCCCTCATACCCAAGCCTGGAGCCCTGCAGCGCCATCAGCTGCAATATCTTCCTTTCTGAAGAACGTCTCTTATTAATCAGAAACGCGGACTGGAAACCAATCAGATAGAAGAGTTCTTTTGGCTTCAGCTTCCTGCCTGTCTGAGTTAAAAGTGATGCTGAAGAGAGGCACACTGAGATTCGTGAAGATTCAGCTGTGAAGATACCATAAAAAGAGAAGAGAACGAAGAGACAGAGGTAGTAACGGAATTGTCAGTGCTAAACAAGGCTAAACTCACTTCTATTACTAAATAAGGTAAGTAGTACTTACTTTGTTTGACGATATTAGCTATTCGATTTTTGCTTTTTTACAATGAAGTAGTGCAAATATTGCTTCTAGTTGCCAGGTCTCTCTCTCTCCCTCTCTCTCTCTCTCTCTCTCTCTCTCTCTCTCTCTCTCTCTGAAGGTAAGAAAACATTTTATAGTTTTAATAAAATATTTAAATGCCATTACCAAAATATACATTATTTCCTTCTTTTCTTAGTTTTAAAACCTTGATCCTTATCCAATCTCTTTTTGTAGTCCTCAAATTTCTATATGGAATATTTTCATAAAAAGAAAACTAAACTTCAAATTGTATTAATTGATTGTGGAAGCTTTGATTTGTCATTTATGAATGTGTATATGTATGTTTTATTATGTTAATTTGAAGTGGATTTCTTGCGTTCTTATAACTTCTGTTTAAATAATGAGTCAGAACTACTAAAAATAATAGTATCTTTATAATAAGAAGTGGTTTATGTTCAACATTAAAAAATAATATACAAATAGCAAAAGTGACACAGAGGTAGGTATTACATGTCACAGTTAAGTTGTGCATTTACATAAGTTAAGGAGATTTCTTCAGTAGTTATGGTTCTCTCTCATGTCAATATTAAGAATGTAGACACTTCGAGTGTAATTGGGAAATATATTTTAATGGAATGGAGACTTGAAAATCACGGGAAACAATGTGTCAAAAGCAAAACTAGCAATTTTTAAATTCCTGATGATGTAAAAAATACAGTGATTTGATGGAGAATTGTTTTATATTTTGTTCCAGTGTAATCATTTATATCAATTACATTTTTGCATGTGCATTAATCTCAGAAAGACTTAATGGATTTTACTTCTGAGGGCATCACAATTCTGTATAGTATTTATAGTTAGATACTTTTAATGGAGTGAAGTTGTTAGAAACTGTTTTGTTAACAAAAAATGTACAATAAGAGGAAAGCTGTCAATTCTAGTAGATAAGTTTACATTTATTTATATGAAGAGCTTTTTGATAAGAATTAAATTAACTATAAATTCGAGAGGAAATAGCTCATTCCGGGGATATGTTTTAATTTTTTCTGTTATATTGAGATATATGAAATTCTTATCTGTTTTTTCTCATGACTCCTAAATTCTGTGTAGCAGAAAGAATTAGTGATATTGTGAGATAAAATAACCTGATAACTTTTGTGAAATAGGAAGGAATTTTTTTTTGGCTGCCTTTGGTTTTATCTATGAGTTTAAAGTGTTACCCATATTCAAGGTACTTAATTTAAAAAACTCTCCTGCATTCAATAAAGATAGATTCTATTTTCAGGTTCATTCATTGATTCATTGCCTAGGCAGTGCTGTGTCAACTGTGGAGCACATTGTGCAACTATGGAACTGGTCAATGTAGGTTTGAACAGTAGATCTTTTGAAAATAAAGACATAAAATAACCTCTTTTTCCAGCACATAACTCTAAAGAACTTGGACGTAAAATATACAGCATCCATTTGTAGTCCTGTCACCAAACATATTATGGGTTCAATTAAAGTTTTCCCAAACTAAGAATGCATAAGTAATTGTATGTATTTCATAGATACATGTTGATATGTTGAAATGCTACTGTAAGTATATGTATATATTTTGAAAAAATGAAGAGCTATTTGATAAAACATATACTATGAGCAAATTTAACTGTGAAAATATGAATAGAAAAATGTTCTACAATAAGCAGATGGTAGTAGCAATTCAAATGTAATGCACAAACTTCAAGTTAAATATAATTGGCAGTACTAATAATACAATAATAATATAACATTTTCTAGGTTATAAAAATGCATTTTTTCTTTCAATTATCCTTTTGGTAATTTTAAAATATTTGAAATGGTTTACATAATTACTATTACATTTACTAAGTAACTGAAAAATTGACTCATACGACTGCCTATGTATAGCCAAATCTCAATTCTAAATTGATATTGACATTACATTTTTCAATGTTAGGTTATGTATGAGTCAGAAGCTTCTGAATCTCACCTTGCATGGACAGGATTCATACTTTTAAAAAAATGTTCCTATAGTACTTACAGGAAAAGCTTAGTGAATGCAATATCCTCTCCATGATACATTTCCCAAATGAGATTTAAAGAATAAATGGAAATTTTTCTTTCCTACTTGTAAATTTATCTTTAGGGATCAGTAGTGGGATGATTATCTCTCCTCATGATATTTCTAAAGTATATGCATGTATCTATTTATGTTTGGTGAGTGCCTAAAATTATAAAATAGAACGTATGTGAGTAACATAGCAATATATTCTGTGAGAAGAAATAAAGATGAAAGTTAATTGAAGGAAATACATATGAAAGTTAATTGAGGGAAATACAATTGAGGCATTACATAAACATCGGCTGTTACTTGTTCTCAGTGAAAGAGAAAAGGCTAGATGGAGCACTATTTAGCATAGCTCAGATGCTTTCATTTCATCTATCATTAGATTTCTCTCTTAATTTGTTCACTCCAATACACACTTAACTGTAACGTTGAATGCATATAATTGAAAAATAAAGTGTAGTACTTGAAAAATGTCAGATATAATATTTAAAATATACACCTAAATTTAAAGGCATGTATGAATGCATACATAAGGATATACATAGATATAATGTGCATATATATGTAAAAATGAATAAATAAAGTAGTTGTAGCATAAGGTTATTTGGTGAGATTTTTATCAGAGAAAACATAGGTTCTTGGGTTTTTTATTTCTTAACTAATCTACTTAAAGTTAAGTTTTCTTGAAAAGAAGTCAAGCTGAATGTGACCAATGGGACATAGATTTGAAATACCTTTTTTTTTTACCTAATGCTAAATTTATAAATATGATCCTTTTTAATTAAGACTCTAAGACATGTTTCCTAATATAATGCAATTTATTTCTCTGTATCTTGCATATTTGTTTTCAAAATGAGTTTTACTTCCAAATAGATCCCTAATAATTGTGTTAATATACATGACATTATCTTATTTAGGTATTTACATAAAACTTTATAACTTTTATAAAAGCAAATTCAATTACCTCCAATTCTGATTCTACACATCAGAAAGCTGAGGTTTTAAAAGGTCAAGTTACATAACCAAATTCGTCTAGTGGAATATGAATATTTGTCAGCATTATGTGCAAACATAGCATGCTAAGTCATGAAAATTATATTAGCAATATTAATAATGGATAGATGGATGTATGGCTACATCAATAGATCAATAGAAAGAGATGATAGATGACTGATAGACAGACAGGTAGATAAACAATAATTTCCATACTATTTTGAATGTCTTGCAGAAGTTTTGTCTCTTATGAGTTACCTCAGTTTCTGTCCCTAGAAGCTCCATTAACCTCATCATTTAAACACAAAGTGTAAAGAGTGACCTTATACACTTTTATATATTTCCACTGCCGTCCTAACACATTAGTGTACTTATCCCTAAATGTAGCACTAGTTACAGATGATCCGATAGCCACATTACAGATGCAAAGTGCCAGAATAAAAGCAGGCTCTGGAGCTTACCCAAGAGATTTTTACATTAACACTACCGAGAAACACCTCACCAAATATAAAAGTCATGATAATGGATTTTGCCAATTATGAAGGGAAAATAGAAATATCACAAGGCACTGTTGTTGTCAGTTGATATGCGTGTATTTTATTTTTTAATCTTTTTATTTTTAGGATGAGAGGTGCAAAAAGAAGAAGAGCTAAATATTTCTTAAAGTGGCATTCCAAGTTATTTTTCCTGTGTCATTAAATTGACAAATTGTAAATCAATTACAGGAGGAATGAATGCTTGTATATATTCTATTTCTCTTGATGAGAAGAAAAGTTTTGGTGTTTCTAATTTGAAAATTTCAGAGCATATGCTTATTTCATAAGTATGGATTAAAATGTTTGCTCTTCCTCTCCAAATTTTGAAAGTGTTTCCACAGTACCGAAGAACATGGGTGAATGCAATTTATTGTTTGCTCCACTTATTTTTAATTTATAATGGAAATAGTGGTAACTAATAGTTGTTATTTGATGTTTGAGTTCAAAGTTTAATGTTTCTAGGTGTGTTTAAAAAGCAGATATATCTCATGGATCTTATAGTGGTATATGCTGCATTTATCAAACTTCATATATTATTAATAGAATATCCAGTGAGTAGTCAATCTTTTCTTCATATTTAATGAAACAAGATCTTGAGAAAATAATGCAAAACCAGCAATACTAAGTGGAAGTAACCTTTAAAGAAACAACAAACAATCTACATAACTATGTGTTGTCTGGGCAAATGGGCACCAATAATTCACTTCCTGGGTCAAAAGAAATAACAAACTATGCATACTACTTTTATGAAGCTATGACATTATTCCTAAAAGTTCTCAATTGGAATTTTTCCTAGACCTTTGTTTCATGTTTTTCCCCCCTGAAATAGGTTACTGTAATAATTTTATATAAGTTCTGGAATATTTATTTAAAATATTCATACCTATATGTTAAAAATTCTTCACAATATAAGTAATTTGTAAGAAATTAAAATCATTTATTTGAATGATAATGAATCCACAAATGAAACATTTAAGAAAACTTAATTTCTAGAGTTGTCTACCTATATCTATATCTATGTATAATATGTCAGCATATATGGCTATATCTCTATTTACATATTTGTGTATCTATATCCTTAGTTACATCTGTGTGTGCATATGTGTGTGGATCAAAATAAATAAAGCAGAAGGAAATAACACAATAATTTTCAAGTATAAATTTGTTATAGACTTTATGTATAATAATGCTGTACCATGAGACATTTAAAAACTTTTCTGGGAAGAATCTATACATATTATTTCATAAACAAATAAAAGGAATTATAACTTTTTTATTTTTAGGTAAATATAAGAAAGTGCTGAGATCCCATAATTGTCTCAGTAGCAGAATCATACAGGAGTTTCAACTGAATAATGACACTATCATTCACATTATTCTTCTCCCCAGACCTCAGATGTACCCAGGTCATCTGTTTTACAGATGAAACCTTGGTTTGGGATACAAAAAAACCTTATTTAAACATGAGTTCAGAGATAATTCACTTTAATGTCTAAGACTAAACCACTTTTTCAAGTCTTCTGTTGAAATCAATCTTTAAATATATTCAGAGTAAGAGAATGTTATTTCAAAATGAAAATGTCACATATATGTGTCTTGCATTATATTTCAATAACTATATTAATAAATTTCAATTTTCTGAAATTGTAAGAAAAATCTACAGATGCAAATCATATGACAAAAGTTTGGGGAGATTTTACACTAGTTTGAAAATTCCAGATTACAGATTTGGAGAAATATATCCTTAATTATAAACAATATTTTGTTCTTTAAAATATAGATATGAAAGCAGGATTTGGAAAATAAGTCATTCTTCAACACTTAATAATACAAACAGTTCTACATGTATTTGTAGAATACATTGCTTTGCTATAAATATGACGTTTCGTAAAATATAATTAATGTATTTAGTTTTATTAAATTTAATGGTGTACCTCATTTATTTTAACATTAATTATTTGATAATCTGTCAATTTTTCCTTCTCAGTACATGGTTTCTTGTCAATGAGAATGTAAGTGAAACAAAGTCCTCAACTGTATCCATTGTGAGAAAGTTTTTAAAGTATCAATTCATCTTCAAAAATGTAAAATATGAACCAATTTTAACATAGAGCATAGAAATCATATCATTCAGGATCAAAGCTGGTCTTTCTTATTTTTGCACATGATTTAAAATGTTCTTAAAAACATAAAATAATACAATACATCAAATAATATGTTTATATATTCATAATTATATATATAATATAGGTGCATGTGGATGATTTAATGAGTTACTATTTATAATATTCAAAGTAAAGTTGTTTTTATTTTTGCTTTTTAGTGCTGTTGTTTGAACCCAGGGCCTCACACAATCTAAACGTGCTTTTACCACTGAGCTACACTCTCAGACCCACGGTTCATGTTTTGTGTTGGAAGTATTATACATATTTTATCCTTTAAATATAGTTTGACTCTTTGAAGAAAGTTATCCACCTTCTTTTATCTTTATTATTCTCCTTGAATTGTACATTATTTTGTGTCTAAAATAGAGTTCACTTAAATTGTACATTGCCTACTACTTTCTAACAAATTAAGCATAAATCTGTAGTGATTCATAGAGAACAGATACACTTTTCCCAAGCAGTCAACTGTGATAAATTATTTATCTTCTTGCTTTTGCCTCCTTGTGCTTTCCTACCTTCATCTCAACTCCAACTCTGCTGACACTTCTGTTTCCACACCTACTCCTTCATTTCTTATCATTTTTCCCCACGCCACCCCTCCACTTCAAAGACAGAATATATTTAACTACAACTGCCTACCCTTTTTAACTTGGCTTCCATTGTGGAAGATGATTCACTGAAAATGGCTTTTCCAACTGAGAAATTCCTTAGAACCTGGGAACTAAGAAGTTGTCAACATATTTCATGATGATTTTCTCTTTTATAACTCTTCCTATTTCTACCATCTATCTGAAAAGAGGCACCAGATAGTGTTGAATATTGCCAAAGTTATATTCTTTGAGACAGTACAACATGGATTAGCACTTCCACTAACAAGACAGTTTGTCTAAGAGTCCAGGGATTCAGACCTGCATGTACACAGCTACATGAAGATTTCAAAGATTTGTTAAGAAAAGCTGGGAATTTAAAGCTAAAGCTACCCTTGTATATAGCTCAGATTCTTAAAGTATTGGAGACATAAGTTTTGACTGACTGGTTGAACTCAAGAGACCCATGCTTTGTTTGTTTTGAGTGCTGGGGAGGGAAACCAGGGAGTTGTACATGCTAGGAACATGCTCTATCACTTAGCTACATGTTTATCCCACTTTTTTTTTGACTTTGAGACACAGACTCCTTAAATTGCCCAGTCTGACCTTAAACTTCCACAATCCTTCTGCCTCTCAGCCTCTTGCCCAGCTTTGATTATAGACATGCACAACAGCACTCAGCTTATCCAACTTTTCACATTAAAAATAAATCTTATGTTCATTTGCATATAGTAGAAACACTGTGTACCTGACAGTGTGCAGGTACAGTTGGAAACAATGTTTCTCCTGCTGCCACCATAGTGTGACACCTCGATGAATGCAGACTTAAGAAATCTATTTGGTTTCCTTCATCAATTCTTCATCTTCTCTTCTTTTAAACTCCCGATCAGGTAAAAGAACATTCTGTAATTCATAATAATATATTGATTCATCCTCTGGCTGCTTATTTCATTTTGCTAGATTTAAATTTCTTACTAATTGAATCCCTGCAGCCTCCCAAGCTCTGCACTGTGCTGACGCAGCACCTGCTTAGCAGGGGAAGTCATGTTCAGATGGAGATCGCGGCTGTTTCCAAAGCGCTTCCGTTTTCAGACGTTACATTTGCCATTTTGACAAATAGCTACCTGTAATTTTTCCTTTCTAGTTTTCTTTCTTTTATCTGCCCTCTCCTTATGTAGTATGGAACTAACAACAGTAAGCACCTGTGTTCTAGCATAAAGTAATTCGAAGAAAATTTTGTTCCTTTTATAGTCTCTCATTATATACTTTTGGCATTACTTTAATTTCACAATTTGAACTATTGTGTAGCTCACTGGACTGCTTTCGTTGCCTTATGTTAATCTTCTGAAGTTGTCCCAAAAATTGAAATCAGTAATCCTAACACGAATCCAGACTACAAAATGAGTACAACTATAACTCCCTTTAAAAAGTTACTTTTGAAATTAATTCAAGACTGTTTATATAATTTGCAGTATTTCCAAAAGACATGTATAGTAAAAAAAAAAAAAAAAGTCTTTATGGCTTGTAATCCTTTCACATAGGATCCATGTTTCCAAATTCAGAGAGGTAGGGCCTTTCTCATACCTTCCTTTTGTCTTTTATGGTGTAATCTTTGGCTTATTTTGTTTGTTCAGAAACTTACTGCTTCTTTATTTTATTACTTTAATAACCTTTAATTGTTTGCTTGGTAACCAATTCCTTTAACTTCTGATACAGTCTATAAAGTATAATTCCATAAATTCTGGATCCAGCCAAGTTATCTTTCCTTCCATTCCAACACCCCATCACATTCACAAATAAGTCGATATTCCCCAGCCTTGAGTCAAAAATTTTTGGCAATTATGTTTGATCCCATATTTAAATTATTCCTACTACTTCAGGGTCTTAAAAATATGATATCTTTATGACTATAATCCAGTGACTAAAAATATACTTGAAAGATAATAATTTTCTCAGGAAATATTTGAGAAATCCTACTGTATTCCAAGTGTCCTTTTAAAATCACTCTGCTGATTTGCAAATCACCAAAATAGATGCTATATTTTATGAAAAAGTCTTGTCTTTCCCCATCTCCAAGTTCTTTTTTATATTATTGTCTCTTCTTCAAATGTCACTTTTTTCCTCCACCATCCCATTTTAAATGTAACTATGAGTTAATAAATAGGTAAAATAGGTAACAATTTCCTATGTACTACATTCTAAATTTTAAAATTATGAACTGGAATTTTTACCAAGGAATACTTTAAATACTTGATCATAAATACATCTGAAAGCCACTGCCTTAAAATATCCAAAATGTAGGTTTCCAATAGCCAAATGGTCCTGATTTTTAAAAATATGGTACTTAATTTTTAATATTTTCCTGGATGAACCTCCAGAGCTTTTGTAATATTCATAAAGACTTTCCATATCATTCAAAGAAGGTGTGAACTATTTCAACAGACCACAAATTAAATCACTTTTGCCTAACAGTGGGAATTTATTGGAATATTACTAAAAATGCACAGGCTTGTGTTGCTGTTAGACCAGGCTCTCTATCTAACACTCACATTCACTTGTTCTGTTTTGATGGTAGTTTATTTCCACTATGAATACAAGTTTTCTCAGATCTGAAAAGTAATAACAATATTTTATGTTATTTGGACAGCAGGATGCTGGAGTCAGACTCCTATGTGTAAAAACTTCTGTACCTCAGATGGGAATTTGAAAAAACTTGTAATGGCTTGGAAGTCCTGGAGATTCTTGGGTAAAATTAAGATATTAGCAGTATCTATATTTTAGGATATTATAAGGAGACAAAAGATGTTTATCACTACTTTTACTATAAAGAATATTGTTACTCAGGTTCTTGATATTTAGGTAAAGGGTATTTGAAGCATTCATGTGTGAAATTAGGAGACCTAACTTAATTCAATGATTAGTTGACTGTTTTTGACATTAAATAAGGGAAATGTAGGAATAAGGTTTAATATTATGAATATAAATATTCATATATAATATTGTTTCTTAAGTTGATATAACATACAATATGAATTGCATATTTTTAATAATTTTGTGGTGCATTTTTTTACTATGACATTAGTACAGAAATTACTGTCAAAAATAAAATAAAATTTATTAAATGTTTAAAAGGGTATATTATTTATAGATTTTAGAGATGTAAGTTATATAAATATTTTAAATCTATGGTAATAAAATTTTATATTAATATGATCTCAAATTTTAATGCCAGGTATTTAACATTCCTTTTCTATCTTTTTTAATGATCTTCCTTCTTATGCTTTGAATTATATTCATGACTGTAAATGACATTCATGACCTGAAAATGAATAGAGCTTATAAAGGTGGTTTATTTGTATAAGAATTTTACTGAGGCTTGAACAAAAATTGTAATAATTGAATACCTGTGGTAGTATTCACTGAAGGTACCTTGAATGTATAGTTTGTGTATAATGTTGGTAATTTGATCTTATATCCTAAAGTCCTATAAAACGGAATTAATAGTGTAAAATATAGGATTATTTAGATAATATGATTTAGTACATTAGTTCTATACTCATATATTAGCACCAAATATTTACTCAATTTTCACTGAACATAAAGCATTGTTAGGGACCTTAGGATCTGTTCTAGAGTTTTCTCAAATGTCAACGGTGGTAATTCATTCCTATCTAATGATCTTATCTTGAACATAATTTCCCTTTTTCTAGTATTTTTCCACAAGTGAGAACCCGATTATATAATCACAGTTCTTCTCTACTCTCAAGATCTGTGATCAATCTTTATGATACCATATTTAACATTTTTTGTTCTTTCTTGCTTCTATTTCCTTTTAGCAGTTTACTTTTTCAATGATCTCCAGCTAAATTTTCCAAGATAATTGTATTAATACATCTTCGCTATCTTTGTACAAGGACTTTAGATACTCCTTTGTTTATATCCAATTATTTTTCTAATCACAACTGAATTAGATGATTACCCCAGCCAAAGGCTCTTAAGCCTCCTCAAACACAGTGTGTTTGTTAAAAAACTGATCTTTGATCTTGTCATGAACTGGCTGAATATTCTTTAAAGGTAAGAGTCAGCAGTGTGCATTGAAAGATTGGTATCATTTCAGCAAAGTGTGAACATTATGGCACCCTTATTTTTCAAACAATATGTAGAAAATATACAATTCATCCTCAACAATAAGCTCCATGTTTTGGCTAAAATATACATTAAAAATGAACATATCACCCAACTTGAATTTTAATATTATACCAAAACACTTTTAATAAATTTTAACAAAAAAGAAATGAAGCATTGCATGTATTTGGGGGTATATTTTGTCTTGCTAAATTATTCCATAAGTGAATTCTGCTGCACATAGTTGTGAAAATAGTTTACATGCCATACGGGAAATGCTAAGACATTTCTGATTTTGATCTTATACAAACTCTTCACCCCTACTTCCTTCTTCTCCCTCATCGACCTAAATTAATTTCATTTTATTCTGAGCAACAGAGGAGGAAAAAACTCAAATTTCGTCCTGCAAAATTTATTTCCTTATGGAATAATGTAGGTAATCATCAGTCTTAGGATTGTCAATGATTATAATACATGCATGAAAGTGCCTATGATAGTTGTTGCTTAATAAATATAGACACTACACATCATTATACTAACAATGAACTCAAATTGTCAGTTTCAAATACTACTTTGGGGAAATTTTATCATGCAGTCAGGAAAAATATTAAAAACAATTCTGTATAATTTTCTGGAGTTTTTCTCACCTTAACATTTAAATATAGGTACAAAATATTTTTTTAAAATGATTTTGCCTCCAAATTAATGATGGAAATAATCGTTTAGGCCCATTCTAGGATTGTATTTGATTCATTTATACATTTTCACAAAAGAAAATGGATGCCATGTTTTAAAACTACTGTATGAGTAATGATAAATGTAGAGGATTTGCATAACAATGAGATGATGAAGTGCTAAATTGATGTAAGTCATCAGTTTAAAATGGTTCAAAACCAAAAAGAGGCACAATTATAAGACTGTGAAAATGTATTTTAATGTCTATGAAAATATGTTTTTTGGAAAATATTTGCCCAATCTCAGCAATAATGAAAATAAGGTCAATTATATTGATTCTAATAATATATGCTATTTTAAATGAAAGAGCTGTCTGTTTGAAGAAACATTTTTAAATTAGAAAGTAATGATTCAATAAAGCCCAGGATTATTATAGCATGACGGAATTTGATATTTTATTTAACTAGCTGATGTTATAGGTAAGGATACCAAGACTCTGAAAAATTACTTAAAATTATCCCAAAGCAGAAAAGCCAAAAGTAGAATCCAAGTCTTTGCACTAGATCATGCAATTAAGAATGCCTTACCAAAACAATTCTTTATATCCTTACAAAATCATTTGGACTCATAACCCTTTATATATAAAAGTTGTGTTAAATTAAGTATGAATAACATGAGATATAAAAGTGACTGCCATTTAATTTACCTCTGTGATTGGATCTGGATTTCTATGAATACCTTAGTGAAATAGTAGGATGGACCTGAACTCCCATGTATAGATGGGAATTAATTTACGCTAATTTATATTATCTTTCAAATTGAAGTTAACAAATTGTTTCTCAAATTGTACATGGTGGAATTATACTCCATTAGAGTAAAGAGAACAATGGATGTGATAAAACAAACAAATGAACAAACAACAAAAAGCATAGAGAAAATACATTTATCACTCTGGGAATTAATTTCTTCATTTTAAATATAATGGATAGGGCCAGGGATTTAGCTCAGTGGTTCTGCCACCTGCCTTGCAGGTGCAAGGTCCCGAGTTTGATTTCCAGTTCCATAACTAACTAACTAACTAAATAAATAAATAAAATGGAGAAAGGCTGGAAGATATTTAAGGAAATTTTCAGCTTATTTTAATCTTTGTTTGAAAAAGTTATTTTAAAATTTCAACCATTTTTCTAGACTTTGATCTTCCAAAAGAAAAAAATAGAGAGGAAGAAGAATAACTGAAATACTTTGAAATATCTAAAAGCTTATGTATTATGCCCTTAAGCCTGGAACCCTTGAAGTCCCATTCTAAGATGTTGTCTAGTGTATGTCAGAAATACTGTCTCTGTTCTACTGACCTACATAATGTCTACACTTCCTCTTACCAGTACCAGAATTTCTTTGTGCGAACAGAACATGACCTGAAATTTCCTTATTGTCATACATATTTAGAAATTTATTTATTCATGCTGTCAAACACATCACATTGCCTTAGGCATTCTTCAACACTTTCACATCTAATATAACCTACAACAAATTTAAATATTGATCAGCTGAAAACTAGAAATTTCAAATATCTGTCTAAAATCATTTTTGTGCCACAGCTACTTCAATTAGTGTAATCAACTCCCATCATTTAACTCACTACATGTGTTTTACAGCTATAAAATTGTGTTCTTTTGTAGTATACATAGATACTTTTAAATTTTTACTATATCAAGAGATCTTATGAGACAGACAAATGTTTTAATACAATTGATCTGTCCTTCCTACAAAAACAAAGATATAAGTAGTTTTTACAGTTTTAAAGATAAGTACTGGATTCATTCAAAGAACAAATAATTCTAAGGTCAAATGAATTCTTAATAAAACTCCAATTTGTACAAACCTTGATTTATAAAAAGAAGATAATTTTACAGGTTATATTCTACATCTTTTATTTTTAAAATTTATTTTATTTTTTGTTTAGTACCGGGAATGGAACTTGGGTCCTTGTGCTTGCACAGCAGGAGGCAAAATCACTGAGCTAAATCCCCAGCCCTAATCTACATCTTTTATTAATTCTATCACTGATTATCATTTCACAGTTTAATGTCTTGGCAAAACAAAAACAAAAAGTTGCACTTAGAACCATCAGCTAAACATACTAAGAAATTGTTATTCTTAATCATGTTTTATCTACAATATTATAGGAATGATAAGAAAAAACATGAACATGGAAGATAAGCTCTCCTAAATCACAAAAGTGCAATGCCCTCTGTTTCAATGTAGTGTCTTGGGAAAACATAGCATCAAGAGAATCTGATAGCCAATTAACCATTTTGCTTTCACAGCCTATTTACATGAAAATTAATTATTTATAGGTAAATTATCTCTTCTCCTTGTGAATTCCTTCTGGAGTAAAGATTTTTTCTGATGTTCTGAGGAAGAAAATTAGTCTATTCACTAATTAAATTAATCTCAATGTATAATACCATTTTTCAGAAAAATACTGTACCTGGTATTTTTTTTTCTGTGAAAATGAACCTTTATTTATAACGGTATCTTGCTCAAGTCTGTGAGATAAATGGCTCCTGTGTTGGGTAAAAGAGACTCTTTGCCAATGATTTTGCTCAAGTTAAATGAAATGTCGTATATTCCTGGGAGACATGTGTGTGTGTGTGTGTGTGTGCGTGTGTGTGTGTGTGTGTTATATTTATATTTTATATCACTGTTAAGAATGTTTATGTTCATGGAAACAACCTTAGTACTATTATCCGTATTTCTATAAATATGAAGAGAATTCATGTTACTAAACTACTTAAATCTCACATGATCTTTTCCATAAAATTTAATTTTACAAATGTTACTTAATAATATTTCCAACTCTTATGACTTATTTTTATTTTATAATGGTTGAAAAAACCTTTTTCTCTTAGTAGAATGAAGAATTTTAGGACAAGAACTTAAGTACTGTCCTTTAATATAGCAATACTAATAGAGCATCTAACCCAGTTAAATATACATATAAACACTGTTTCATTCATATGTGAAATGTTTGAAAAAAATTGACATTCAAAAACTAAGCTACTTAGCACAATACTTTAGCTCCCTCTTTTGGATAGCTCAGATAACAATATGAAAATGAATATGTTCTCATTTCTACAGATACATTATAATCATTGATGTAATATTTATTGTGTTATTAAACTTCATAAAAGCAATCAATTTAATACATTTTCAAATAGTCATCAGCTACAAATACACCTGGAAATACTTTTAGTATTAGAGGACTCACTCAGATATTGAACACTTCCAAGAGATGGATGTGTTTTGATCCAAATATTTATACATATTGTTTGAAATAATAATTCAGTTTTACGTGGATTCTGAAGTTCTGTTTCTCCAAATAAAATATTAGAGTGTATATATTCCAAAAACTAATTACTATTTATCTTAATAACTAAGAAATTTTTGAAAAGATTGCTCTCCTGATATTATAAATTTGGTGAATTTTTAAAATGTTCTTGACTATTTTTCTTAGTTATTTCAGTACTGATATAGAAAATAGTACATCAGATACATGAAACAAGTATGTGCAATTATTTTTTAAATGTGTAATTCTTATACACATACATATTTAAACATATATCCTTTTCTATAGTGGCACTACTAGATAATGTAATTTAGTACTAACACTGAACTAATGTGCATTCTTAAAGTCAAATTTTTGTGTTTGGTACAATTATTTATATTATTGCAGTAATCAAACTGTGCTCATGAAAATGTTTAATATTTAACAGCAGAAAATATGATTTGTGTAAAAATATAATTTTTGTTATTATTGAATTCAAGGGGGAAAAATACAGCTAAAGCTATTAATCATCTAAAAATATAAATGAAGGGGATATTTTTTAAAATATTTTTTACAGAAATTTAATTTTGTAGACTTTAATCTGAAAATTAACAATTTTAAATAAGTAATTTTAAAACTAAATGCTCTATTTTTTTATTTATAATGAAAATAATGTATTTGACAGTTGAGAGCAATAAATTCTGGATTAAAATATTTTAGAATTTTATGTTGAAGTGCTAATGTTATTTTCAAATTAAAGCAAACAATTATATTATAGGATAATCAAAACAAAATGTAATTTTATCTCACTTACTTTCTAATATCTTTTTTTAATATATAATACCTCTTTTGGGGTATTTAATTTTACAAAGAATTTAAATTTCAATTCTTCTTTTAAGAATTTAATAATTATAACGTTTTTCAAGTCTACAGTAAATAAATACTAGCAAAAATACTAGTAAATAATACTCAGTATAATTATTTTTCTTAAAAATTCTATTTCTCTTACATCTCATTTTATTTCAAAGGATTTATAAAATCATTATTTGCCTCGAATGAATTTAAAAATCTATTGCATTTGTGTTTATTTACATATTATTATTTACAGCTTTTTAATTGAATGGTCAATTTTTTCTCAACTAAATATAAATTGTATCCTCTTTCACTTTACTAATATGTTTGCTCTATGTGTTGTTTGAGAGTTGAAATTAATATATCAAATATGGAATAATTTTATTATTGGATTCATTTCCTCTTATGCAGGTAATACACAGAGTTAATCATTTACCACAGACTGTACATAGAATGGCATTCAGCTTCTACTAGTTTAAAATTCCTCCTCAAGATTCTATGTTGATCTCAATGTTAAATCCACACTAGGCTTCTCTTGTTTTTCTCAACACCACTAACAAACACATGGCCAACTTCCTAAAAAAAAAAAGTTAAATTTCTGTAATACATTTTACAGAGAGAAAAAAGGAATTTTTCATGTAGGAAACACCAGGCCTGGGAAAAGAAAAGGTAGAATCTAAAATATCTCTCCTCACTGTAACTTCTACTGACCTGAGACCTCCCAACTCTATTCTTCAGCTTTGCTCTGCACTTTCTACACACAGCTGGTGGGTGGATGCTTCTCCAACTTACAGATATTACCTGGCATGGATTTTAACATTAAAGTTTGGAGTCCTCAATGTTTTTCTGCCTGTATAAAAGGATGTTTTAAATATAAAGTAATAATCTTGCAATAATATCATCCTGGAAATACCAACTTTTAAAAGTATACTATTAAAAAAATCTTTATGTTTCAGTATGTACATGAGCATTTGGAATTCTCCATGAGAAAGGTCATCAGTTAAGGGTAATTACATGACTGAAAGAGATTGCTGAGACAAAAACAGCTTTCCATAAGCTGACAAATTGAGCTTCCAATAGTAGAGTCTTAGAAACAAACATTGATTTTGATAACAATATTTGACATTAATTATAGGTACCTATAATATCAGAAATATTTTGTACTATTGTTTATATTTTTGGGGGGCAGCCATAAAAATATTTTCTGTGTGTCACTACACTAAGGTGGTGAATACAGATCAGAGAGTCACTCCATATGTAATATGAGAAATCAAATATTTTTAGCTCTTTCTGCAAATAAATAGAATCCTGAATCATTAAATGGCTTGCTATTTTAAATTATCATTTTAAATGTTTTCATTATAATATTAATCCATGCAAATAATTTTGAGAAAGATAATGGATTTTTAATTCTTTCTTTTTTAAAAAAATTAAAATTATGATTTGTCTTTCTCAACCTTATCAGAAATAACGCCTATTTTTGTACTTGAAAACACAAAGATAATATCACTGTCGCATACACAAAAGTTCACAAAGGTTTCCAGTGTAATATCTAATGTGCATTTCTAAATTACATAGAGAATAATTTATACTAAACATTCCTTATAGCACACCTACCAGGAAACATATATTAAAGTACTTTTATGAATTCAGTAAATAGAAATGCAGAAGACCTAGAAGCAATGAATTAGTGACTACCTAATACCACCTGACTGGGTTTGCCTTCAGAAATGTGCTTTTCTGTCATGGTTTGTTAGTGCTAATTTTCTAAGCAAAATAAACTTAGGTATTTCCCTAGCTATTTCTAATTTTTATTTTTATTGGTACATGTCTGCAGTGCATAATGATTACATTCTTCTTGATGACTTGGTACATGCACTTAACACATCATTCTTTTTGCATCCCACTCCCCTCTTGTACCTCCATTTCTTGGTACTCTTCCCTTTGCAAAAGCTTTATCTCCCTTTTTTCTATTATCTGTCTTTTATTCTATTCTTTGTTTATATTTGGGGTTTCTCATGTAAAGAAAACCAATTAAAATATTTAAACTTGTGTGTCTGATTTATTTCACTTAATCTTAAAGTCTCAAGATGCATTCATTTTCTTGCAAATGACTTATTTATCCTTCTTTATGTCAGAGTATAAATGCCACATTTTCTTTATCCATTCGTCTGTTATGGACATGTAGGATATATAAGCCATTTCCAAGATTTAACCAATATGAGTTGTGCTGCATGTATCACTGTAATATGATATCTTTAACTTGTTTGTGAAGATACTTAGGGTGGATTAACGTAATTGGAAAATTCAACATACTTTATGCTAAACCTGATTACAGAATGACAAAACTGAGTGCTAAAATATTAAATAAAATAAAACTGCTTTAGGACCTAGGAGCAGATTTTCAAACCTTCATAGATGTGGGACATGAGAAAAATCTTTAATGGTTGGCATGGTCTTAAAATTTACAGAGCATTAATCATCCCTGTTGCCTGTCTCAACAATATTATTAGTGGAAAAAAAAAAAGTCTCTGAACAAATACCTTGGAAGGATTTTTACAATTGGGGACCACTAATTTGTATAATTAAAAGAAAATGCAAAGATATTTTTGGTGCTAAGAGTGTAAATTTAATATAAGAATTGAGGATGCGTATCAATCATATAAGTATCTGTGTCTCTGCCTCTTTCTTTGTCCTCTCTCTCTCTCTCTCTCTCACACACACACACACACACAGATTGGAAAGGTGGTTTGGATTTGGGTAATAGAGCTCTGGAGTTTAGGTAAAGAGAGATTTAAACCTGTTTTGAAGATGACCTAGTGGTAAACCCAGAAGCTATTTTAAGTAGTTTAAATCAGACATGTAAAAAAAATGCCACATGTTTTCTTACTCCAACTTATTAATCATATCCTGGAACAGTGACTTGATCTTTCTAAGCCTCATTCTGCAATCTACACTGTGAATGCAACAGTTTTCTCTCTACAAGATGTTCACATATGAGCCTTAATGAATTACATCTTAATTTATGTTTTATCATTAAAGGAAATACAAAAACCAGATAGTAATAAGATACTGATAAAAGAGAAAGTGAAGAAAAATAAAAAGCTAAAAGAGCTTCGAAGGAGAGTCCTATAATAATTAAACTTGAAGTTTGTGATTGGAGCAGAGGAGATAAATATTTTGAAATTACACGACTTGGTAAGACATTGAAGTCAGATTCTAGAACTCTCAGGGATATGATTGAAAAGTACAAGGGCTAAATACCAAGTAAATATAAATATACCTTTCATTTTACAGATCAAGAAACATTGAGCTCCTTTACACTTTTCTATCTGATTTTCTAGCATTTCTGTACATCAAAATTTCTCCCAGAAGGATTTTAGGTACAATCTTTTTGAATCTTAAAAATATGCACACTTTAACTGAAATATAATATTATTTCATGGATGAAATTATGTTTTTACTTAAAAACTATTACTTTAGGATAAATTTACATGTAAACTGTCGTCTAAGATGCATAAAACTAGATGCTTAGATTCTTTAAAGTAACACTTGGAAAGCTCAAAGTCCACAAACATCTAAACTTTAAACATAGATCAGCAGCATGTAGATTTTTAAGAACATTGGCAAAAAGGGTTCCCTTTTAGTACAGATGACATATTCTCATGAGTACGATGATTAAAATTTTTAAATAAATCTTATAATGTTTTTTTCATATTGTAAAATTGTTTGATGATAATGGTTTTTTAACAAAATATAATCTTCATCTTCATTCCTTTCCTCACTCAAATCCTATGTATTAATTTATATCATGTGTGGTGGAAATTAATTGTTAATTTATGGGTAAAATTATTAGTGCCTGTCTGCTCTCAGAAATTCAAGATAAAGCTTGTTAATAGTAGGCACTTCATACCAGTATTGTCTGCTATAAATTTATTGAGCTACTAGCGTATTCATCTCTGAAGGTGGTTGTAATTAAGCGAAGAACAATCTATTCAAAACCAGTGATTATTCATATTAAAATAGGTGAAAATGCTAAAGGATAGATTATCACTAGTAATTATATGCAATATCAGTACATATTTTAATATGTCTTTTTTACACAGTCTTTATTTACCTACCTCAGTACTGATGGTGATTATGATGATGTCTCATTATATTAGGATGACAAAATCATTAATTAAAATGATTTTGTACTATATTATTATCAGGAGATAATGGAATAGTGAATGTTCTGAGTCACACTGTTGACTCAGATGACCCTCGTGTGCTTAATAAGCAGGATCAAATTAGAAAAGACATCTGTGAAAAGTAGCGACTTTCATTTGCAAAAGCTTTTGTGTCAAGTGTTTGTCAGGGTACATGATCATAATATTATGTAGTAGAAACATGAATACATAGTTCTGGGAATTTATATTAATGTTCAAGAAACCAAAGCTTTCATTTTAGAAGTTATACTTCATAATAGGCAGCTTTTTAAAGGGCAAACATATGAAGGTGTATCCTTGGGTAGTTTTGTAAACGTATTTTATTTTAGCATACCTCAAATGTCCAGTGTTAGTGTCTAAGTACCAGAAAAAAATTACTTTGGTAAATACATAAAGAAAATATTAAAAGTAAACTGTTCTTATGTCATGACAATTAAATGCATTCCCCCCAGAAAAGTAACTATACATAGCAAGAGGTATAAGGAATTTCATTAAAGCTTGATTTTAGGAGATTAGTTTTGATAAATTTTTACCATTTAAATTATTTCTTAAAACAAAGAAAAGATGTGTCCCAGCAAACATTAATATAGTGACAGGATGATTATTTAAAAGAAAATAGACACCTTCCCTTTAGAAATGACTGGGTTTATAACAGAAGCATGACAGTCCTCTTTTCATCTCTATAGTTTTGTAGTAAATCTGATTTAAATTTAGATATTTTAAAAATTAACGTGTTTGAGAAATGAATTCAATAATGTGCAGTGATTGGAAAGCTAAAGATAACATGTTCAAATTGCTGAATTAGATCATGTATTGTTGTGTTGCATCCTAGACTCAAAATCATGGACTGAGCACATGGATTTCCTTCAACTCTTGGTCCATTATTCCTCCTACAGAATTGGATCATAATTCTATACTAACCTCTTGGGATATGATAAGGATAATTAATTTTTATTATAGAACTCATTAGATTCATGGGCTCTTATGTATTGAAAAATCCTTAAGGGAATTGAGTAACTGAGAATGACAGATGGACATAAAAATAAAAGAATGAAACAAGAGAAAGTCTGTGTACAAACCAAGTGTAATTACACTCCATGAACTAAGAGTGTAATTGGTTCAACTCTCTAAAAATATATTACTTAATAACGTATTCTATAAATCTATATTTGTATCAATATTGATATATTTTATGTATAAAGTATATAATTTGCATATATATGCCCAATAAATTATATCAGTGCCAATTTTACTATACCATCTTCCACATATTTTAATCAGATTCATTGTTTTTTATCTTATCATACAGTTACTTGTTGCAAGTACTTCTAAACTCTTACAGTAATATTAGTTCTCAGTGATCATACTAATTCATTTGAACTGCAGGATAGTGTCCGCTTTATGAGTAGTAGAGACATCCAGTCTCAGTATGCATATCCACTGCCACTGAGCCAATGGCCGATATTCAAGATCACTAGAAGCCAAACTCACATAGGCTTTTTGGAAGTGAGATATCCTGCCCCTTATAGGGAAATACTGTATGAGATGTTTGGTCAGATAGGTTAGGTTAGGAATGCTACAGAGTCTCAAAATGTGCTGGGCAGATTTAAGGAGTGTTAAACATCAATTATCAGTACTTGATTGATTATCAGTACCTGTAAAGAAGGAAGAATTTTGTAGATACTTGTTCTTTTCTTTTAGTAGGCAGGGAAATTTTGAAGTAAGCAATGACACAATAACAAAGAGAGCAATAACCCCTTTGAGGGGCCCTCCCCACTGACCTTAGTTTTATCTTGTTGTATCACACCTGAGGAAGCTGTTGATTTTTGTGTTTAGGAAGGGAAAGCATAAACTATGTCTTAGTTGATGCCTCGGTAAACAATACTACTTTTCAAATTGGTTTTTGTATTCTCCTTCAGCACCTAAAAAATGTTTTAACTTGAGAAATATGTCTCACTGATCTGAACTTTAACCTTTTGTGTACATGAATAAAATGGGGCTAATAACACCTTCATCGATGGATTTTGAGAAGACTATGTGATTTATGCTATGAGTCATTAATAAAGGACTACATTTGCAGCAGTAATCCAAAGTGTTGAGATTTTGCTGAGCTTAACACATACAAGACAATGTAAATTTTTATCTCACAATACTTACTCATCACATGTCTGGTGCCAAGATTGTAGGAGGGTCCTTGTTTTCTGCATTTTGAGAGTTAGCCTGGGAAACCTTGATAGTTCGAAAAGCTGAGGGAGTAAGACAGTAGCAAGATAATGTACAAGTTCCTAAACTCTCTTCCCAGAATTAATATATGACATCCACTCAAACTTCAGTGACCAAATGGGCACTCCTGGGGTATGAATATGTTTGCTGAAGGCTCACACATTGGAAGGTTGCTGTCTAGTGTATTTTGGGAGATGGTAGAACCTTTAAGAGGTGGAACTAGTGGGAGTTAATGAGGTCATTAAAAACCACTAATCCTCTTGAAAGACATTAATGTGTCTTCACAAAACCATGAATATTTCCCATGACAGTGGGTTGTTGTAAAAGTTGTAAGCCTTTTTACTGATCACTCTGGTTGTCTTGTCATGTGATTTCTGCCACACTTGCCTCCACCATTTGTATACTTTTGTCATGAGAGTCATTTAGAGTCCAATATTTCCTTTATAAAGGTTACAGTCTCAAATATTTTGTGAGGAAAATAAAAAATGTAGGGTAGCCACATATAACATCAAAACGTTAATGCAGCATCATTTTATAAGCTGGGAATAATTATACATGCAGTTGAATAAAAGAAATGATAAATATTGAGGAGATAGAGTTGAACATTAAATAATGAATACATGTAACAAAACATTACATGATACTGTATATCAAGATGGATAATTTTTTTTATATTTCACTTAAATGAAAAAATTTTCAAAAATAAAACCATTGACACATTAAAAATTGAGAGTTCGTTTGAGCATACAGTAATTTATGGACCAAGCACCACCAGTATACAACAATTGATCTCTACCAAAAGAGTATGAGAATATAATTATTTAAAACTGTTTATGGAAGTGTGGGAAAGAAAATAATTTGATTGATTAAAGTAGAACATAGACTTAAAACTCCTAGTAAAAATAAATGGGCAGTGTTTGCCCGATTAACCTTGTTTCACTCCCATAGAATCTATTTATTTACATTGAGCTGAAATTTGGATGGCTCACATGGGAACCCAGGGTGCTTGAGTGGCCTCAATTTAATGGACCCAAAATTATTTTAACCAACAAATGATTACCACAAACTCTGAGGCACTTAGAATAGCTAGCTCTTATCCTATGCTCAATACATGCTAGTTATAACAACAATAAATGACTATTATATTATTATTATTTCCTTATTTTGCCCTCCTACAGCTTTGAAAAATAATATTTCATACATTATATGTGACTTCATTCATTTATGGATAGATTTTCCAACTGAAATAAAAACTGGATTTTTTATTCTAGTGTTTACCATCAAGATATTAAGGCAATATTCTTTGTAAATGCACTGTGCTCCAATTGGGATTTGCAAAGGTAAACATATAAATTCATTTTTCTTTTAAAATACTTTCAAACTTTAATTATAGTATTCTTTAAGTTTGAAACCTAGGGAAGGTTTCATGATTATTGCTCATATGATTTTGGGGGAGGGCTGTTTAGATTTTATTTGGCCTGTACACTTAAATAATCCTGTTATGAAGTTGCCACATGACACATAGACTCATGTGACGCTGGAGACTATGTCGCACTAATTCAGAATATTATCATGGTGATTGCTATAGAAACATTTCAATTGGCAACGATGCCAAAAAATCTTTACTATTATCTTCCAAAGCTTATTTCACAGTATAGCTCAAGGATTCAAATGAAGTTTTTCTGATGTTTTCACTCATGTAAACTGGAGAACAGGAAAAAGTGCATGCCTATTTGTTTAAAACATAATATTTTGTTTAAAACATATTCTTATATAAAATTTTAAGTAAAATATTCATAATTTACTTATGAATCTATTTTTAATGTTATAAAAATTACCACATAGGGTTCTTTTATATTTAATGTTATATCTCCTGTTTAAAGTCTAAAAAAAATTCTACATGTAATCCAACATAATGAACAAGTAATTTGTCCTGTAAGTCATTTGTCTGTTCACATATATTTTTGAGTTTCTCCTTTGTGCTTGACAGTACAATAAATAGATTGCAATGTATAGGTTTGAATATTTTTAAGGAAAAGAGAGAGCCATAATAATTTAAAAATATATAATCTTAATCTAGTACATTGTTGGACTTTCCAAGAGAATTAACAATAGCCCCATGAATTGTATTATTACAACTAATTCGATTTGACATGTGAGGGAAAAACATAAGCAGATAAAGAGATTAGTACTGTGGCAAATATTATACATGTAACAATGTGTAGAGATTTCTGTAATAGTGCCAAATGCTACATCTTTTTATTAACTCTGTCCTCAATATTATGGATTTAGTGCTGCAGCAGCACAAATGAAGCATTTACTTTTATCTCATAAAGCCTAGGAATGTTATAAATGGGTAATAAATAGTTACATTTAATTAGCACTGTAACAAAGCATGACAGACTGGGTGTCTTAAAACAAAGGTGTTCTCTAGCCATATTGGAGACCCAAAATCTGCAATTAAAGTATTGGCAGGGCCATACTTCTTGCAAAGATTGTAGTGAAGTTCGTTGCTTTGTGTTTGCTAGCCTATGGTAGTTTGGCTTGTGCCGCCATCTCTGCCTCCTTCTCTATGTGACCATTTTCCCTCTGTGCCTGTGTGTATCATTGTTTCTTCTTTTAAGTACAACAGTAATATTGAATTAGGACCCACAACTTCAGGAAGATTTCATCTTAGGGATATTCCATTTTCAAAAACCTTATTTACAAGTAAATTCACAAGTACTAGGAGGTAAGACTTAAATATATCCTTTTGGGTCACATAACTCAGCCCACAAGAATTATTCTATGTTCTTAAAGTAATCTTTAGAAACACTGACCAAAGATTTCTTACTTTCTCTTACCTAAACATGTCATAAGGGTCTTAGGGTATAGCTCAGTAATAAAGTGATTGCCTAGCATGTTCCAGGGCCTGGATTTGAACTCCAGAACCACAAAAATAAATAAATATATTGATGAATGAATAAACAAGCAATCACCCAAAACAGCCTTACATAGACTTGACTGTACATCTCTCCTTCCTCTAATTTTGAAAACAAATATTAGATTCTCTTTGCTTACTGAATATAACTAATGGGCTTCATCTTTGTGGGAAGCCTAAGGGCCATGGACTTCTCCACATTCCCTCGCCTCTTGGGAATCATGGAAGAAAGGTGATGGATTCATGATAATAAAGTTTGCTACAGCCTCCTAGCAAATCCATCATGTTCACACAGACTGAGCAAGAATAAAACTTGCTTGTAAAATCCAGTGTGATTTTTGAATCATCTGTTACCACAGCATAATTTAGACTACTGTGATTGGTTCAGAAATATTTTGCAGAAATACACATCATCTTAACAAAACAATGTAAAATTTGTAGCAACAGCTTGAGGCCTGACTGTCTTACAGACAAGAGGGCCTTGTTAGAGTCAGAATTTCAAAAAGTTGGAAATTCAGTTAATGCAGGGGTG
Organism: Heterocephalus glaber; assembly: GCF_000247695.1. The sequence goes on from NW_004624759.1 coordinate 26,851,911, forward strand.
TAATAATTTGCAAAAATATAACATGAAAATTTAGAGGCAGATCCTGGATTTTTTAATGAATTTATAACACTAGAAGAAAATCTGGGAAGGCAGAATATTGCTGGGTTGGGTTTTTCGCTATAGTGTTATTTCAAAAGTAGAATAACAAAGTGATCAATTCAGAGGTCTTTTGCTGGACTGCTGGCCCGAAGGTAAGGATGTAGTAGCACCATTCATGAGGGACTGACAGGGTAGGGAAATGAGGCGACATTTTTTGACAGTCTTGATAAAAGATATAAATAAGAATGCTTCTGTGTGTAACTGCATATTGCACTCAGGGTGAGGACAAACACTGCATGGTTCCAGTTATATGAGGTGTCTAAAGTAATCAAATTCATAAAAGTAGAGCAGTGTCTCCAAGAGAGTAGAGGGAGCGAGTTAAAGGTATAAATGCTGGTCGATGATGTAAATGTTCAGTTACGCAAGATAAAAATGTGCTAGAGGTTTGCTGTCAACATTATACTTACAGTTAATAAGAATCTACAAGGTACTTAATAATTATCGAGGATAGATCTTATGCTGAGTGACTTTTTTAATCACAATAAAATAGAATGAATATGCTTATGTGAAAATTGATTAAAATTGTATTCAAAAGAATGGCAGTTGCATCTAATTTTAAACTTCGTCATGTATCTCGTAAAGTATTATTAAAGACCTTGTTAAGGGATCAGTTCACAGTAAATTCTGTTAATTTGTACAAAATCTCTCATGTTGAAGCTATGGCTCACTCAATGACGTTCAATAAACCCAAGAGACCCATAATTAAATAGACACAACAAGGCCTTAGGAGTAGTACTAAAAAATACGGAAAATCTTAGAAATGTGCTTAAAAAGTTGCTGTCTCTATGTGTGACTCTTCATACATAAAATTGGTTGGAGTTGAAGAGAAGAAGCCATTAGGTTTTAAGAGGATTTTCTTGCCAAAGAAATCATGAGGCCAGATAAAACTGTGCCTGGATCTTATTGTGGTTAAAGTCACTGAACCATCAATTTTCACAGCTAATAAGCTGACTGAACATCAGTTCATATCCCAAAGAGCATGGGCATACTATTTTCTGTCTTCTTCAGAAGTAGTGAATGAGATTAATGAAAATAAAAGAATTCTGAAAGATGAAAGATTTCCAAAATAATTACAGCTGTAAGCAGATTAGCCTTTCTCAGGAGGTGGAATTAAAGAATTATTTCTGCTTATAGCCTAATTCTCCATTCCTGAGTTAGTAGGTCCTGTAGCAGGTTTTCAAATTTGCTATGGCAACAAGAGGTATGCAGAAAAGTTGATCAATGGATAGAGAATTATAGTTAGATAGGAAAAAGTAGTTCTCAGGTGCTACTGCACGGTAGAGTGACTGTGATTATGACAGTGTACTATATTTTTAAATATCTAGAATCAAGAATTCTGAAAGCAATCACAATAAACAGGATGTAAGTTTGAAGAGATAGATAATGCTTAACATCAATTTACACAGAATGTACATGAATTGCAACAGCAGATATTACCCCAGAAATATGTGCAGTATTTTATGTATCACTTAAAATTAAATTTAAACAATACAAGAAAAATCTATCCATAGCTTCCCTTATGTTTCCTGTTTGTCTTATATATTGTGTGTATTTATGTCTATTGTATGTCAACTCTTGCATTTCGGAGAGTACAGCTACACTATTAATTATTTAATAAATCTCTCCAGCATGAAAGGCTTCCTCTGTGAAAGCTACTGCTTGCTATACATCCCTCACTGCCTCCATGCTAAGCTCCCATTGACTTGATGTACAAACGATCAAATCCCTCAACATGCACTTGACTATAAGCCTAATTGTAACTTATGAGTTGCATTGCTTGAATACATCTTACCACAAGGAAAAATCAGCCTCATTTCATAATCAGAAGTTGAGTTGTATAATGATTGCATCTAGATCTCCTCCCAAAGCCTCATGCAGTCTCAAGTGGGGATTTTTCAGAAGTGGCTGAATCTATAGAGTGTGTGATTGATTCAAGATGCAATGCTAGGACTAAAGGCAGATGATTACTAACTCAGTCCAATGATTGGTTTGGCACACCCTAATCCTGGTAGCCTGGATACAATAGAAGGGACAGAAAAAGGCTTGTTGGGTTCCTTCCTCCCTTGATGCATTTGCTGTTTTCCACTCCCATGAACTGTTGCCCCTCCACCATGTGCTACCCTGCCTTGAAGCCAACGGATTATGGATTACGGTATTACAAAATTGGGCTCTAATATTGTGGATCTTAAAGTTTTGAACTGGCATAATAAATATAGCCTACCTGAGCCGCACAATATCTACTCCATCATCATATTAACACTTACTATAAACTAGTATGAATGGGCTATGCCTTTAAAATAGTTAATGAAATAGTTTATAGTGGCTCTCAAATTTTATTTATAATCATCTGGTAAATAAACAGCATTTTACTGCCCTATAATACAATATAACTCTATTATGATCCAATGAATAGTTCCAGTTTGAAGGGAAAAGATGACTATAATTATATATTATGGATCCACCATTCTTCATATTCTTTTTGTACACATTTTTATTTAATCTTTTTATCTCTTTATAAGATGAGCTTATGACTCTCATTCTACATATAATGAAAACTCATTAAGAGTGTGACAAGCATAGGCTGTTAACCCATATTCCCTTACTCATGGTTTACTATTCATTCCACTCTTCTATTCTATTTTGCATCTATGTTCTATAAATTTCAAAATTTGAGTTCATTAATATCCTGAAATTTTTTCTAAAAATTTTTGGAATCCATGAGGTTAAACTGAAAGAGACTACCTAAACTTTTCCATTAGTCTGTAAATGAAATTTAGCAAAGCCTCCAATTATGATTGCAAGTTTCCATCATCACCATTAGAAGTATCTCAGACTCTATCATTAGCAGGCATTTATATCATAGTAAACAATCTGTATATTCATTACTTTTTTCTAATTATGACAGTGATCATATCTGCTGCTTGATCATTTTTTAACTGCATTTAAGAAGCACATGTATTATTTACTACAACAATGAAAGATATTTTTATAGCTACATGTAAATAAAATTGTTTCTTATATATCAAATGTCTTATACCTTAATTTGGATATTAAGACATTATTCTATCAACAGATTGACAAAATATTTCATTAAAACAAAAAAGTTGCAATTCTTCTTATAAATTCCTGATAATCTCTTGAATATTTGATTAATATATTTCTTAATATCTGTATCTCTACTGTGAAAATTATTATAAATGGCTGCATATTTATTTCATAATTTGCTTTTCTGTGGTTTCATAACTTCCCTCTCTCTCCTTGAGATTGTTATAAACCTTATCCACCCACTATCCATTCTCATTTTCCTCAGGCTGCACTACTGCTTTCTACAGCTAACTCCAGAGAGAAGTTCTGTCAAATGCAATACAGTCTTAAATAGGGCCAATTTTTAACACTGACTCTTTTCCTAAATGAGCAGTACTTAGTGTAGGCTGACTCATATGAGATACTCATTAACTTGTATCTGACAGACGCTGATGTTCATTTCTGACACTGAAAGCTGACATGAAACCACAGGCTGACAATTCATTTATAACTTTCTCCACTGATTAGAAGTCTGGCATAAAAATTTAATTTTTTCTTTCATTTTCTCAATAGATTAAACATTTTTCAGTTAAGTGACTTCTAATGGCAGTAATTTTTTTTCAGAGATATGTCATAAACTCTTTCTTCTTATGTATATAGACAATTTTGTTAGACTATAAGCTCATTACAAGTCTGGTGTTGTGTCTATCCAGAAAAATCCCTCCAAAATGAGTAGCCATTTCATAGATAGATAGACAAACTGATAGATGATAGATTTTTTAATAATTTCCTAATGATTTATTTATCTTCTTATTTAGATATTTAGTTCATTTTCAGCTTTCCCCTTGTATTTCCATCAAGGAGCTATCAGAAAACAGATGACAAATGCAAATAAAATATTTAAGAAGGGTTTAATAATAGGGGATATAGATATGGCTAAGGAAACTTACTAGAGATGGTACCATTACAGGTATGTTCAGCAGCAGGAACATGTTAAACATTCTGAGTCTGAAAAGACACAGGCTGGAATCAGATGCTGCTTTGGAGAAAGCATCCTGTTGTGGTAGCTCAGGGACATCTGAAAGAAGCCATAGAGGGCCAGGGGTTTAGCTCAGGGGTTTTGCCGCATGCTGTGCAAGCACAAGGACTCGAGTTCGATCCCCGGTAACAAAAAAAAAAAAAAAAAAAGGAAGAAGAAGCCATAGAAAGGCATGCCTAGAAAGACAGCCAGGACTTTCTCAGAAGGGCTACAAGGAGGAAAACAGGCTACCCTCTTCTCCTACCATTCTCCTCCTGCCCATGCTTCCTGCTGGAGTGAACCAAGCCAGGCCCAGCGAGCCCATGGGTTCAATTCATGAAGATTTAGCTCCTGAAAAACTAAACAGAGTAAAGAACTTAAGAGCTCATCTGAAGAGACAAAAGGAATATCTACTAAATTTAATAATAAATAATGATGTCAAAATGCTTATACCCAAACTTCTCTTTCAGATAACTAATTTCTTTAAAAAATTTATTAGCATTTGAGTTATTTGTTAAACACTGTAATCAATTTTAAAAATGGTTTATGCATATTGTTAAATCATCTTGAAGAACATTTTCAAGCTTTATTTTCAATATTAATAAGATTTAAATAATTATTTTTATTTCCTCTTTTATACCAATCACTGCATCTATCATTTCTTAACAGCACTGAATTGTGTCATTTTGTTCAGCAGTTTAGCTGAAATATTTTGCCAAATATCAAATCCTGTAACCTTAAACTTTAATTTTAAAATTTGTGTTTTCTTGCCTTCAGTTGAAATTGAAGTTGTATTATTATATTTAACATATAATTTCAACTGCTTTTAACAACTGTGAAATGTACTGATAGAACTTAACATTATGAGCCTAATTCTAACAGTTATAGACTCCAGACTGTATTACCCAAATGTAGATTTTATTGATGATCAATCCCTACTTGAATGACAAATGAATATTTGATTGATAATCTCCATTTAGACGTCAAATAGGACATGTAGATGTTATCACATTCCAAATCAAAACCTTTGCTTTCTACCTACACACAACCTGAGCACCTCTAGTGTCTCTATATAGTAAATCATAGCTCTAACCTACTGTTTGAGCCAGTCTTAAATTTATCCCCAGGCTTTCACTGCTATTAATCTAAATTATATTTTCTAAAATATAAATCCGGTTTATTTCAATTACCTTCTCAGTATTCTAGGTTCCTTTCTTGTGTGGTGAAGTCTATTTTTCCTATAGAATTAACATTTAACATTTATCATTTTAGTTGCATCGTGATCCAACTGTGCCACATTCCTACCTTGTCACATCTACCTTGAATTATCTTGAAGATATGAACAATTAATGATTTTAAAGACCATGGAAGCTTGCTGCTGCCTTGCTCTCATTATCTATCCAATATCTCCTCGTTCACACACTCACTTTGTTTTCTCTGTGACTTGAAAATCTGCTATAAACATCAATCCCCACCTCCTCAGCACCAACGATTCATATTTTTCTGGTTCTTATCAATGATAAGAACCTCCAAAACTCATTATTCTTTTTTGGCCTATGATTAACATTTTACATTAGTAGGACCCTTTCTTTATTCATTAACTTTGTTGATACATTTTAGATACACACTATGATGACATTCATCATTGGGAATTTGCACCTTTACATGATATATATTGGCTCTTATTTTTTCTCCATTCCCCTGCCCTCCCTTCAATCCCTCCACTCCTCCATATTTACAAAGACTCTGTTTCCATTTTATCCTTTTCTCATATTTATTCCTTTCTCTTCTTTCCTTTCCCCTACCCTCCCACTTCCCCTTCCCCTTTAAACCTTTCCTTTCTATTTCACATAAACTGCTATACATTTTAACTGTTATTTACATTTACAATTTTTATTAGCATCTTATTCTGACATATTATTATTAACCAAACCCTACACTTTATTCAAAGATTTTAGTTCATATTAATATATATTTCATATCTAGGATTCCATCCAAAGTATTATATTTCATTTAGTAGCCATGTCTCCTAACATTCATGTTGATAAGGCAGTTAGTCAGACCTAACTTATTTTTGACAATCTTAACTGTCAAGGAGTACTGGCCAGAGATTCTGGATGCTCATCCATTAGAATTTACCTGTCATTCTCTGATTAGAAAGGGCTTCTTTACTTCTTCAAGAACCACGGAGGTACAGTGCCTTTTCAGCACATATCAAGGGTCCTTGCTACCCTTTTAAAAAACTATTGACATGGCCGCAGTCACCTGGTTGAAGTCCCATTTGGCTGGTTTCCCCAATCTAAAGTTCAATCTTTCTCTCAATTTCTACTCCATTATTTTTAGAAGTTATTAAGTGCATCCCATGCTAAGGAATTTTTCTTCCTCTGTGAGGTCACAGAATCTACATAAATTATCTGGAAATATTTCTAGCTTATGTTTCTTATATTAGTTGTAGAGTCTTCCATTTGTTTATTTAATCAATCTTTTCTAGCAGTATTAAATTGTGGATATTTATTTGATGCACTACAATATATATTCTGTTGCTTAAATTGTTTGAGCTTTGTTCACCTGGTATTCTATAATCCTACACATGTTTAACATACCCTCCATTAATGTAATGATTGTGAGAGAGAGAGAGTTTAAGCATATTTTAAATTTTGGCATTATAAAAAGCTTCAGCCTTATCCTACATGCTTCCTGTTCCAGTGCTGGAATTAAACATTTCTCCCTAAGACTCCTACTTCCTGCTTTTGGAAAATGGCTTTAGAAACCAAGTTCTGGGTTACATGTAGTATACTGTTGGGTAGATCTGGGGTATCTCTGCTGAAAAAGCAAAGAATATACACAGGTATATATAGAGCATATATATACATATTCCATATTTTAAATTTGTAATAATCTACATATTTATTTTAAGGCATATGAACTACATTGATATCACTACCACAGAGATCATATTAACTTCCTCTGTCAGTTACAAATTTCTACAAGATTAAGAAATCTGGCTCTAATAATATGTGATCTATTAATTAATTTTTCAGTTTTGGGATCTGAATATAGCTGCAAGAGGATTATCAACTCATATCCTGTGCAAAAAAACTTTATTATCTACAAAAACAAGTATATATGAAATTTCTTTTCAATTTGCTCTTAGAAACTCCTCTCATTTCCAAAGATACCTGAATCAGTAGGTTTACTTCTGTCTTTCTATTCTTATCAGTAATATTATTGCATATGTATATATATGCCTCAGGTCAGCAACTCAATTTGTTTTACAATTTGGGGAAAGATGGCCGTGGTTGTGTTTGCCAGTAGATGTAGAGTTTACCAGTTTGCGAATAGAGGCAAAATTTTGTCAGACGTTTTTGTTTGAGAACTGATTTGTTTGTGAGTAGAAGCATCTGTGAACCAAGGTATCACTGTATGCATTTATGTACCTAGTCATCTTTTGAAGAATAATTTAAAATATTGTTTTTAAATAATTTTAGAGATCAAGAATAAAGGTTATATAAACCACACTGTACAGGTGTCTATGTGAAAATTCTTTTTTAATCATTATGTTGATACCTAGAGGCATGATTCCTTTAAGTGGTAAAACTATGTGTAGCTGTATTAAAAAACAACAACAAAACCCAAAACTCCAAAATAGTTTTCAAAGGATCTGTATGATTTCAGATTCTCTCCAGCAATTAAGGAGAATTCCTGGTTATTTCATATCCATGCCAATAGTTTCAGTTCTCAGTTTTTGAATTTTAACCATTTTAATATCACTACAGTAACATTTTGTTTGAATTACCAATGACTATGCATGTTCTTGATATGCTAAATTATTATCTGTATTTTTAGAAGGTACATTTTCAGATTTTTGTCACTTTTTATCATTATAACTTAATTCTAACTTTTTATATATTTTAACTAATTGACATGGTACGCAAATATTTTCTACATTTTCATTTTTCTAAACACAACATTGTAATTTTAATAGTTTTACAGTAGACTTGTTTAGTATATCTAAAACTCATCAAACCCAGGGTTACTGAGATATTCTCTTGTATTTCCTTTAAAAATTGAACAGTTACAAATTTTACGTTTACTTGTGAGAGTCACTTTGAGTTAATGCATATAAAAAGTATTAAAACTGTACTTAGGTTCATTTTTGTTTATTTTGTCTGTGGACTTTTAGTTCTGCAGTACCTTTTACTGAGAAAACTAACTTTGCTCAGTTGAATCACCTTTGCCCAGCTGGATGTAGATTTCCTTTGGTTTTATTGTAGTCCAGTTTCAAGATACACATGGTATTTCTAGTCTCCCAAATTTTTAATCTTCTTTTTTTCCATTTTCTACAGTTCAAGAGCATTGTAACTAAAAATATCAACATTTGTTTATCATGACTCAAAAGTACTTGATCTCAAGCCAATAATATTTTGTTAGGTAACAATCTCAAACATGTTATAAATATAGCCATATTGTTCTCCTCAAAGTTGTTTATCCATCTCTAACACCTACTGACGTTATTTACTCATAAGGTCCATCTTCAAATTAAAATATATGTAATATGATACCCTGTTAAACTTTTTTTCTTTGTGCTTTTCTTCTAGCACCTCATTAATTTAGTTAAGTTTACTACAATATAGGCAAACTTCAAAATCACATCTTTGTAGCAGAAGATATAATATAATATTTTATTTCCTAGATCTTCATTAGGGCTACAAATACTTGAGAAAAATTGTTTGTCTGAATCTTTAAAATGGGTGTGTTTTTTTGTATATTATTGAATGTTATTGATCATTTATTTTTCTAATCTCATGTCATTTTTATAGATATGCTCTTTCATCAGATTTGGTCAATGGGTTTCTTTTTTTATATTCTATCACTCCATATATTCTATACATTTCCATATATTCTGTAATATTTATTATTATTATTTTAATAAGATATTGAAAAATCTGATTATTTTGCACTGCATGTTTCCTAGGCAAGACATAAAAGTAAATTGTTAAAGCTAGAAGTTAGTGATGGTATCTCATAAATATTACTCAGGTGAAACTAGAGACTCACATTCTTGTAATCCAATTTTGCTTTCCTTGAGCTAATTTTATATCATTTATTTCAATAAAAAGATAAAGTGTTATGATTTAGATCTAAAATGTCCTCGAAAAGACTAGAGCACTTGAAAGATGATGGGATCACTGGGGTATTATATTTCTGCATGAATTAATCCACTGATGAGTTCATAACTGACTCATTGTTAGAGGACGGGGCTGGTCAGAAACAGGTCACACTGGAGGTTCGACCTGGAAGGGTGTCCTCCTTCCTGGCTTCTCCCTCCTCTCTCTGTTTTCTGGCTGGCATGAATTGAACACCTTTTGCTCTGCTATGTCCCCCTACCATCCTGTTTCTTCCTGGAGCCAGATGACTATAGAATGAAATGTGAACCAAAATATACCTGTTTATTATGTTGTCGCTGTCTGGACTTGTGTCCCAGGGATGGGAACTTAATCAAGACACACAAAATCTCAAATTACAGCATATCATTACTTGGGCATAGAGTTCTTTAGATTACATTATTAAATGGTTTAGAAACCTTAAACATATATGTATGACTAATATAATAAACTAATGATCAAATACTTATATAAATACATACATAGTTATATAATAAATGCAGCAATAATCAGTTACTATGAAAATTAGTCTTGTTAAGGCATAGATACCTGAAAAGATTGATTTCATGGTATCCATTGCTTTTATATCATTTATATTCTTAATAAAAGTATCATGTACTTAAGTAGTCAGAGATGTCTCTACAATTTATATAAGAAACAAAACAGAGCTGGAAAGATCATAGGAAACAAAGACTAAATATACGTATGACTTTCCAAAACTGCAAAAGCACTGGATATTGAGAAATGGATCACTTCATCTCTCTAAAACTAAGATATGTAATGTGCAAAAGGATTTAAACTACACATCTCAGTTTTTTAAAAACTCGATGGTTAATGTATATGCAAGCAAATTATTGATTACAAATATAGTAATAAAAAGATAATAAAACTAATCATATACATTGCTGCATGTACACTTTTCTTTAAAAAGAATTACCTGAAAAATAGGATTTATATGAATTGAAAGTATTGTATGTATAGAAAAGAGGTAAGAAAAAAGATAATTTCAGGTGTATATTTTATATGGTGAACATCCTAATTAATTACATAATGCACATTTTTTTTTTGTACCAGGGGTTGAACTCAGGACCTTGCATGTGCAAGGTAGGCACAGTACCACTGAGGTAAATTCCCAGCCACATAATGCACATTTTTGGATCTTAAATAGCCAACATGCTTTTCCCAAATGCAGTAGAAATTTAATTAAAGAAGGGAAAACAATAAAATAATTTTCCATTTTTAAAGTTAACAAGATTCAAGTGAATTCACTGATTATAAAATCAAAGCAAAATAAAATTTAAAATATTGTACTTTGTAATACATCTGATCATATTTATTTATTCAACAAAAATGTAATTAAAATGCAAACCATTTAAGGCTGATAGAGACAATTAAGCATAGAAAATTTAGTAATCAGTTTGTTTCCATTGAATGAATAAAGAATATGAAGAAATTTTAATAAACTTCATGGGATAAAAGTTGCTACTACTTTAAATTAAATGCAGCAGAAAACCATTTAAAATATGCACTTTCATCTAAGAGCTGAGGAACATACAGGTATTATATTGGCCATGAGATGATTACACTAAAGTTTCCTAAGGTGAAATAAATACATGTACAATTATGAGGAAAATAAAGATATTTAATCAAAGTGGTATAGAATTTATTTGTGTTTTTTTTTCTTTTTTTGGTACTGGGGATTGAACTCTGGTCCTTGTGCTTGCAAGGCAGGCAGCGGAACCACTGAACTAAATCCCCAGCCCAAAGTGGTATAGAATTTATACAAACATTCTATACATTATACCAATCCGATTGTGAACATATACTTAATTCAATTTTCTGTGAATTTTTGTGACTTTGTATCACTGAAGAACTTTTTTTTCTATTTGTTAGGAAGGGAGAAAAAAAAGATTTTAAATTCTTTCAAAAAAGATATTTTTGGGCCAAGGATTTAGCTCAGTGGTCCCGCCCACCACCTGCCTTGGAAGCACTAGGTGCTGAGTTCAATCCCCAGCACTAAAAAAAATTTTTGAAAAGAGAGAGATTTTCTTCCAAGTCAACTCCTTCCATTTAACTTTTACCTTGTTTATGCAACAGAATCTGAAGTCAATCAAACAAACTAGAAAAAGGGTTGTTAATATTAATTATTAATCAATTATCCAATTAATTTTATAAACATAAGTGGCAACTATTTGTCAGTAGTTATTTTGTGTAGAACATAAAGTTATTTAAAATTTCTCACAACATAGGTCACATTATAATCAGGAGAAATATTCAATGAGCTTATATCCACTAAATGAAATATAGAAAAAAAGATTGGGCTAAATTATGTCAAGGAAATAAATGGATAGATTGACAGAAAGGAATAGACTGAGAAGGGATAAATTATTTTTCAAAAGGTTAGTGTCTTAAAAAAACAAAAACAGAATGTGATATGGAAACTAAAGCAAACATAAAGGAAATGTTCACAAATGATACAGAAAGGCTGAGCCAAGTTGAAGCATGACTAAAGGCAAAGACTAAAATTTACATAAGTTTTTTTAAGTACATAAAGAAGGTCTTTAAATGGGCATATATCTTACTTACTTTTCTCTCAATGAACCAAAATATAAGACACCCAAAGTTAAAAGAGGAAAGGCTTACTTAGCTCACAATTTGTAGAGGTTTCAGTCTATAATTGGCTGGCTCCAAGGCAGGGTAGCATGGCAGACAGGAATTGCAGAGGAGAAATGGTTCATGGTGGGCAGAAGGTAGTAAAGCAACAAGGGGCAAGACAATCTTCTTTTTGTCCTTTATACAGTATCCAGGGGACTGAGTTAATAATAACCCACCCTTAATCCTAACTTTGCACCAGGAATCAATCACAAACTCTATTTCAGCCACCTCTGCAAAAGCCCTACCTATGAGTTCTTGAGGCTTTGAAGTGTGGGGAGCACCTTGATGTAAGCTGTAACAGGACATATGGAGTAATGTCACTTTCTAATAGGCATTTCTGACTACCATAATAAAATACAGTAGACACAGTGGCCTAAACACAAGCATTTACTTCTGATATTTCTGGACTCTAGAAAGTCCAAGATCAAAGAGCCAGCAAGCAGTTCTGGTGCAGGATGAGGAGTCTCTGGTTTTCAGGCTGCAGATTTCTTATTGTATTCTCACATAGATGAGAAGAGAAAAAGAGCTCAACTTCCACTATATTCATCTAAGGGTACTAATCTAATCATGAGAGTCTTTACCTTCATACTCTGATATAACCTTAAACACTTTCTAAAGGTTTCACTACTTAATGCCATTGTCCATAAGTATGGGAGGAGAGGGAGAGAATTTTAGCACATAAACTTTGGATAATATTCCTCTCCAGCTCCCCCATTCCTGTCTTTCTCATGTCAAGTGCATTTGTTCCCTCCTAAAAGTCCAAATCACCTTCGTTCATTACAGCATCAGCTCTCTAGTCCAAAAGTTCATTGAATATCATGTTATCAAATGTGGGTCAGAGTAAGTTCTGGCTTATTATGAGACAAAATTTCATATCTATGAACTTGAAAAACCAAATAAGGTAAGCACTTTAGAAAGCAATGATGGAGCAAGCACATGCAGGATATTCTCGGCTCTAGTGGAGGAAGTAGGAAAGAAGAAAGGAATGGGAAGTAGGACAGGGAAGGAAAGGAGGTCAAATAGAAATAACCTTTCCAGCTTAGCATCCTTGTGTAAGGGATATATGGGATGTAAACAATGTAAATAAGGTGTGGGTTTTCGTAATTCTGCAACTAGCTAAAAGATTCCATGGGAGATGTTTGCGAACTTGTAGACACTTTAGTCTCCCCATGCATGTGGGCAAAGTAGTTTCAGTCATCAAGGGAAGTCTTTCAGATAGTTACAGGTGCAGCCCATTAAAGCAAAAATATATAGATCTGTAGTGTGTGTGTGTGTGTGTGTGTGTGTGTGTGTGCGTGTGACCTTATTAAAAGACCAAAGGATGGTTTCTTAGCAAAACATCAGTCTCTCTCCAAATCTGTACACCAGCAAAACAACATCATTCCTTATTGATGTTGAGAAACAGATGCTCATTGATCACTCCCTTAACCAAATCCCTTTCCCACTCTCAAGCTTATGTTTGAGTTTTCAGCCAGATTGATCTTCTCCAAATATGTTATGCAAAAATCTTCTGAGTGCTTTTCATGGATCTGAAAATGAATGTGCATTTCTTACTCTAGCCTATAAAGGTCTACAGGGCCCTCGCCCTTGCTTGAACCCATCAAATTCGACTAAATTTTTCTATCCAAAGGCCTATAATTCCCTAGGAAGTGGGCATAAAAGTTAGAGAATACCACAGGAAATGAAAAATCCTATCCAGACTATCCTGCAAGAGGAGTCAGCAAGGTCAATGGCCAAAAGAAATTCTCCCAGTGGAAAGAATCCATGGTAACCAGAGTGGTCAGCAAACGAATTTGTTCTATTTTGTCAAAGTGAGAAAAAGTCTGTCTTGAAATTCTTTGACTGTTCATTTTCTACTGTACCATCACCGATCTACAAAATACAGTGCATTTTCTCAATTATTTCCCACTGATGTTACTTTTCTATTTCATATTTTCTAACTACCAATTGTCACTTTAGGTTTATATTTATTCCAAAGTTTTACATTGCTTGTAGTTAAATGTACCAACTGTCTCATTGTTTACAGGATTATAAATAATCATAAAAGTCCAGAGAGATGACATTTGCCATCACGTAAGTCAGAAAATAACAAGATTTTTGAATTTTTTAAAATTTGGCACAGCATTTGGCATCATATATTGCTAATACATATGGAAATCAGGTTACATAACTATGCCACAAGCCAATTGAGCTGTATCATAGCAAGCATCTGTAATATTATGTGCCAATCAACATTTCCATTAGTGCTCTACTGGACCCATATCTCTAAAGCTGTAGGAGACAGGCCATGATTGATGATGATGATGATGATGATGATGATGATGATGATGATGATGATGTTGATGATGATGATGATGACAATGTGGAATTGTGGGCTAGCACTATGTTAACTGCTTTACAGTGTTTGTGATTCTGAAAGCTGGTTCTAGCCCCCTTTACCTGTAGGAATTTTTCGAATTTCTTAAATACCTCATGTCTCAATTCTTTCATGTGTATATGTTGTGGGGTTTTTTTGGAAAAATTTTTTTGGTTCTTATTTTTCACCCTTCAGCCCTCCCTTCAACCCCTCCAGTCCTCCCTATTTACAAAGATTTTGTTCCTATTTTTCCATTTTCTCATATTAATCCCATTCCCTTCTATCCTTTCCCCTAGCCCTCCCACTTCCTTCCCCTTTGCCCCTTTTCTTCCTGTTTCACATTACCTATTATACTTTTAGTCCTTATTTACACTTTCAGTTTCTCACACCAGAGAAACTATTCTGTATTTACCTATGTGTGTCCTATTTATTTCACTTAAGAGTATTGCCTCAATGTGCATCCACTTAGATATAAATGTCCCTAATTTCTCATTTTTTATGGCTGAGTAGTACTCCATTTTACAAAAAAACACATTTTCTTTATCCAGTCTCCAGTTGCTGGGCATTTGGGCAGTTTCCAAATTTTAGCTATTACAAACTGAGCTGCTATGAACATGGGTGCACATATATCACTGTGGTATGATTCTTTTAATTCTTTGGGGAAGATACCCAGCAAATCCAGTGAGCTAAATCCCCGGCCCTACCAGTTCTGTTTTTAACTCTGTAGGAATCTTCTTCTTTTTTTTTTTTTTTTTTGGTACTGGGGATCAAACTTGGGTCCTTAGCTTGCGAGGTAGGCGGTGGAACCACTGAGCTAAATCCCCTGCCCAACCTCCATACTTTTTTAAAGTTCTGTACCACCTTTATTCCTACCAATATTTGACAAAGTTTCCTTTATCTCCACACTCTCAGCAACACTTGCTATCTCTTGAATTTTTAAAACTAGCCATTCTCACTGGGGTGAGCTGATACTGACTTTTTAATTTACAATTACTTGACTATTAGTGATGTTTAGTATTTTTTCATATAAATGTATGCCATTTGTATGTCTTCTTTTGAAAAATGTCTATATAGGTCTATTGCTTTTTTTTTTAGGTACTGGGGATCGAACTCGGGACCTTGCACTTGCAAGCCAGGCACCGGACCCACTGAGCTAAATCCCCAGCATCAAATTGTTATTATTATTCTCAGTTTTGATAGTGAGATTTGGGGTTCCTTATGTATTCTGCCTATCAACCCCCCTTTTTTTGGTACTGGAGATCGAACTCGGGACCTTGCGCTTGTGAGGCAGGAGGTGGAACCACTGAGCTAAATCCCCAGCCCCATCAACCCCCTTTATGATGTACAGATTTCAAATATTTTTTCCCACTTTGTAGTCTGTCTCTTTATTCTGTTGATTTTTTACTCTAAATTGCAAAAAATAACCTTATAGTTTAATGCCACTTGTCTATTTCGGCTTTAGTGTCTGGGGTTTTCAGAACCTAGAAGATGCACTTTTAAGGAGTGATAGTGGGAATAGCACAGTGTTTTATTAAATGTATAGGTTTATTCATACATGTATATATTAATAAATATTCCACATTTATTAGTTTTTTAGGCTTTGAAATACTTTATTATAATTGATGTATTTATTGTAAAGCTTAAGATTGTTTTCAAAAAATAGTGTTTTAAACATATATTCACATTTATATGATTATTATATACTGATTTTAAAGTAAGCTATAAAGTGCCTATTTAGGTTTCTTTAATTACACACAGGTGTGTGTGTAACCCCTAGTTATTTATGCGACATATGAGTTTTTAATGATAACTCACTGATACAGTACAGAAAAATAATACATATACTATACATGGACATAAAATCTAAGTTTTAGAATAAGTTTTCAGTTGATACATTATGTGGAGTTGTAACACAACTTAATGAAACCATTTCTTTTCCCCTACTTTTTAGGAGAAGCATACAGTACATTGGACTAGACATTCTTCTGAAATCACAGATAATGAGGACTTATCATTGCCTATCATTTTTTATATGGACCTGCGTTTTCCACACAGTTGACACCATCCTATTTCAAGAACAGTCTAACAGTCCTTTAACGAGCAAGAGAGTCATGAGTCTGACCAAGAATGATGGGGAGATGCTGCGTCGCGTCAAGAGGGGCTGGATGTGGAATCAATTCTTCCTGCTGGAAGAGTACACAGGTGCAGATACACAATATGTAGGCAAGGTAAGACCCTTACATGGGAAATAAAAGAAGCTGAAAGTGACAGGCCTTTGATTGCTTTCATAAGTTTCCCATGTCAGTAATGATTGCTCAAAACTGTCTGGCTAATTGTGATGTTGAGGAAGTGTGGTATTACAAATTCTTCACTGGGGTATTACGTGCAACTCAGGTGCTAAATGTAAATCACTATTTTTAAGAAGCATCAAAATAGTTGTGCGGTCATCTAGAGAATATTTAATTATATATGTATGCTAAGAGAAAATTTTTCTTGAAATTTAATTTAAAATCACAAGAAAATAACAATGTGTTATACTAAGCAAAATAAAATGCAACTGTGATATGCCATAGAAATTACTAAAATTTATTGGAAGTTGTTACTGCCTGATTCAGTATTTTCTGTATTAGAAATAAAATATTTCTAGATGAATGTATTTATTAGTATCAGTCAACCTGCTCTACTTGCTGTCTATAATGCTAAAATTTTAAAGCCAAGGGAAGAAGAAAAGACATAAAAAAGACACTACCTTTAGAAAGATATAATTCTATGTTAATAGCCACAACATTATAGTTTCTCATTAGCAATCAGAAGTAAATAATAAGAGAATATATAACTCGCTTCTTGTATCCAGTTTTGAGATTGGTTCACTGGCAGTATCAATCTTTTCCTTTAATATCTGTAGAGCTTCTTCTCTTTTTTTCAATCCTTGTTCTTCCTTAGTGGCATGATTTTTCTGGCATCCACAGTTTTCAATTCATCTATCATCCCCTTACCAATCTCCTTCACACTATTCTGTAGTCAGGACAATTAGTTTGCTTCTCGCTGTTATCAATTCATTCCCAGTGGTGAGGTCCTATCAAATTCTTAGAATAACCACTAAGACCTTTTCCTATTTCAAGGAGTGGCAGGAGGGGAAGGGAAAAGGGAAGAAGGGAAATGAAAAATTATGAGAAAGAAAAAAATGGAAACAAAGTCTATGTAAATAGAGAAGGGCGGTGGGAGTGAAAGGTGCACAGGTAATGGGGGAAAAAATAAGAACCAAGATACCACATGTTCAGGTACAAAAACCCAAAGATAAATGTAAATGTATTGTATACCTAAAATGTACCAATTAATACATAAATAAAAAAGAATAACCACTAAGAAAGTTATAAATAGTAATATTATGCTCAGAACACATGCATTTTTCCTGATTTTTGGCACACGGATACCAGATGTGATTGTAATGGTCTCAGCATTGACTCATTGACACTATCAGGCAAATAAATTAAAAGCAGTCAAAAAAAGGAAAGCAGGAGATGTGCTTATAATTTTTAAGCAAGAAACACTTATTCTGTGAAACTGCTGAAATTTTGGTCTATGTCTTCATTTCATGTGTGGGATAATATGCTTTTTCTAATGCAGCCTGCCTTATCAGAAGTCCATTATTTCTTGTGCAGTTTATCTCTCGCTCTGGTTCTAGAGTTCAGGTTCATTCGGCCCTAGTCAGTTCACCTGCTGAGCCTCTCTGCTATATGTTTTCTCCTCAGGTTAGTCAGATGACTTCTTCAGCATCCTTCATTTAACATCACTTTTCACACTGCATTTGATAACTAACCTTGGGACATTTTGAGTTCAACAAGTGTTTGTATCTAAGGGCCTGAAATTGCCTTATGATTCTTTTTTTAAGGCATTATATAAAGGACACAGTGAGTTCACAAGGCCTAACAGAAATGATTGCGTCCTTGGAGAGTCACAGACACAGAAAAATAGTCACAGATGAAAAGAGATACTCATAATCTTCAGGCTGCTAAAGCTCTACTGTAAAGATTTAATTTTAGTTGAAAGCAAAAATGTTTCCATCTAAGCACTGAACTTGATTTGATTACTTTCTAAATTGACTATCATCTCTACACTGACATTTTGAAATATAGATTATATCTGAAATATAAATATATACCCTATCTTGCTCATTTTAATAAGTTCTACAATCTGTAGAATGTGCTTAGTTTTATTACTTAAAAAATATTTTATTGTATGCTTTGGACAAATGACCTAATTTTTTCTCTAATGAACAAAATATAAATTTTTGGTATCTATTTAGATTTAAAAAGCAAACCTTGAGCCCCAAGTGGAAAGTTAATAATCTAAGATTTTCTTTAATGAGATAATCAAACTAAAGCTGTCTTGTGCACTATTTTAATATTCTCCATGGGTGAAAATATGAGAGAGAGAGAGAGAGAGAGAGAGAATTCCACAAATAAAATAGCTATACTTTTTTTGAAGAAAAAAAAAGCTTTCTCTTTTTTGTTGTAGGATCTTGTTTTACAAACTCCGTTTCCACATATCTAGTTAATTATAAAAGTGCACTTCCAAGGACTTCTTAGCCTTTGTAAATTATTAAGGCCTTATCTATTCTCCCTCACCTGCTTTCTTGGCTGCATACACAGAGGCTAACCAAGAACATAACACTGAATTTGGTTCAACACACCAAGTCTTACATAGCATTATGTTCTTAAACACCAATCTGTGAGTGGAACCATATTGCTCTGTTTGCTCCAAGTGAACCCAAACCCATACTGCCAGGATGCACTGAATTGGTGGCTTTATACCGTGTCAAGTAATTGCAGGGAAAATTCTTCAGGATGGGGAAGAAGCAGTTAGCTTCTTATACAAGCAGATTTTCATAGTTCACTGTTCTTATAGAAGTGAAGTATTACTGAAAATAAATATTATATTAATTTTCAGGTAATTATAAAATCACACAAAATTGGAAAAGTATCTAATTCTTGAAATAAAAACGGTTAGATCTTGAATTTAAAAGGAGAAGTTTTAGAAGAAAAAGCAGCCTTAAAATTTAATAGGCTTTATATAAAAAAAATAGGCCAACATACAATTTACAAGATTTAATCCAGATTTTGGCATTCAGTAAATATATAGATTTTAGAAATCATTAAAAGTTTTAAATTCTCAGGTCCTTTTTAGATTATATAGTCATTAAAATGTATTTAAATCCAAATTTCTGATATTTTCCAAGATTTTGCAGAAGTCTCCCAAGTCAGCAAAAAATAATTCATATGTGTATTTGGACATATCCAAGATGATAGTACTGAATATAGAAAAAAAAGAAAAAGAAAAAGTCAGAAAGACCGAAAAACAAAGCAAGGAGAGAGAGAGAGAGAGAGAGAGAGAGAGAGAGAGAGAGAGAACCAGGAAGAAAGAAAGAGGAAGAGAGGATAGAAAGAAAGGAGGGAGGGAGGGAGGGGGAGAGAGAGAGAGAGAGAGAGAATAGACTAATAGAACAAAGTTAAATCTTTAGTGTGAGAAGCTCACAATTCCAGACTGAGTTGTTTTTACATGCAATATGAAAGATAAATAGTCTGTTAAATTCCTTTGTACGAATTAGTTACAGGTGAATCAGAAGTCTAAAACGATCAGTTTGTTTTCATTGTCAGAATGCACTAAAGAAGTAAGAAATTTTATGATTCACATAGTGTTGTTTTTTTACTATTGTATATGTTTGCAGTGCGTAATGACTACATTCATTGTGGGGAGTTGGTGTATATACAGAACACATCATAATTCTTTCCTTCCCTTCCCCCTCTTCCCTCCCTCCATATTGATTTTAAATCTTTTGCATATATATTCAGTAGTGAGGTTGCTGAATTATATAAGAGATCTATTCTTATCCTTTTTTGGCTTTTTATCAGCATACATTTTTGATACATGGCAATTACATTCATTTGGTACATAAACGTATCATATCTTGTTTATTTTAATTTCTCTGCTACTCTCCCATATTCTCCTATCACTATATCCCCTTCCCATCTCCATAAAGGTTACCTTCCTGTTTTCTACTATCTCTTTGTTATTTTGCTCTTTAAATTATTTATATTTTGGGTTAGGAAATAAATGCCTGATTTGTTTTCTTTGTGACATTTCTGCGGTCTCTGTTACAGGAGAGAGAAATCAGGAAGGTTGGAAATAGGAACAAGTTTTTTTTCACTTCATAATAATAGTTTAAAGTTTTAGTTGGTCATTTTTGACTAAAATTTTCAAAGATTCACCGATACTGTTTAAGGCAGTAAGGAAAACCTTTTGTTCTTATTAAAGAGGATTACAAGGCCGTAACAATTTCACCTAGCTTCATTAATCTTTAAATAGATGCATGCAATTGAATTATTTGGGCAAAATAAGAATATTGCTCAATAGAGGATTTGAAATAAATTTAATAAGTATAACAAATGCTCCTACTGTTCTGTTAGAGATTCTTCACGTGCACTTGATTTCCTTTTTCTTTTGCAGTGCTGGAGATTAATGCTAGGGCCTTGCACATGCTAGGCAAGCATTTTACGCCTGAGTCACCAGGCTGTACTTGATTTTTACACATATTAAATGAACATCCTAAAGAATCCTTGTTGATCATGGATCAATAATCAATCGCATGTCAGTTATTATTAAAAATTGACTAGAATTTCACTACGAGATTTTAATGCCTGGTTATTAAATCACATTTACTGCTTGTAAAGATAGCCATTTCCAGACATAGCAGATACAATGTTTATACTTTTTGAAGTAAAAAATTAAGATTCATCAGTAGTTTTTGAACATCAACTTAAAGGACCATTATATTTTTATCCAAATATAAGTACCTATACTTTGGTTTGTTCAGGGCAATGAACATGGTATTAACGAACTGCCTGTTAGTCACCACAAGAATTCAAGAATCTTAACAGAGCTGGAATTTGAGTCTGTGCTACATTTAAGTCATTTTGTTTCTTTTTTCAAATGTTTGGCATAATATATTTACTCAAAGTAACATTACTTAGCATTCAATAATCTTTATTAACTATCGTTTAGCCTGGACCTGAGAGCATGCTACTGTAGAAAGCAGAAAGAACAGAGATGCTGTCATAGGAATATATTCATTTCTCCTGAAACATAGTAGAGCAAAGTCAAACCTTGGAGAAGATGCACTTGGTCTTTGCTGCTCTAATTGGCTTCCTAAATTTTCATTAAATTCAATGTTCCTCCCTTATGGCAATCAATCCCTTATTATTTTTCTCTATTCCATCAAACATCACATAATTTTGAATCACTTCCATTTCAGAATAATCTCTATGGACTTAATAAAGATAGTGTTGTATTAGGAAATTTAAAGACCAAACCAGTTCTGGCTGACTGAATTGGGATTTAAACTACTTCAACCCATACTACCTTTAAAATTTAGTGGACTTTTTTCTTTTACTCATTGCAGGGATATAACTGTTAAACTATTTTTTAAAATTAAGTGCAGTAGAAAGTATTAAAAATTAAGTGTGGTAGAAAATATTATTAGCATGGTTATTAAATTATATATGCAATTTTTCATCACAGTTCTACTGGTTTCAGTATTTTTGATCTATTTCTAATATTCAACATGCCCTTCCTCTACTTCCACAGTCTTGGAAGCTGAAATCAATCCTTACATACTCATTAGTGTTTTGAAAGAATACAGGAAATGAAGAAGGAAGGAAAAAAGGAAGGGAATGGAGGAAGAAGAAAACTTAAAGAGCAAAATAGCTCTGTCTTTTTTGTTGTTTGTTTGTTTGTTTGTTTGTTTTGGTACCGGGGATTGGAAAAATAGCTCTTTAAGTCTCCAGCAATACATGAGAGAGACATTGAAAAACATTTAAGCACACTGGCAGAAATTATTATTTTTGTTATTATTATTATTAAAATATAGAATTATAAAACAATAAGTGTTTCGTATAAAAAACTAGGTATAGAAAATGTTTTAAATGATGAAAATACTAAGTATAAGTATAGTGGTACTACTAAAATGTGTTAAAATATTTAAGTATTCATTGTATTTCTATTCTGCTTATGTCATTTTTTGATTTTTTATTTCCTTTTGGAGGGTTTCTTCTTATTAGCACATGTTTACAGTACATAATGATTAATTAACTGTGAGGAGTGGTACATGTACATGAGATATTTTCATTCTTTTTTTTATCCCCACGTCCTGAATTCTGTGTTCAAGAATAATGATTAGGCAAAGAAATGACTAAGCACTTTTATGGAGAAGAATCTTTGTTTCTATGATGCAAAAGATGTATAGTAATTTTATTTATTCATTTATTTGTTTATTTATTTAATTTTTTTTGTACCAGGGATCAAACTCAGGTCCTTGCACTTGCACAGAAAACTGCAAAACCACTGAGCTAAATCCCCCACCCTATAGTAATTTTATTTGGTAATTTTGTGGAAGTTCTTATCCTCTTGATTTTTTTCCAATAACAAATGTTTCCTTGAAATACTATAATCATATTCTCTCACAATTTTCTTCTATTGATCTTTCTCTAAATATAACATAAAACCACTTCATTAACTTGGGTTTTAGAAGAAAATGGTATTTCAGAAGCTATGTTGGAATATATTTCTTATATAATAGAAAATAATGTTTCTGGGTACTGTATAATACACTGCAGTACAAGATGAAATGTTGATGATAGTGTTGTTCAATAGTCTATCATCATAACTTTTGTATCCTCTTCACATCCTTGCTAGAATCAGAATATTTTAAAGATATCCTGCTTAGCTAGGCATGGTGGTGCATTCCAGAAATCCCACCACATGGGAGGCCAAAGCAGGAGAATCACCAGGAGTTCAAGGCCAGTCTGGGCTAAATAGTGAGTTCAAAGCCAGTCTGAAACAAATACAGACCTTTACTCCAAAACAACAACAACAACAACAAGAAATATATATATATGTAGTTTAATTTTTCTTTATTGTGTCAATTTTTTCACTTAATTTTATGCAATCATTAAGTGCATAATTTGCTATCATTTTATGTTTGTGATTAAATCATCATTTGTCATCATGAAATGCCACTCTTTATCTTTGATAATACTTCCTCGCTAAGTTCATTTTTCTGATACTAATTAACGCACATCAGTTTGCTCATAATTGTGTTTGTGTAATTTATCTTTTTGTCATATTAAATGATGAATCTTTGTATATAACTCTACTTAAAATATAGCTAAAATGATTTAAGTGTTACGTAAATAGCTCAGAACTAGATTATGCAATTCTATGAAATGTGGTAATTTTTTCATCTTTATTTGGTATAAATTTATTCATGTATTCACAAATTGTTTTAATTTTTGTTTAATATTTTTATTTCATTTTCATTTTTGAAAAAATATTTTACCTAGTTATCAGTCAACAAGGATTGATCAGTTTTATTTTCCTTTTAATGAATTAAATTGTTGCTGCATTGTGTTGTAAATTTTATTACTTTTAAAAACAAGTTAGTCATTGTTGTTATTGTGGTTTCTCTGGGTGGAGTGTGTATCTTTCTCTGGCTTTTTGTTGTTGTTCTACTGTATTTTTGATAGGATTTTTATTTATCCTACTTGGAATTCATTGATCTTTTGATATCAGTGAGTTTTTATCAAGTTTTAAAATTATGTGTATATTTTAAAAAACAATTACTTATTCAGGTTATTCTATCTTGTTTTACAGAACTCCAAATATAAGTGCAGGAGGGTAATACATGTTATCCCATAGGTGAAAACTGTTTCTTTTCTTTTAAAATATTTTTGTTTCCATTTTAAATATGGATAATTTATTTTTACCTTTTAAAAAGTTACATTAGATTTTCTCTAAATTTCTGTAGCATTTAGCAGTGAATCCATCAGGGTCTGGACTTTTCTTAGTTGATAAGTTTTTAATTACATTTTCAATTTCATTGTTTGATATTGGGTTGCTTAGAATTTTGAGGTCTTCTTCATTCAACTTTGGTAATTCATATGTATCTAGGAATCTGTCCATTTCGTCTGCATTTCCCATCTTACTTCGGTACTAGTTCTTGAAATTTGATCATATGGATGGAATAAGAGAAAATCTAATGCAACTTCTCAAATTCTAATGAAAATGAAAGGGAAGCAATACTCTTAAAGTATTCCTGGAAACAAGTATTACCCTGACACTAAAACCAGAGAAGGATCTGACCAAAAAAAAAGAACTATAGAACAGTATCCCTAATGAAAGTAGACACAAAAATTCTCAGTAAGTTACTGGCAAACAGAATGCAGCAAATCATCAAGAAGATTATCCAACATGACCAAGAAGGATTCATCCCAATAATTCAGGGATGATTGAACATATGCAAATCAATGAATGTAATATACTATATCCACAGAGCCAAGGACAAAAGTCACATGATCATCTTAATAAATACAGAAAAAGCATTCAATAAAGTCCAACAACCATTCACAATTAAAAAAAAAAAAACTACAGAAAATTGGAATGGATGGTCTCTACTTCAATTCGATCAAAGCCATCTATGACACAATAACAGCCAACATCATACTAAATGGTCAACAACTGAAAGATTTCACTCTAAATTCAGGGACAAGAAAAAGATGTCCACTATCATCACTCCTGTTCAATATAGTTTCTGGAAACATTAGCCACAGTAATTAGACAAGAGAAAGAAATAAAATGAATAAAGATAGGAAAGGGAGAATGTAAGTTTTTATTATTTACAGATGATATGACACTCTACATAGATGATCCCCAAAACTCCACCAAAAGAATTCTAGATTTAATAACCAAATTAGTGGCATAGCTGGATACAAAGTCAACACTCAGAAATCAGTAGCATTCCTGTACACAAATAAACTCACTGAGAGAGAAATTAGTGAAACCACACCTTTGACATAGCATTGAAAAAAAATGAAATACTTAGGAATCAATCTAACGAAGGAAATAAAAGATCTTCACATTGAAAATGACAGAAATGTGAAAAAGAAGATCAAAAAGGCTATGTGAAAATTGAAAGATATCCTTGACTCTTCAGTCAGAAGAATCAACATAGTGAAAATGACCATCCTCCCAAAATTGTTATGCAGATTTAATAAAATCTCAATCAAAACACCAATAGCATATGTCACAGAATTAGGGAAAACATTCCTAAAATTAATTTGGAACTAGAGGAGACCTTGAATAGTAATAAATAAATAAATAAATAAATAAATAAATAAATAAAATCTGGACAACAAAGGCAAGGCAAGAAGCATCAAAATGCCTAACTTGAAATTACACTGTAAATCTATAGTGACAAAACAGCATGGTACTGGCAAAAAAAAAAATGAAAGAAAAACTGAAAAAAGACAGACTTAAGGATCAGTGGAACAGATTGTAAGACACAGAAACAACTCCAAAAACACTCAGCCAAATTATCTTCAATGAAGGGGCCAAATGCCTTCACAGGAAGAAAGATGGCTTCTTTATTAAATGGGGCTGAAAAATTGGGTTTCCAGATTCTGAAGACTAAAAACAGACCCATAACAAACTAAAATCAAAATGGATCAAAAATCTAAATGATAAAACAGAAACACTAAATCTGCTGTAAGAGAGAATAGGAAGAACTCTTGAGGACAGGTGTATGCAGACTTTATGGACAAAACTCTGATTGCACAGGAAATAATCACAAAGAATTAAAACCTGGGATCTCATCTTTTAAAAAAAACTTTTACACAGCAAGAGAAATAATCAGCAGAGTGAAGAGACAACCCATAGAGTGGGAAAACGTTTTGCAAGCTGTTCCTCAAAGGACTAATATCTAGAATATATGAAGAACTCCAAAAATCAGACACCCCCCCCCAAATTAAAGACCCAATTCAAAAATGGGCATCTAAAATGAAAACACACTTCTCAGTTGGAGAAATACAAATGGCAAGTAAATATATGAAAAAATGTTCACTGTCACTGGTCACTGGAGAGACACAAATTAAAACAATGCTGAGATCCTGTCTCACTCCAGAAATAATGGCTATTATCAAGAAACCAATCAATAGCGCTGATGGGGCTGTGGGAAAAAAGGAACGCTTCTCCACTGCTGGTGGGATTATAGACTGGTGCAATCACTGTGGAAATCAACTGATGAATGGATAAAGAACGTTTATTTTTTATACAAGAGTATTACTTGAGATGTTGCTAGGTAAATGATTGCACCTTGAGACCATACTCTTTTATTTTATTTTACCCCATTGTCCTCTCCCCTCAGGCCCCTTCACCCCCTTATGTACGAAAGCATTGTTTCCACTTTTTCCTTCTATGTTCACTTTTTTTCTTGTCCCTTCCTTCCCCCCTCCTTTCTCTCTGTTCCCCTTCCCATTTGAACATTTTCTTCCCATTTGCCAGTATCTATTGTACATTTTAGTCCTTATTTCCACTTTTGGTTTCTCACACCAAAGGCACAATGCAGTATTTAAACATGTGTGTCCGATTTATTTCACTTAAGAATACTGTCTCAAGGTCCATCTGTTTAGCTTTAAATGTCTGAAGCTCATCCTTCTTTATGGCAGAGAAATACTTCATTGTATATTAAAAAACACATCTTTATCCACTGATGGGCACTTGGGCTTTTTCCAAGATTTAGCTATTAGAAACTGTGCCACTATAAACATGAGTGTGCATATTTCACTGGGGTATGATGCTTTTAATTCTTTTGGAAAGATACGAAGAAGGGGAATACCTGAGTCAAATGGAAGCTCCAGTTTTAGTGTTTGGAGAATTCTCGACACTGATTTCTTCACCACCAACAGTGGAGAAGGGTTCCTTTTTCCCCAGAGCCCCTGCCCCCCAGCCAGCATTTGTTATTGGTTGATTTCTTGATAGCAGCCATTCTTTCTGGAATGAAATGGAATCTCGGCATTGTTTTAATTTGCATTTCACAAATGACTGGTGATGTAGAACATTTTTTCATATATTTATTTGCTGGTTCTAATGCTTCATCTGAAAAGTGTCTTTTCATTTCAGATGCCCATTTTTGGATTGGGGCTTTAAATTTTTTTTGGGGGGTGGTCTCATTTTTTTTTGAGTTCTTTATATATTCTAGATAATAGTAATTTATCTGATGAATAGCTGGTAAAAAATTTTCCCACACTGTGAGTTGTCTCTTCACTCTGCTGGTTGTTTCTTTTGCTGTGCAAAAGCTTTTTAATAAGGTGAAGTCCCAGTTGTTGATTCTTTGTAATATTTAACATGCAGTCTGGGTTTTGTTCATAAAGTCTTTGCCTACATCTATATCCTCAACTGTTCTACCTATTCTCTCTTCCAGCAGCTTTAGGGTTTATATTTTAATATTTAGATTTTTGATCCATTTCAATTTTATGTTACTGGATGGTGAAAGATGTGGGCCTAGTTTTAATCTTTGGCATGTGGAAAGCCATTTTTTCTAGCACCATCTATTAAAAAGCCTTTCTCTCTCCCACTCAAGGTGTTTGGCTCCTTTGTCAAAGATTAGGTGGCTGAGTATGAGACTATACTCTTAAGTGCAATAAATTCGACACATGTGCATAAATGTTGCATTGATTTTCCTGTGTGAAAACCCAAAAGTGTAAATAAGGATCAAAATGTATAATAGATATAGTGAAACAGGAAGAAAATGTTCAAATGGGAAGGGAAACTTGAGGGGGAAATAGGGAAACAAAGAAAGGGAGCAGAAATAAAAATGAGAAAAGAAGGATGAAATGGAAACAAAGCTCTTGTAAATAAGGAAGGGAAGAGGTTTTTGAAAGGAGGGGAGGGAAATTGGAAGAAAGAGGAATCAAAATATATCATGTGGCCAGGGATTTATCCGAGTGGTTCTGCCGCCTGCCTTGCAAGCACAAGGTCCCAAGTTAGATCCCCAGTACCCCCCCAAAAAAGATATACCATGTACAGGTACAAATTCTCTATGATGAATGTGATCATTATGCATATTTAAAATGTACCAATAAACTCAATTAATTAAAATAAATAAATAAAAGTTATATTTCCTGTTTTATGTCCAATCTCTTATATGTTTTGTTTCAGATATTGTATTTTTTAGTTACAGGGTTTTTTGTTTGTTTGTTTGACTATATATTGCCATATATATACCATTCCTCATATACTCATCTATCGTTTTAGTACACCCTATGAATTATTTATTATATTTATGTTGTTTATTTGTAAAGTCTTTCCCATCAAATTCAGAATTTAGGTCCTCTTTGTGTCTGATTGTGTTGACTACTTAAATATGTCCACCTGTGTGATAAAAAAAGAAAATATGAAAAATCAAACATGGAACACATGTCGCAAAAATTTTTAAACGATTTCAATTATCACTGGAATAATAACGAAGAAAACTCAGTGACATTTCTAGCACCAAGAGAGACTGAATTGTACACAGTTAATGCCCCAGTGTTATACCTGGTCCTTTCTCATTTGTTCATAAATACATTTCAGAATGAATATGAGCAAAAGATCAGTGATTATAAGGATATCCATAAAAAGGTCAATCACTCACCAACTTTACCACTTTGCTACTATTTTTCTATTAGAATCTAGATACCTTTTGATTTTCATTGTGGATCAGCATACTAGTACATCTTAAATATAGTGGAAAAGAACTCCATTCTAGTTGTTGCTTAAACTTACAGTGTTTGCTCGAATTTTCTAAATTTTTTGGATTTTGTTTTGATCTATGTTTTCATTGACAAAGCCTTGTAGACATACTATATTGGCAAAAAAAGAGCAATAGGAGGCCAAAACTCTGTACAATTTATTAACTACTTTCAGGCAGCACTAATTATGGTAGGACTCATTAAGAATGTTTTTCTGTTTTGGATTACCAATATTGACCTACAGAAATAGGATAAAGGAAATAATGTGATTTTTCTAAGTTAGAATTTTAATAGAAAATATTCAAGTGTGGGGCTCCACATGTAATTTTATATTTGAATGAAGAAAAGTGTATGTGAATTTCATATAGAGTTATTTGACATTCTCATACATTGTGATCAGAATGATCTTTCAGAATACTAATTGCATCCTATCATGCCTCCAATAGGAATCATTCAGTAACTCCCATTACTCTCTTACTAAAGCTAGCAAATGTTACCATAGTCCCTTCTTTCACTTTCTTCCTTTATGATGCTCTTTGTTCTGGACATCTATTTTTCTTTCCCTTGAATTACAATATCTTGTTTAAACATGCCTTAATCAAATAACAATTAAACAAAATTGATTTTACATTTTTATTAAGCAAAATATATGTAACAAAATATCTGCTGTAATATAAATATGTAACAAAAGCATATTTCCATTTGTCATAAAATTAACAAGTGTATTTTTTACATAAATGAATGTACCTACCATATTTCAAAGCTAGCATAAACAAAGGAAGGTTGAAATTGTTCTACATGATAGATATCAGGTAACACCAGGAAGAATAAAGTGAAATACTACAACTATAAAAGAATAATTACTGAAATTTCCTTTAAATCCATTACCATGGCACTTCTGAAGTAATTTCTGAGCCTTCAATGTCTATGTCATAAGTATACAAATTAGATGTATTAGTCTGCTTTTCTGTCACTGATGCAAAATACCTGAAACCTACAGTTTAGAGAAGGAAAAGTTTAATTCAGCTCACAATCTTAGAGAATTCAGTCCTGATTTCTGGGTCTAAAAGAGAAACATAATAAGGATGTGGCAGAGCAAAGCATCTTAGTTCCTGCTGGCTGAAAACCAGAGCAGGAGAACATCACCAAAGGAAAATGGGCTAGAGACTATTTAGTGTTCAAGCCACACTTCCCTGACCCACTAAGACACACCCAGGAGGGTATTTTATTAGTCTACTAGACATTTCTTAATCTAGTGAAATTGATACATCAGGAATAATAGTTTCACTACAGTACTGGACATTTCTTATGTTTTTCTTCTTATTTATATAAGAACAACTTGTTTTGCTAGTGATTAATTGGAAGGTTACATTAAAAGTTAAAGATTTTGAACATCTCCAAAATAAAGATCAACATTACTGGAGGTAAGGAGAAGTGCTTTCTCAAAAGAATATAACTCAACTGTACAGAGTGCCTTATCTGGTCATGATTTATGGACAAATAATTTGGGAAATGGTCAAATAAGAAAATGCACTGAAACTACATGGCATTACAGCACCCTTAAATTCAAAACAATGCAATTTAATTTTTTGATAATAAGCACTTGTAACACCTTACAATTAATTTTATAGACATTCTCTATTCATCATTTACTAAAAGGTTTAGCGAGATTGAAAGATGTCCAGACAAGGCATACACACAATTTATTTTAAAATAACTTAGAAATGCCAGGAAATTGGTATTACATATAACTTTCAGAACTTTTTCTCTCCTATTTACTCTGGTAGCTTTGGGTTGTTCACCCTTTATCACTGTATCTTTGCTGCTGTCTTGAAGTTATGAGTCTAACTCAGTGATGGAAAATATAAAGTTAGAGATAGAGCTAAAACTAAAATTAAAAGATGTTGAATAATTTTTTTAAAAATTAGATGACCAATAGTAAAAATCTCCTTTGTAGGAAAACATACATAATTTCTCTCTAATCATTCAAGGAGAAATTGAAGGTACTCTGATAGTGCAAAGATAAGATAGTAAAAAAATTTGTAAAGGAGAAAGTATGCAAAACATAATCCCATAAGTCATTGATAACTATGACTATGATGAGATAGATTATCGCTTCTAGCCTTTTCTTTCATAAAATGTGTAACTATATAAATTGTGCTCTGCTTTGTGTACCTAGGCTTAAAGTATGAACATATTTGATGTTTCAAGGTGATTTTGAAAACAGTTACTTGAGGTGATATTGTGTCAAGTAGAAAATAACGGACCTGCCTCACCACATGGCTTTGCTATATAAAACATCTTGGAAAAGTGGGGTGAGTGGACAACCCACTTTCCGGTGCCCCTTCTGTCTCTCCTAGATGGAAGATTTCTTTCTCTCAGTAAATTTTTCCTACTCAGAAAAAGAAAGAAAATAAAGTATTCATAACCTCATTACAAATAACACTATAAGTGTAAATAATTCTGGATCCATGGCTATTTGTTTTAATGAATATATGTATGTATATGTATATGTGTCTTGCTGAGATTGTTTAAAGATATATATCAATGCATTAATATATAAATTTGTGAATCATGTAGCACAATGAAATTTTATGTTTGTAAGTACTTATATTAACATGACAAAAATCTGAATACATCATTCAGAAATTTAATACTCATGCAGATTCTCTTCTATTTGTTTCTTTGTAAACAATACTTTTTGTGTAACCACTTGGTCAACTCTATTCCTTATGCTAGATTGCCAGTATGAAAATTTCATTTTCATGGAGGTAAAAAGCATATCTGGCTTCTATTATTCAATACTATGGAGATTAAAATTAATCCACAGCACTGTGTATAGACTTTGTTATATTTTAAATGGTTTTGCAGTATTTCATTGTAGGGACCAACAACAAATAGCTATTTTACTAACGGTAAATGATTGATGTACTCTATCTGCATTTCCAAAAGTGATTTGTGAGAGATCCGATTACTCTACCTCCTTACCAATGATTATTTAATTAGTATTATATATTTTTAAAGTCATAACCATTTTTGGTGGTATGAGTACTGCCTTTTTGTAGTTTTGATTTGAATCACTTAAAAATTAAGACATTTTCAGGGTTGGGGATTTAGCTCAGTGGATCCAGCACCTGCTTCGCAGGCTCAAGGTCCCGAGTTTGATCCCTGGTGTCAAAAAAATAAATAAACAAATGAAAATTAAGACATTTTCATTTGTTTTTACAATTTGGATATTTTAATATTTAATTGATTGCATAACTTTCATTCACATTTTTATTAGGTTATCTGACTTTGTTTCAACTTTAAATTTCGTGATATATAGGTGACACAATAATTCAATCTAGATATTTAAAGTATTTTCTCTCCATTTTTGTTTACTTATTTAATGGCTTCATAAGATCCTTTAATTTCAGTTTACCAATCTCTACTTTTATATATTTATATATTTATATATTTATGTAAGTGTCAGTCCATTTCAGCTGCCTTATAAAATATTATATACTCTGATTAGCAAATGAGAGAAATCTATGTTGTTGTTTTGGGTTTTTTTTCCTTTTTTTTTTTTTTTTTGATACTGGGGATCAAACTCAGGCTCTTCTGCTTGCGCAGCAGACCGTGAAACCACTGAGCTAAACCCCTGGCCCAGAAATCTATGTTTTTATACCTGAGAAAATCGAGACTTATAAACTTAATGTGCCAGTAGATTCAGTTTGTGGTGTGCTGTTGATTCCTGATTTATAGATGGTCACCCTCATCCTGTGTCCTCACAGAGTACAAAAACATAAGTGCAATTTTGAGATCTCGTTTATAAGGATGCTAGTCCTATTTATGAGACCTCACCCCTCATGGTATAATGATGTCCCAAAGTCTTACCTCCAAATGCCTTCGCACTGAGGATTGTATTTGAGCATATGAATTTTAGGGAGTATATAAACATGCAATCAAAAACAATGTCCTATTTAAGAAATAATCGTTAAAGGTACAAGATCCCAATAATGATTGTAACTATATTGTAAACCTAAAATGTACCAATAAATAAACTTAATAAAAAAAGAAATACTTGTTTTCTATTAAGGAAACCTCTTTTTTCTTTCTTGTGAAAGTTTGCATTGTTTTATCTATTATATTTAGATATGCAAGCCATCTGAATGAACTTACCAGCTACTTTTAAGGTGAAGAACAATATAAATTCTTTCAGGATTATTTTTCCAAGATTGTTTCTATATGAAATCTCAATGGGGCATCTTTTCCATTTATTTTTTCTTTTTCATTTTTCTTGGTATCTTCTTAATTGATATATCTTTCATGTGTGATCTAGCTCCTTTTATTGACATTTGGTGTCAATATAAAGCTGTCTTATATAAACATTAGGTTTCATTTTTCAGTCTGGTCATGTGAATCCTCCTCCCAACTATTGCCCAATTTCTCTATATCACTGTGACTCTGAAGATCTTTTGTATTTTTAAAACAATTTTATTATTCACTTGTCAACTTCTCCTTGTGACATGCCTATTTCAGAAAATATGTAATCCTGGATTCAGTACTGGGTACGGGTAGGGAAATAATATAATGATGTTACAGGAACAGCTGGCATATTTGAAAATGTACTATTTTAATGTTAAATGTAATTATACTGATGATATTGGGAAAATAGTATAACTCTCAACTTGCTAGATGTCAGATATGCAGAGTTCATGTTCCTCAAAATTGTAGAATGAATTTTAAGGAACAATAGAGGTTAAGAGTAGGAAAATTTTATCGAGACAGCTCCTGAGAGACAAGAGAGGACTCACAAGTGTTCTGCCATGGACCTCACTTCACAGGGGAAGTTTTTTAAAGTCAAATCAAGAGATGGGTACGAAATCGTGATGTGGGTACAACATTGGTCAAAACTATGGTCAATTAATAAAATCACAAGTATAGCAACTTAAGTAAAATTGATCCAGTGGGGAGGCAGGTCACACAGCAAGTGTATATGGAAAGAATAAAGACCTTACTAGGAAGGGATGAAGCTGGAGGTCATGGGCATTCACTGTTTGACTGATGTCTAGCTAGATGTTATTGGGCCAGGTGACACCAATTATAGTACTATCTTCCATGTGTGGCTTATCCCTTGAGCTGGCATGTAGCCCTGGTCATTCCAACTTTATCTTGAGGACTAGCCTTCGACAGATGGCCTCCAGCCACAGTTGTGATATGTTCTCACCTTCTGCACTGACTTCCTCAAGGGTCTAGCCCTGTCCCACTGCCTGTAATATTTCTACCTAACCTAGCTGTCTATAATACTGATAAAAATCTTTATTTTTTTCAAAATAATATTATGATCATATGAAATTTTTTATTCTTAGAATATTGACTTTCAATCATTGATTTAGGAATATAAATAGATAAAATGTCTGATGAGAAGAAAACAATTCTAACGCAGGTAATGTGTTAGACAGGACAAAATATTTTATGTATGTAGAAGAAAACAATTCTAACGCAGGTAATGCGTTAGACATGACAAAATATTTTATGCATGTAGAACTCTGAATCAATTAGAAAAAGATAAAGAGATTTTGCATAAATGAATTAAAAGGATGAATAGATATTTGACAAAACATGAAATTGAAGGATCAGTAAGAATATGGTTAACTCATTAAGAAACCACTCATTTAAACCACTCAAACACCAGAAAGACTATGAGTAAAAAGATAGAAATCCAATGCAAGGTGAGAATATGAACAAACTGGAACTCTCAAGAATTCAGGATGGACTACACATGCTAGAATTCATATAGAAGACAGTAAAAGGGAAAATGAAATATGCTTAGAAATTGGAAGACTGAAAATTTACCTAAAGATTAATTATTAATCTAATTTAAAATCTCACAGATTTTTGATAAATATAGTTGACCTAATTTAAAATTGTCAGATGGGTCGCTAATATTGGGTGTACTTTTGTTCAATTTTCAGTTCAGTTCACCAATTACTGGTATTTCATGGAGTCTGTTTTATTCCTCTGTTTTTACAGATTTCATTTTACAGGGAACATTTCAAACACATTAAACTATTTCACTAGAACTTTGAAGTGGGGCAGAGGAGGACATATCATTTTTATCTTAATAAGTACAAAAACATCATTTTGTTCGCTAAGATGGCCTTTTCGTAACACCTATACATGATCTTAACAAAATACACCAGAAAAGAAAAATTTAAGTTTTAAAGTATTTTGCTAAGATATGTAGAACTAAGTTATTTAAAAAATAAACATTTGTGTTGTTTAGTTGTGTTCCAATGCATTTTACAATATAAAAAAGAGAGGGTAGGGATTTAGCTCAGTGGTTCCACGCCACCTCCCTCACAAGCTCAAGGACCCGAGTTTGATACCCAGTACCAATATATATATATATATGTATGTATGGTCTTTTGGATCTTTAAATTTCTTCTTCATATTAAAACAGAAAATGAGATAGCAAAACAAAATTTAAAAATGGATTAAAAGAAATACTCATTAACACATGCTATCTAAAATACATTAGAACAGTAAAATAAACTCAAATCAGTGTAATTTCTTCTATCTGGAATCATTTTAAAAGGTTGGAGAAGTTTAAAATGAATGGATAATATTCTATAATTGCATTTGTCATAAATTTCAATTCTGTAGCTCACATGGCTTTCATAGCTAATCTTCAAGGAATGTTTCTCATCAAAGATTATAATATAAAGTAGGTATAAAAGATGAGCTTCTAGACTGATGCACAAAATAAAATGAGACAGTTTTGCAATGGATGTCAAGCAGAAACTTCCAGAGGCCAATCAAAAAAGTTGTAGTTTAGGTTTTCTATTTTTAAACCACTGAAAAGAATCATAATATAGATCTAATATAGACAGAACATGCAATAATCAATCTAAAGCCCTTCCACACTCAATAATCAATTTTAAAACCCAACTGATACCCACTGGTAAGGTATCGTTTCAAATTTGGATAAAAATTAGAGTTTACTATTAAGCTGTTCCAGTTAACAATCATAAGACTCTTTATTCTCATGTTCCAGTTTTTTCCCTCTTATCCCCAAACTGCAAATAAAGTGCAGAACTATCAGACATTTTCAGTGTTTACCCATATATTATGAGATAAGATTTGTTAGAATATTTTGCCTCAAAGCATCCAGCATTGGGCTGAGGGTGTAGCTCAACGTTAGAGTGCTTGCCTGCCCTGTGTGAAGCCTAGGTTCAATGCCAGCACTAAAACAATTCATCTGGTGGAGAGATTATATGAAAGCAGGAAAACAGCACTCCACATGACACATGTACACAGGTTTTCCTTCTTCAGGGGCTGATCTCGTTCTACTGATTTATTTTCTAAAGTTAGACTTAGGGTTCCACAAAAAATGCTGTTGTAAGCAGTCATTTGACAGTTTTAGATTCCTAGCTGGACCTACTACATCTGAATTTTCTTTACTTCTTTCTAATTAGCTCTATACATATTTTATTAGAGTACTTTTATGTAAACTATGCATTGCAATGTTACCCTGTTCAAACACTTCTAATGGGAAATTGCTTGATTATGATCGAGTTGCCATTCTTTTAAAGCTCTTATAAGAAGAACAATCACTTTTATTCCCAGCTTACTAACTCATACTTAATTTACCACTTAACCTCTCTACTGTCAGTTTATTCATACCTTTCATTTTATTCTACGAACATTAAATTGTTTTCATATTTAAAAGATTCCCATATGATTTTTCTCTTTTTTTGAAGGAGGTGCCCTGGGAATTCAACCCAGTGAGAGCTTTTACACTTGTTATCGGAGAGATCGAACATTGATGTAGAACTCCAGCTCTTGATGTTACTCTTTGGGAGGCTTTTTCCAACCTGCAATCAGAGATTGTTTTCTCTGGACTCTCTCATTATGCGTTTGTGCCATTTGAGCTTAACTGCCAATTTGATTGGCTTGGGAGCTGCCTAGTGGATTAGTCAGACACACTTCTTGGTGTGTCTGAGTGGGTAACAGAAGTGGAACCTTGGGCTTATATCTGGTTCTTGGCCTCTTTCTCTGCAGCAGTGATTCCTCCTCTGCTTCATAGCCTCCCTGAGGTGAGCAGCAGTGGACTGCCACATCTTTCTGTCATGTTGTTTCTCCTTTGGAGATCGCTGAATCAGGACTGAAACGACTGAAACTACGAGCCTGATTAAAGTTCTTTTCCATTAAGCTGTGACTGTTGAATATTGTGTTCCAGAGACTGCAAAGTTAACAAGCTGATATAGAAGGCTTTGAACTGATTTGAAGGAGGAGTTTGGAAAGGTTTGAAGATGAAGTTTAGAGAAGCCTTTTAATGTGGTAAGCAGAGCTTGATAGGACATCTTGGTCTGAGCTCAAAAGGTCAAAATAATAATAGAAATTCTGATGGTAAAGATCAAGCTCAGGAAATTTCACAGGGGAATGAGAACTCTATGGTAACTGAACTAGAGACCATGCATATTACTTTCTGGCAAAAAGCTGTCTACATTTTACCCAAGTCTTAATTTGCAGCAGACTGAGTTCAAGAACAAGTCCATGAGGGTGGGGATTCACAAGGCCTTTGGAACACATATCTTAACTCCATATACCCTGAATACCTACACAGAGCTACAGTACTTAATGTTTGCTCTGCCTGCTTTCAGTCTTGTTTTGATCTCAATTTTTCTACCTCCTTCTTACTTTCTTTGTAATAGGAATATTAACTGGTGTCATTATACCCTGGAAATATGTAACTTGGTTTTTACTTTTACAGGACTTCACATCTCAGAAATTCTCTTGAGATTCAACAGAAAATTTAGAATTGAACTTAGGAACATTGCAAGAACTTTAGAGACTTGGGCAAAAGGATGAGGTGTTTTTCACCATGTAATGGATGGTTATATCATGCTGGGAGGAATTTTTTTTTGGTATAAAATATAATTACATTCATAATTGGAAATTTGCACCATTACGTAATCTCTCTTAGTTCTTCTTTTTCTCCCTTCCCCTGTCCTCCCTTTAACCCCTCCTCCCCTCCCTATTTACAAAGGCTTTGTTTCTATTTTTTTCATTTTCCATATTAATTCCATTCCTTTCTTTCCTTCCAGCTTCCCCTTCCAATTCCTCCTCCCCTTTGCCCCTTTTATTCCTATTTCACATTATCTGTTATAACTTTTAGTCGTTACTTACACTTTCAGTTTAGTCCTTATTTACACTTTGCATATTCGGTATTTACACATGTGTGTCCTATTTATTTCACTTAAGAGTATCACCTCAATGTGCATCAATTTAGCTATAAATGTCTCTAAATTCTCATTTTTTATGCCTGAGTAGTATTCCATTTTATAAAAAGAATTTTTCTTTATCCAGTCTCCAGTTGATGGGCACTTGGGCTGCTTCCAAGCTTTAGCCATTACAAACTGTGCCGCTATGAACA
>NW_004624759.1:26891764-26957351 GCF_000247695.1 Heterocephalus glaber
GTGGAGTTCTTGGGGTCTTCTATATAGAGTATCATGTCATCTGCAAATAATGACAATTTGACTTCTTCATTTTTTATCTTTATTCCTTTTATTTCTTTCTTTGTCTAATTGCTGTTTCTAATGTTTCCAAAACTATATTGAACAGGAGTAGTGATAGTTGAGATACTTGTCTTGTTCCTGATTTTAGTGTGAAGGATTTCAGTTTTTAAACATTTAGTGTGATATTGACTGTTGGTTTTTCATAGATAGCTTTTATCAGATTGAGGTATAAACTGTCTATTCCAATTTTTTGTAGGATTTTTATCATAAATGCGTGTTAGATTTGTCAAATGCTTTTTCTGCATCTATTGAGATGATAATATGGTTTTTGTCCTTGGCTGTATTGATATAGTGTATTACATTGATTGATTTGCTTATGTTGAACCATCCCTGCATCCCTGGGATTAATCCTACTTGGTCAGGGTGTATGAACTTCTTGATGATCTTCTGCATTCTATTTGCCAGTATCTTATTAAGGATTTTTGCACCTATGTTCATCAGTGAGATTGGCTTATAGTTTTCTTTTCTGGTTGGGTCTTTCTTTGCTTTGGGGATCAAGGTGATGTTTGCTCCCAGGAATGAATTCTGGAGTATTGCTTCCCTTTCAATTTCATTGAAGAATTTAAACAGTAGTGGCAGTAGTTCCTCTGTAAATGTCTCCTAAAATTAAGCAGTGAAGTCATCAGGACCTGGGCTTTTCTTAGTTGGTAAGTCTTTAATTACTTTTTCAATTTCATTGATTGATATTGAATTGTTTAGAATTTTTAGATCTTCTTCATTCAACTTTGGTCATTCACACGTGTCTGGGAATCTGTCCAATTCTTCTGTGTTTTCCATCTTCATGGGTTCTTGAAGTAGTTATTGATGATCCTCTGGATTTCTGCTGGGTTCATTATAATTTCTCTCTTTTCATGCCTAATTGCATAGATTTGGGCCTTTTCTTCCTTTTTTAGGTTTGCTAACGGTTTTGTCAGTTTTGTTTATTCTTTCGAAGAACCACCTCTTGGCTTTGTTATTTTTTTGTATCATTCTCTTAGTTTCCATTGAAATGATTTCTGCTATGATCTTTATAATTTTCTCCCTTGTATAACCTTTGGGTTTGTCCTGCTCTACTTTTTCTAGAAGCTTGAGGTTCAGCATCAGTTTGTTTAATTGAGCTCACTCTGTTTTCCTAATATGAGTATTCACTGCTATGAATTTCCCTCCTAAGACTGCTTTCATTGTGTCCCATAGATTACAATCTGTTTTATTGTCATTGTCATTTAATTGAAGGAACTGTCCGATTTCTTCTCTAATTTCCTCTGTGACTCATTGTTTATTCAGAAGTATGTTGTTCAATTTCCAATTATTTATGAAACTCTTGCGGTTTATTTTACTATTAATCTCCAATTTCATTGCACTATGGTCTGCTAATATACAAGGGATAACTTCAATTCCTTTGCACTTATTTAAACATGTTCTATGAGTGAGTATGACAATGGGGTACTGAGGTCTCCCACGACTATTGTATTAGTGTATATATAACTTTTCTTGTCTGTTAGTATTTGTTTTATATAGTTGGGTGCACTAGTGTTTAGTGCATAGATAGTTATGATTGTCATCTCTTCCCCTTGGATTGTTCCCTTTGCAAGGATGTAGTGTCCTTCCTTGTCTCTTAGTCAGTGTTGGTTTGAAATCTACTTGATCTTCAAAGAAGATAGCTACTCCTGCTTTTTTGTGGGTTCCCTTCACATGGAGTATTGTTTCCCACCCTTTAATTTTCGGTCTATGAGTTTCTTTTGAGTTAAGTGTGTTTTTTGTATGCAGAATATTGTTGGATTTTGCTTCTTGACCCATTCTGCCAGTCTATTTCTTTTGATTGATGAATTGAGAACATTAACATTGATGGTTATAACTGATACCTATTGACTTATCATTGTCATGACTTTTTCTTTTTGTTGGATCCTCTCCCTTTACATTTAATATCTTGTAGCGCCTGATGAGTTCATTCTGCTGTGCTTCCTGGTGTTGTGATCCTCGTTGTCTTTTCCTAGGATATTGTCTAAAATTTTTTGGAATGCTGGTTTATTATTCATGAAGTTCCTAAGGTGCTCTTTGTCATGAAAGTATCTTATTTCTCCATCAATTTTGAAAGATAGTTTTGCAGGTTTCATCAATCTGGGTTGGAGGCTGTTTTCCTTTAGGGCTTGAAATAGATCATTCCAAGCTCTTATTGCCTTGAGGGTTTGCATTGAGAAGTTTGCTGTGATTCTTATGGGCTTTCCTTTCTATGTGATTTGTTTCTTTTCTCTAACTGCTTGTAAAACTTTGTTCTTTTGCTGGATTTCTGGAATCTTAACAATTATATGCCTATGTGTAGATTATTTTTGATCTAGGCTAGTTGGAATCCTATATGCCTCACTTATCTGTATACCAAGTTCTTTCCCCCTGCTGGAGAAGTGTTCTACCATTACTTCTGCGAACAGTTTTTTTTTTTTTTTCATGTCATCTGCACTCTCTCCTGTTCCTTCATTGACTCCAATCAGTCTTATGTTATTCTTCTTTGCATCATCTAGCAGCTGGTGGATTGATTTCTCATGGTTCCTTACAATTTTGAAGCAATTTTTCTTTTCCTGGTCACTAATTGCAATCTCATCTTCTGTGTCTGACAGTCTGTCCTCACATTGGCTCATTCTGCTGTGTATGCTTTCAGATGAGTTTTTAATCTCCTGGAAATCTGTTTGCATCTGTTTTATAGATTCCGTTTGTTTCCTATGTTGGGATTCCATCACATTCCTCAGATCCTCTATTTTTTTATCTGTGTCTTCTGTAGATTTACTAATCATGTCTTCCACTATGGGCACAATCTGTGCTGTTATGTGAGAAATTATTTCTGATTTCATTTTTTCCAGATCCTGTTTCGTTGCTAGTTCAGGGAGTCCAGTTTGTTGAGAATTAGTGTTCCATCTCATTTCCCTGTGGCGTTTCTGAAGGTTATCTGGTAGTCTGGTTTTGAAACTGATTTACATGTCCTCTCATTTCAATGGGGAAGGATGGTGTTTCTGGTGCCTGTGCTGCTCACCTTCTCTGTGGTGGGACCAGTGTAACCAAGAATTATGTATTTACTTTAGGCATTAATTATGGTTTAAGGTAATGTGCTTTAGGGTCAGATTGACAAGGGATGGAATTTCACAGTTATCTAGTCAACTTCATAGGCTTGGGAGCCAGCTAGTGGACTAAAACACACTTCTGCTGTGCCTGGGTAGGGTGTACAGTTGTGACCTTGGAGTATTTATCTGATTCTTGACCCTTTTTTCGCTGAATCTGTTTCCCTTCTCTGCTTCCAGGCCTCCATAAATTGAGCACCTTTGTTCTGCCATGCCCTTCTACCATCGTGTTTCCTCTTTGGAGTCAGAAAATCATGGGCTGAAAGTTCTGAAACCATGAGTCAAATTAAACCTTTCAGTCTTTAAATTTTAGGGGTCAGGCATTTTGCCCAAGCAACAGGAAAGTTGAGTAGTACAGTTTTTTTAAAAGTGATTTTATGTTTTTTTCACATATTTCTGTGAGTGTGTGAGTGTACATTTGTGCATATTGTAAAAGAAAAATAATTTAATTTCCTGTCATTTCCAAGATCCTTAGCACAATCCGGGCATATGTCTACGTACACACAGTTGTTAGAGCAATAAGAACAAATTTCATGGTGAAAAAATTAAATTTCATGATTAAAGATTATAAAGTGAATCTTACTACCAAAAAGTACATTTTATTCATGTAGTTGGGTATAGACACATTTTCAAATAATGTGTTGCATTGATAATGATTCAGTCTAAAATCCTTTTAATGTAGGTTCTCTATTTAGTGAGTTTGATGCATTGAGAACACTATGGTTATTATTATTTACAGCTGATCATGCTAAAAATGTATTTCTCTAAAGTTGAAATTAAATAAAGTGAAAATACATTGCTATATTTAGTATTCTCCAGAGTGTAAAAATTGCCTCTGGAAAATGATGTGTTCAAGGCTATAACCTTTGTTTGTATTCTGTGAGATATATTGTGACCAATGAGTGAATCCTAATTTTCTCTCATGTCATTTTACTACCAGTAATATGTGCCTCATCTTGATGATTTTCATGGTGAATAATACTGGAATTACACAGTATACATTCTCTTTACTGGTGTTCTGGTCAAGGATAGAAATAGAGGCTCCCATTTTAGATTTCCATAAAGCTGAATAGAACTAGAGTTTGCTTTTATGTCAAAAGGAAGTTCATAGGATAAAAGGTAGCTGAAATGTGTGAATTGTGATAAGAATGGGCTCTTCTATGTTAGGAACATTTCTAACATTTTTACTGCTAACATTCTTTGCCCCTCTATGGATCAGAAAATTTAGAGGAAATGAAAGTTTATGTTGGCATTCAAGTTGAATTATATGTGAACTTCCCAGGAACATTGCTATTATATTTACACTAGAGATTTGAATCACTGTAGGACTTGCAAGGTTTATGAGAAAAATATCACCTTATTTACATTTATACAGGTGTACACAAGACAAGGTCAATACTGCAAAATCTGTTCTTTTTACCAAATAAGTAAGATCTAAGCTATGAATATATGAACAAAAAATACAGTGAAGACAGATTATTAATGTATATTTTCAGAGGGTATTAAATTATTTTTCTTGCTTATTTGGGGGCTATTGCAATTATTTTGTTATTTTCTATGATCATTTTAGTTTAATAAGCCTGGCAAATATAATGTAACTTGAATAAAGCAGCTTGGTTATGAAAATCAAAGCAATATTCTATTTGAAAAAAATCTATACAGTACATAAAATAGCCTATGTTGTTTCTATGAACATACATATATATATATATATATATAGAGAGAGAGAGAGAGAGAGAGAGAGAGAGAGAGAGAGAGACAGAGACAGAGACAG
The DNA here is from genome assembly GCF_000247695.1 of Heterocephalus glaber. Next base: position 26,896,724 of record NW_004624759.1, read on the forward strand.
AGACAGAGACAGAGAGAGAGTAAGGTAGCTTTTACATGTATATTTATATATATTTGGTTAAGTAATATATTACAAAACTGTGATTAAAAACTATTGAAGTTATTTCTTGGTTAAGATACCATGACTCCTGGTCATTTTTTGAATAGCTACTTGAAAAGAAATAGTGGATCAGAAAGAACTTTAAGATGAAAAGCTATAATATATATGCATGAAGAAAAATGAGTAACAGTTGTTTTTTTAATTATATTGGTACATTTAAGGTATACAAGGTATAATAACATTCATCATTGGAAATTTGCATCTTTACATGATCCATTTTGGTCCTTATTTCTTTCCCCATTCTGCTGCCCTCCTTTCAGCCCCTCCACCTCTCCCTATCTACAAAGATTTTGTTTCCATTTTTTCTTTTTCTCATTTTAATTCCATTCCCTTCTTTCTTTTCCCCTCCTCCTCCCCCTTCCCCTTCCCCTTTGCACCTTTTTTTCCTATTTCACATTATCTATTATACCTTTTAGTCCTTATTTACACTTTCAGTTTCTCACACTAGAGAAACTATTCGGTATCTACATGTGTGAAATGTACAAACATTTCTCAAACAAAAAAGTAAAAATAGCAAATAAACATATGAGAAAATGTTCAATATCAGTGGCCATTTGAGATATGCAAATGAAGGCAACAGTGAGATTCCACTTCACCCCAGAAAGAATGGCTGCCATCATGAAATTAACCAATAACAAATGCTGGTGAGGCCTTGGGGAAAGAGGAACACTACTCCACAGCTGGTGGGAGTTTAGACTGGTGCAACCACTGTGGAAATCAGTACAGAGATACCTCAAAGACTAGGACTGGAAGTCCTACTTGACCCAGCTATTTCCCTGCTGGGAATCTTCCCCAAAGAATTAAAAGTATCATACCACAGTGGTACATGTGCACCCATGTTCACAGCAGCACAATTCAGGATAGGTAAAACTTGGAAACAACCCAATTGCCCATCAACTGGAGACTGGATAAAGAAAATGTGTTTTTTTTTTTTTTAAGTAAAATAGAGTACTATTCAACCATAAAGAATGAGAAACTAGAGACATTTATAGCTAAATGGATGCACATTGAGGCGATACTCTTTAAGTAAAGTAAAAAATAACGTTTGGTTTTGTGACATTTCCATAAAGTTAAAACAGAAAGCTGATGCATGTCACATTACTAAGATTCAAGATTTATTCATATATTTTTCTGCGTTACAATTCAAAAACTTTTAAAAAATGTCATCTAAACTTTTAAAGAACTTAAACATAGTTTTATGGTAGTTTTGAGAATAACTTATGTAGAAAAAATACTATTTTTAAAAATTAATTTTATTGGTACATTTCAGATATATAATATGGCATTCATCATTGGAGATTTGTGCCTTTATACAATATATCTCAATTCTTATTTTTCCCCATTTCCCTGACCTCTCTTCAACCTCTCCACCCCTCTATTTACAAAGACTTTGTTTCCGTTTTTTATTTTCTCATATTAATTCCATTCCCTTCTTTCCTTTCCCCTACACCTTCCACTTCCCCTTCCCCTTTGGACCTGAAAAAAAAACTATTTTTTTTTTTCTTTTTGGTACTGGGGATCGAACTTGGGTCCTTGCACTGGCAGGGAAGATGGCAACACCACTGAGCTACCCTGGCCAAAAAAAACTATTTTTAAAACAACACAATTTCAATTCTTAACCAACCAGTGAAATCACCAGAAAATAAGAATGAAATTCTAGGATTCTTGATGCCAATAGTTATGAAATGAAGAAAAGGATGGTCAAATGAAATAATGAACATGCATATCATGAGACTGTGAAGTTTTGAAATATCAAAATGATTCCAATTAAATGGACAAAATGGCTTGATTTTCTGTTAGTGCCAAGAACTGTACTAGGATGTTTCCCATTCACAAGGCATATTCACTAGACTCCCAGAGGCCAGTGCCATAGGGAACACATATTTACCAAAGAAAGCTCTGTTTATTTTCAGTAACCCACTTACATGGATTCCTGACTCCTGACTTACTTCCATCCTTTTATTTATCACATAAAAATTTGAAAAATTTGAAATGATCAACAAGTTTTTCTAGCTTACTCATATACGAAGTTTTGTCTTAATTCACAATAACTATAATAATACTAAAGCAATTCTCAAATATAGAACTTCTGTAATCAGTCTTGAAGAAATGAATAAGTCTGATCCTTTGCAGTGAGTTGTGAGTTAGATTTTATTTATATGGGCACCCAAGAATGATAACAGCAAAAATTCTTAATACTTGATTCAGTAATTCTCCCACTAGAAATTTATTTACTAGATATATTTTAGAAATGTCTGTAGTCTGTATATATATACATATATATTTATACATACATATATGAATATTCATCACAGCACTCAATATAGGAACTATTGCCGACTTCAAAAGATGCATCTAAATATCTATTGAGGTGTACTTGCAGAATAGTAAGCAATTTCATTTACTGTGATAAGAGGGCATATGTCATTGCTTAAAAGATATGAGATACAGACAGAAATTATCTATGAAGTAAGCAGAAAATGAACCAATCTTAAGGGTACATGTCTGTAATCCAAACTATTTGAGAAGCTGAATCAGGAGGATCCCAAGTAGCAGGATTCTCTGGTCAGTTTAGAGCAACACTGTTTCAAAATGAAATGAAATGGGATCTTAAGAAGAAAAGGTCTAAAGTAGTAGTTGAAGTGGGAGGATAGGGGAAAAGAAAGAAGGGAAAAGAAAAAATATGAGAAAAGGAAAAAAATGGAAACAATGTCTTTCTAAATAGGGAATGGTGGAGGAGGTAAAGGGAGGGCAGGGAAATGGGGAAAAAATAAGAACCAAGATACATCATATAAAGGTATAAGATCCCAATGATGAATGTAACTGTATTGTATACCAAAAATGTACCAATAAAATTAATGGGGAAAAAAAGAAATGAAATGAGATAAAAAGGAAAGGAGAACAGAGGAGAGGGAAGGGAAGAGAAGGGGAGGGGGAGAGATAAAGAGAAGAAGGGATGTAAATCAGTGATTCCTGAGCTAAAATAGAATTCCATTTCCAGTGCGGTAGTCCAGGTGGAAGTCCACCAGACCCCTGGTCCTGATGCTCAGAGCAAGGTTACTAATTCAGAGCGACTGTCAAAGATTACATCGTGTGTGATGACGGTGGTGAGAATGAAGTTACCAGAGCAAGTAGCAGAAGAGAAGATAGGAGCACTTGTACTCCGATATGCTCTGAGAGCCAATTTTAGTGGGAGCTCAGGAATTATTTTTCAAAGCTACCCCTAAGGAAAACAAGTAGATGGATTTGCTAGATGTGAAGAACCCCAGAGGAACGGTCTAAAACTATGTAATCCATTTCCTCTTTCTGAAGCATCTATGACTGAAGAGAACTGCGTTAGTGTGCTGAGGAATTGACTATATTGTTCTGAATAGGTTCTCAGGGGGGAAATCTTATGATAGAAAATAATATGATATAGGCACAACACAAATATTTATACAACTATTTAACCTTTTTAATGTTTATAGAAATATAAAGCATTTTATATTTTTCATTGTTGTTATAAAACTAATTTAGGATCTTTGAGTTTGTTGTTATTGCTATCAAATTGCTTGTAAATCACTTGCATGTTGAACTTTTAAAAGTATGAGCCCTTATTTACACTTTCAGTTTCTCACACCAATTAAAGAACTTAATTTTTTAAAAAAAGTATGAGCAAAATTAGTTCAATACACTGGTTCTTTCTATCTCTTTGTGTTTCATATTTTTTGAAACAAGATCAGAAGTGTTAAAACAAGTAGATTAAACTATTTAGTGTAGTTTTCAATTATTCAATTATTATTTCCTGCTCATAAAACTCATAGAGGTATTAACAAGTGTTAAAAGGAGATACTTTAGTTTAATGATAAAATAGGAAGACTTTTTCCTCAGACATTGTCTAAATAAAAGTCATTTTTAATAGCACCTAACCAAAAATGGAACTAACTGGTAAAACAGAAATACTTAACCTACTGGAAGATAAAAATGTGTGAACTCTGGAAATCATAGGTACCTGCAAAGACTTTCTGAACAGAGCCCCTGTTGCATAGAAAACAGTTCAGATATTAAAAAGCATCTGTAAAGCAAAAGAAACAACCAACAAAGTGAAAATACAATCTACAGAATGAGAAATGGGAGCTATTTCTCAGAAGATATATCTAGAACATATAAAGAATTTGAAGAATTTGAAAAATTAGACTTCCCAAAATAAAAAACCTAAACAAATAATAGGCAAGTGAAATGAATAGACACTTCACAGAAAAGGTAAAAATGACCAATAAACACATGAATAAATGCTCAAAATCACTGAGAAATGCAAATTAAAGAAATAAAAATTAAAACAGTACTGAAATTTCATCTTACTCTAGAAAGAATGGAAATAATCAAGAATTCAAATAATAACTAATGCTGGCAAGCTTTCAGGGAAAGGAACCCTTCCACATTGTTGGTGGGAATGTAATTCTGTACAACCATTGTGAAAGTCAGTATGGACATTCTTCTAAAGAATAAAACTGGAAATTCCATTTAACCCAGCTATTTTACTTCTAGGTATTTTCCCCAGTTAGAGACCACATAGTATGGTGACAAATCCATACACATGCATATAACACCACAATTCCTAACAGCCAGATCATGGACACAGCCTACATGTACATACATCAAAAGATGTGTGCATAAAGAAAATGTGACATTTACACACAATTGAGTACTGCTTTGTCATAGACAAAAAAAAAAAAAAAAAAAAAAAAAAACTTGAATCATTTGTAGGAAAATGGATGTACCTTGAGACCGTAATGTTAATTGAAATAAATCAGAACCCACAGTTTAACCCACAAGGTTAAATATCTCATAGTTTCTCTTATATTAGAAGCCCCCAAGTATAAATAAAGAGCAAACTAAAGTTAAATAATATGAAATAAGGAGATAGAGCTTTCTCAGAATGGGAAGATAGAGGAGAGGGAAAGGAGGAAGATAAAAAGGAATTAAGATGTTCTATGTATAGGTACCAATTCCACCCAAGGAATGTAAACATTATGAAATGCAAAAATGTATTAAAAATATCTGCACTAACATTGAAAAGTTAAAAGAGAAAAGTTTATATTTCTTGATAGAGGAATTTAAGCCTGTTTTGTTTAAGGAAATTGTCACTGGTAAAATTATGCTAGAAGTCTGATAGTTATTGATGAATCTTTCATTTCCTATTCCTGTGGAATCTCCAGACCAATAGGAATAAAAGCAGTTGACAGTTTTTACCAAATGCCTAAGTGTTTGAAATGTTACTAGATCAGAAACTATTCTTTCTATTTTCTACAAAAGAAGTAAATGAGCATTCATAATTTCTGATTTCAGAGATGGTTAAAATATTAATTTTGCTATAGACCTTGTATATAATTAGTAAAATCTCTTCAATTTAGTCAAATATATTGTCTTTTTGAAAGTCAAGTAGAATTTATTCACAAAAATTTTCAAATTTCAAATCCATGTTATTTCTATTAATCTTTAAATTCCAATACACATACATTTCCTCCTCCTTATTCTGTGTATTAATTAACATTCATTGAGGTATCTAATTTCCAGCAACCATGTCATAAAGCTTGTTAAAATGATGTGTTATTTTTACAAAATGTTAAGTACATATTTTCCAGCATACATAAAAGTTCATTGGATATAAAATAAGGATTAGTTTTCATTTGTGCCCAACATTTTTGGAAAACAAAATTAAAATATCGAAGCTCTCCAGGTTCTCTGTGTCATAATGGCTTGGGATAAGGTTTAGGACTTTTTTATATCATTTAACATGCTATGTACACATGCTCATGTTTGGTGCATATGTCGACAGTGAACAGTTGTTGTCATGAAGCAGGAAAGATCAAATTGGCATTCAATGTCTTTTTCTTCAGAACTATTTTTTCTGTATATTTTGACTCAGAGTCTAAGATGCAATTTGGTATTCAAAATCAATTTAAAACAAGTTCAGCAGACCATCCCAAAGTAGAGTAAGAACCAGAAGCTATACTCAGCGCTATCCTAGAAAACTGGAAATTATTTTGCTACTGAGATATTTTGTAGTTCTTTTGCACTTACCTGGAAACTAACCTTGCTCTAGAGGTTCTTTTTTTTAAAGTAAAGGATTTACTGTAATCTGCTTACAGTCCTTTGCAAAGACAGACATGTTTTTGCATAAAGATATAAACTGCTTCATTTTAAACTAATTTAGTGTTTAATTATATAAAGAAGTTTTGGTGAATTAGGAATTGTACCAAACCAAGATTCTTAAGAGCAATATGGTACAAATATAAGAGCAGACAGACAATTTGGACTGGGTTAGTTCTTCTAAAAGATAAAGTTTTAAATTCTACAGATTAAAATGCATCATTACCAGCAGCTCCGTAGATCAATTTAAATATGATTTAATAAGTTCTAGCATTTGTAGCTTGGTATTTATCTACATGATTGCTTTTTTTGCAAAAATATTAAGAGGAAGAACTTTTCCTTTCTCTAATTCCTATGAAATCAGTGCACAGAACAATTTGTTCAAAGACAACAGACATTTTTGGTAAGGCAGTGCATTGACTTAGCTAGCAAGATTATAGGAAAATATTTTTTGTTTAATAAGGACTATGACAAACTGATTAAAGAGAATGAGATCTTCAGAATGTGAGGAGGATCTAAACCAATAAAAATGTAATGAAACTGTGAATGGTGTCTGTATTTTATGGGAGGGCATTAGACCAGAAGAAAGAATTTACAGAAACTGTTGACAAAAGGTTGAGCCTTGAGTGGAGAAGAGTCAGTGAGAATCAGTAAGAAAACTGATGTTTTCATGCAAACAGGACTTCACGAGCCAAGATATATTAATTTGAGGAGGATGAAATACAATTTTTATATAATACAATGTATATAATCCTTGTGCTTGTACATCAAATTTGCTGCCAAGATAAAACTTTTCACACAGTTCCAAATAGTCATAGGAGAATCAATTATACAACAAAAATATTTAATAACTAGATTTCATTATTCATACCTAAAATTATATTTATTGTTACTTTATATATTTTAATGTTTTAGTTAAATTAATTTAACTGATATTTAAAATATAAAAATTCTATGTGCTTATGGTACAGTGTGTAATTTTTCAATATGTGCATGTGTTAAAGTAACATTTAAAATAGGTAAAACATATCTATCTCCTCAAGCATTTATACTTACATTATAGTAAAAACATTGCACGTCATTTATACCAGCATTTTAAAATATGTAGTGTATATATATGTATATATATATATATATATATATAGTCATACAAGTGTGCAATATCACATAAGAACTACCTACTCTTCCCTCAGAAGGTGCGGCATGAGAATTTTAAGTTCAGGCCCTACCTGGGTAACTCAGTGGCTTATAAAGATCCTCTTTCAACATAAAAAGTTTTTCCTTTTTATTTAAAGGAGGACTTGGATATAACTATGTAGCTCATTGAAAAGAAACTGAGTTCAATCTCCATTACAGAAAAAAACCAAAAAAACAAAAACAGAAAAAAACAGTAGCTCAGGAAAAGTGGTTAAGAGTCAATGGAAGTAATTCCTGAGATAGAAACAAGTAGCTTGTGCTAGAAAGTTCAAAGAAGAAATGAAGATTTAGGACTTGATGAACTAAATAAAGGAGATGAGAGAAGGAGAGAAAACACTTTAAACATGATCAGTCTTCAAATGGTAACACAATCTATGACAATAAAATATACTTGAAAAGGAAAAGGCAGCAGGGAAAGACTGATAGAGACCTGAAAATTCTGCTTTGTGATAGTTAGGGTGCATATATGGTTTCCATGCATCCTCCAGGGGTTCATATTTTGAAGCTTGCTTCTCCATGTGTCTTGTTAAAAATGTGTGTGAATGTTTATGAAGTAACACTTAGTGCAAGGTTGTCAGGATAGTGATGCTGTCCTTAGAAGGGATAAATATTGTTTACCTCAGACCCCAGGACTACCTGTTAAATACATTTGCCTTGAAAGTACAGGACTGGCCTCTCTCTGCCCTCTTGTGTCTGGCTTCCTATGTCACCTTATAGTCCCTTCTTTTGGCCCGTGTTTCTACCATGATGTTCTTCAATATGATGAGAGGCTGTCAGGGTCATCTCTGGGCAAGCCAGAACCATGCTGTTTGACCTTTATCCATGAAATTTCTGAGCTACAGAAATACTCTTTTCTTTGCAAATAATCCAGACTCAAATATTTTGTTACTAAAATGGAAAATAAACTTACTACAATCCCATGCAACTTTAAATGGTTTATTTGACATATTGGTAGAGATGTGGTGCAGATACTGAAATGCCAGATTCAAAAAGTGATTTAAATGATTAGAATGGAGATGTAATTATGTGAATCATTAAGCATAACTGGCATTTAAATCTGTTTGTCTGGATAAGCTATTTATGAATAAAGTATAAATAGAAGACAGGAATAAGGATCCTTATTGTTAACAAATTCATTAAGGCAATCTCTATGGTAATGTGTAGGAGAAAATGCATCCTCAGTGCACTTGTAGGGCACTAGTGCTTAAATTTTATTTTGTTTTCTAAAAATATTTTTGCAGGACAATAGAGAAATATTAAATAGAGTAATAGTCACTATACACTAAGCAAATCCACTAAGCAATAACTGAATCAAAATTATATAGTGTCTCTGTAAAAGTCATATTATAGCCTCATTATATTTTCTAAAGAAGAGTATTTGATATATTACTGAGCATAAACTTTAATGTTTTACAATAAAAAATGAAAGAAAAATGTTGCAGAATTATTAAATTTTCTATAAATACTGCAGATATGCTGAAGTTAAAGTGAAGAATTCACAGTAGGCAGTGTGTTTTATGCTGATACTGGATAGAATATCAATTATGTAACATGTTTCCTAATTACATATTTACTTAACTCATTTTTGAATTTTAAATAGTCTCTGATTGAAATTTCAACTTTGTTTTCTCCTTAAATCATGTGTTCAGTAAGGATGAGACATTTTGGTTAATTCAATGAGAATTACTCTAAAATAGCAAATTCTTAGGGAGAATATATTAGGGTCTATATTTGTTTTGCTGGGTTATTTTTAATTGAACCGGTATGTTGAAGATAAAAGTTTATAGGTCTATTGGTCCCAAGGAAAAAGATATGTATGAAAACTACATCATGAATTCTGATTAATGAATGATAAAAGGTTCTTCTTTATTCTTACCAAAAAAACAAAAAACAAAAAAACCCTGATATTTGTCAAATAATTCTCACTGGATCTGAGATGCCAGTCAATGTCAATTTTAATAATAATTACCAAGGGCCAGGGATTTAGCCCAGTGGTTCCACAGCCTACCTTGCAAGTGCAAGGTCCTGAGTTCGATTCCCAGGTACCAAGTAAATAAATAAATGATAATTACCAAGACTCATACAATCTAGAGAAAAAATGTGTAGAAAGAAAAAAATCCAAGACATTCCATGAAATTCCCCAGGTGGCCATAGGACCCACTCTACAGCATACATGTATGAACACGGCATCTGCTTTTCAAAGTTCCCTCCAGTTATGAATCACCGTTACTTTATCCTCACATAATTTATGTGACGTTTTCCAAGAGGATTCAAAATTAATCATAGATTTTTTGATGTAATGACCAGAAGGAACCATAAACTTGCAACATTCCACTAAACCTTCCTAAAGATAAGCATTCTCTTAACACCCAATATCTCTAGTGGGCTCTTAAAATACTTAATTTTAGCATATTTAGAAGGAGATTTGATTGTTTTCAAATGCCTTTTTTTTCAGTTCAAGGACTATGTATCCAGTAATGCAAAAGAATTATGTTATATGTAAACCGCTTAACTTTCTACTACACTTTCTGGCCTCAGTGACTACATATCTTTATGCTATTTATTTCTAAAATTTATTACTATTTTCTACCTTAAACTCCTTTGCTATGTTTTCTGCAAGAATTAATTTTTCTAATATCATGCCAATAAATAAAATTCATGTCGTGTCATTTTAAAATGTTTTTATTTTATAAAAACACTCAATTTTACAATCAAATAATAAGAGGGTAATAACAATTATTACATTGTCTTTTAATAGGAATTTCCTGTAAAAAATTGACATGCATATTGATAGTTCTTCAAAATTGTTTTAGTATTGTTTTATCACTGGAGTTCTTATTTCTCTATCAACTGTATTTATATGAGCTGTTTTACATATGTTGATATTATTAAATTTATAATTTTATAAGCCAAATTTACTCCTTTGACATTTTACAAAGGTATCACATTAAGTGGTGGCTTCAGGTCAGATCATAACATATTTTATAGTTTTAAGAAATTATTATTTTCCTAGGTCCAACTGTTATTTATTCTACAAATGCATTTTCAAACCCTTCATTTATCATATAATCTTATCTCAGTGTATTTTCCCTATATATTGTTCATTCCCACAGACTGCTCTAAAGACCAAAGAACATCATTCTCTCAGTTCTGGAAAATATTTTGTTTTTAAACTTAACATTGTCTCAGTAATCACAGGAAATGCTTCAGAGCATCAGCTTCTGGGGAAGAAAAATGCCCTTTTATCTATGATATCCAAGCTATCACAAAAAATTATAAAACTCTCCATTGTGATTTTCCACTATTATTTATCTTTAATATTTTATTCAAGCAATTGAACTTCATTTGTCTTTCTAAACTATATAGTGACCAGTATTGTAATGCATTTTCCTTACTCCAATATCTCTTTGTCATAATCCCAAATGATCCATTTTCTGATTTAAATATTATCTGATATGCCTTGATGGTAAAAGAATTTTTGATGAAGTTTAGCCATTGCCTTTCAAATAAGCTATAACAAATAGCTTTTGGAATAGACCCCTGGAGTCAAAACCTCAAGAGATAAGTAGCCATAATTTATTTTTGCCAAATCTATAGTCTATGTTTTGTTCGCAGCTATTTCTAGCATCATTGAATATTTGGATAGTAAGAGCCTCCTGAGATGTTTGTGTCACTGCCCTCTGAAAATATTTTAATGGTTATTTCTGCTTAGCGCTTCAAGCAAATTCATATTTCATTTTATGAATAAGAATTGTACTTGCTGATCAAGAAAGATTGTCTAAAAGGGAGTTAGTAGAAACAAATCTGTCACTGAAATCATTCCTTTAAGGTTAGGAGTGATGTATTGCTTAACTCCCAGAATTCTATATTGCTTAATGTTTTCCATCAAAGGGGACTAAAACAATCCAAAGTTTTCCATTAAATATGATTGAATGGCAAATATAGTAAAATACTCCCGTGGAAAGAATAAAGAGTGTATCCCCCCTTCATATATGATGATATCCATTAAAATTATGCATCCGGTAAAAGTCACACAACCACTGAAACATCCCATTAATCTTACTTTGCAAATTCCAGAACTCACCACAGCATAGCCCCACTAACAGTAATTTTAAAAATGTATCCCTGCTGATATTACTCTGAAATTTTTAATTCATTAACACAATACCTTCAGGATTCAGGAGTCATTTGTTCTTGACCTACAGCTCCCTACATATATTTTATGCAATCAGTGATCTTTTGTTACTTTGTGAGTAAGTAGGACAATTTTTCATGTAGCCAGAGAATTTTGTAGAGGTCTGCTACCTAGTCATTTTCTTTAAGTAGTAAGGCTTATAACAGGGATGCTGATACCTTTCAGAAAATAGAATATTTCATTATGTTCTCTGGATTTTTCTTCACCCTTCAACCTAGCTTGTACATTTGGATTTGAACCATTTTATCTTTAAATACAATTGGCAGTATTTAAGCCATTATCTGCTTTAAACGTTTGCCTCATACTAATAAATGTAGATAGCCTGATTTCCTGCCATCAAATTTTCATCATTTTTATTGTATCTCTCTTCTTTTATCTTTCAAGAGACATTAGTTATGATGACCTCTGGGTTTATGTGGAATCTTTGCCAAATAACATTGATATACCTTAATATAAGGTGTTTTTAATTCATATTTAAATAAATCAGAGATCTTAGTATCAAGCTTTATGATTAATTTTAAGCATTCAAACAATCAAGAATCACAGATGAATCAAGGAAGGGTCCAGAATATTTAATGTTGGTCACCAGAGAGTGTTTGCTGAATTGAGAACTTTCTGCACCAGGATTAAAAGATAAGGTATCATACATGTTATCATCCCTCTTGCACAGCTATAGCTGTTGAATATATCAGGCTCCAATAGTTTTTACCTATGACACTTACATGATACTATACAGAAAAACATGTTCCGTTAATGATCCTAATACATTTCATTCTAACAATCTTAAACCACAGATCTCCTCTTAAAGACTTCCTTGGTTTAAGATCCTCTTCCTGGTTTGCTCTTAGTTTGTTACATAACCTATTTACATGGGGTCACCTACTGTCTTGTTTTCCCAAGAATATTTCATAGATAAGAGGAAAGAATGGAAAGAAAGTTTGGTACTTGGCTGTTTTCATTTCACTATAAGTAACAAATCTTCCTTATTCTTTATTTGACTCATCTCTTTATGTTGCTAGATTTTTAATATTAACATGGACACTTCTTAGTTGGTGATTTTGAATTTTTTCTCAGCACAATAATTAAAAATACTAAAATAATTAACAAAACATTAAATGTAATGACTATTTTAATATAGATTAGAAAATTCATTAAAGTGGTTAATAATTCGTAATTGTTAGGTAACTCTAACAGAAAGTGAGTCATAAATGCTTTAATGGCAAAGGAGGGCACATGCCTATAATCTCAGCATTTGGGAGGCTGAGGCAGGAGGATCACATCGAGTTCAAGCCCAGCCTGGGCTATGTAATGACTTCAAGACCAGCCCAAACTACACAGAGAGACTTTGCATCAAAAACAGCAATAACAAAAAGTTCAAATGACATATATTAATTATTATAATAATTGATCAAAAGAAATAAAGATATAACCACAAATCAATTTAAAAAATAAATATAAATATTTGGATCCACATCAATGAGAATAATTTTTTCCAAAGGTTAATAAGTTATTCACTTATTGAAAAAATAAACTAATCTTTGAATTTTGACAGAGTACATTTAAAATCACATTTGGTTGTGTATCACTCAATAGGCATTATATATTAGCCATGTAATTGATTTCACAGAAAAAAAAAAATGAGAGAAAGAGAGATGGGGCAAATAGTACCAAAATGACAGAATTGGGTTTCTGGTTTAAGAGAGCAATTAGAGGAAAATTACACAATTTCTAATTAAATTTACTAAGAATGACAGTAAATATTTAAAGAAACATGTTTCTCAAATTTCCTCTATAAAACCTAAGGTACAAATCCTACAAGTCACAAGGATATAAGTTAAGGAGAGTGTTGTAAAGGGACATCGGATCCTCTTGAGGGATGATGTCTCACTCAGAGTCCTATAGATAGCTTATCCCAAATTTTTAAATTATTATTTATTTATTTTTTGGTACCAGGGATCTAACTCAGGACCTTGTGCTTGAGAGGCAGGCATGGCACCACTGAGCTACATACCCAACCTGCTTATCCAACATTTTTAATTTTGTTAGTATTTTAGTTTTAGTTTTAGTTTATTATTTTTAATATTAAACACTATGTTTAAGAATATATAGTTAAATTACATGAGGTAAGTGTCTTTCCCGTAATGAAAAAGAAGATAAAGTGTATATTTTTTGAAGTCCAAGTAAAAAAATACATAACAAAGGAAAAAACAAAGGATATTAAAAATACTGAAATTTTGGGGATGAAGTGGCCAAGTGGTTAAGGCTATGGACTGCTAAATATGCTGAAATTTACTATTATGCAAATATAAAATTACTACAAAGAAAGAATAAATTCTTTCAAGAGCAAATAAGTTTTGAAAAATCATCTGATTTTTCTCAAGCGGTTGTTATTTCTATAGGAAAGAATCCAGGAATAATATACAGATACATACATATATAAAATAAATAAGAAAAACAGGGAGTAAAAATCAGTGAGATAAAGAAGTAACCCAAGGAAACTGAAAATATTATTACACTGGAGGAAGTCAAAAGTAGCAGCTACAGAAAGAGAGGAAAATAACCAAAATTAAAGTCATTAGTTAGTGAGTAAATACAAATGTCTCATAATATGGAATAAAAATGATTATGAGCGCAAATAAGCAAAATTTTTCTAGATATGATATAAAAATAATGATGAGGGAAGAGAATTATTGTGAATAAGACAATTACAAATTTAATAATAATTAAATATAATAAACATTTTAATAAAACTAACAAAAACAGTCTTAATCACATTGTAATTTATTAAATGTGTGTTATACATAAGGATTTGAGCTAAGAGTTTGGAAACATTATCTCATTAAACTTTAAATGACATTGGGAGATAATTAGCATAATCCAATTGTCCCTTGAATGAGACTTAATTATCTTTTGGAAACTAATGTTTTAGAGAGTAGGTTTTGCATACTGCAACAATCTATCAGCTTCTCATTCATCACCCTGTACACTTCCATATATCAGCCAATTTCTGGAAATGTGCTACTGATTTTGCAAACAGTTTTGTAGGCTCACAGCTTCTGTAGGGGTCTTTCTCTCGAAAGAATTTTAGCCTCTTGAAAACTTGACCATTATAAGTTTATTCAGAATGATCTGTCTATAGCTGTCTGCTCTGTCCTCTCTGGCCTTACAAAATTTTTGTGAGTCACCTATTCATTATGGTGATTGTTGCTTGGTATACGTGACAAGACCATCAAGAGTAAATCATTCAGCCTTCACTTTAAGGAGAGTTAAAAGATCAAGAATTTGTGTTTGGTTTTGCATTTATTCATTTGTTTGTTTTCTTTTAGGATAGTATCTGAGCAAAATGTGATGCTGGTATTTACAGACAGGTAACTTCATCCTACCCATAGGCCTCTGCTATGTTAGTCTTGTCTCATGTATCTGAAAGACTAATTGATGCATCCTCTAAACCTGTATTTTCCTTCCCTCTCTACATTACACCTGCACCAGGGACTTCTAGATAGGAGGAACACATCCTTTGCTTTGAAATTGCTGACAATAAAATAGGGAAAAAAATGTTAAATCTCGGTCAGATTGTGAAACAAGAAGATCTATTCAAATTATCTGATATCAGAGTAAGTTTGGCAGCAGTTTTCAGAGAGATCATTTGGAACCCTTTGGCTTTGGTGGCAAAGGAGACCATGTAACTGATTGAACCAAATGTAAGCCATCGTTATACAGGACCCTCAGTACTCTAAACTGATTCAGGATGCTAGCAGGGTCGATCAGCGCTTGCAACTAGTGTTGTAAATCACTAGCTTGCTCATCTCATCTACTCTTCCATGAAAGAAAATACAGACTTAGATGCATCTGGAAATAACCACACAGCTTTCATAGCCTAGGTCTAAGGCTACTGCCGTACATGAGTTTATGGCCATAAAATCATTCTTGAAATATGTAATAATTCAGATCTATTTTTTCTTTTTTCTTTTTTTTTTCAGATATATTTTTTTTCTGTTCCCAATGTCCACTGACCACTACACAGACACATAGAATTACATGCTCTGTGAATGAATTGGAGATATAGTAATAGTTTCTGCTGCATTGTTCTTAAGACTTGGCTTAAGGATATAGAAGCCACTGAAAGCTTTGGCTGTTTGTAGCGAAGTGGAAAGGATACCCTAATTTCTTTTCTTAAATTTGTGATTGGTTTTCATTCTCTGTGACAAAGTGACAGGGCACAGTGAGTGGAGAGATCTCTAAGTTATTTCCAAGACAGAGAACTCCTGTAGTGTGAGTCCCAAACTGTTGTCATTCTAAAGCACATCACAAAGCAGCAGAAATTCCTGTAGAGTTTGAAAGAATTTGGACTTTCCCTCCTATGGAAAGTGACCTCCAGCTAAGTAGAGCTCTGGATGACATGACAAAGGTTTGTCAGTGTAGTCAACATCAAAGACATTCTGTATTCGCCTCATGGAACACCGGGGTCTTCTCAGAGCCAGGTGGGGTTTCATTCACCATTGTTTATATCTCCCAAGAGTGATGCTGAAAAACACAACATGAGACATTAATTCATGTTTAAAATGGAACAATCTTGAGTTGTATGAAGCTGTCTGAAAGTAATGAATAAAAGAAGCATTGTTTATGTGTGTTAGTAGTTAAATAATTTTTTTCTTTGAATGATTATTTATTAAGCATATACTCTATGATAAGCACAATGCCAGTTTTCTGAAACCATATTATTATAACCATTTCAACCTGGATAAGCTCGGTTGATTTTAATAGTGGACTCTTGGAATTACAAAATAATACTTTACTTTCTTATTCCTGGATTAACTTTAAGAAGCAAGCACAGTCCCCATAGTGGAAAGTAATTTTTTTGCTGTAATGTTTACTTGCTAATGTTCTCACCAATTTAATTGAGTTTTAATTTTCAAAATCATTTTCATGATATCCGTTATTTACCTTGTTTCAGATCACTGCTGAGTTAACATCTATGTAGACAATGATAGTGTTCCATGTCAGTGTGTTAACAGAAAATATGTTTTTGGTACTGAACTGATAATTATTCTCCTAATGTACAGTGCACCCAAAATCTAGGTACACACACATATACACACTCACACACACACACACTCACATCTACAAATCTTCACTTACATTCTCAAAAATGAGTATGCACTCAATCATTTATGTTTTCAATCCTACTATACTGACATCTGTTACTTAGCAATCAGTCACAAAATTTCTTCATGTATTTTTCTCTATTAATTGTAATTCTGCTTTTTCTCTTGAATGATAGAGAAAAACCCATATATAACTAAAGAGTTCTCTATGCCTTGTAGCTTTTAAAAGTTCAGTAAACATGGATTACAATAAACAAAAGTCTTTGCAGGCTGATCTTCAAGTGTGTATTTTTATGTTTCTCCTAGCAGAAAAAACTTTCTGTATTGGTTAACTGTAGCAAAAAAAAAAAAAAAAAAAAAAAGATCTTTAGTACTTTGAAGAAATATGATATTTTGCTTGCTACATTTTCTATACAAATTCATGTATTTATCAAAAGTTTGTATTTCCATTCATGAATCCCAAAAGAGCACCATAGTATCATTCTTTTTCTAAGTTTGGAAGTATATATAATATCCTTTTGATAATTAGTTTTATGATTTTGTGAATTGTGATTATATCTTATATCCATATTTAAAGTTTGATTTTGTATGTACTTGAAAGAATCTATTTTATATTAATGGTATTACTTGATAACTTTACTAATATTTTGAAAATAACATATGTCTTTTCTGTTCTAATATTTGTATTTTATGGTTAGAGCCATGATTCTTATTGAAATTTATAATGGGTTGATTAAGTTTAAGAAATAATTTGAGAATATTTACAGAATTAAATATTCTCTTCCAACAGCATAATAAACTTTTTTTGTTTTTTAAATTATATTTGTATTCTTAATATATTATCCTTATCTCAATCCCATAAACTTTTTTTTTTTTTTTTTTTTTTTTTTAGGTACCGGGGATCGAACTCGGAATACAATTTTTTTAAATTTTTGCCAATATTTTTATGAATTTTACTTACTTTTAGAGAAATATTATCCTATGAACTATACCATGTCATATGAGCTTTTAGAATAATTCAGCCAGGCATGATGGTGTATGCCTGTAATCCTATCACTCCAGAAGCTAAGGCAAGAGGATTCATTTGAGTTTGAGGCCAGTCTGAAGTATGTAATAAGTTCAAGGCCAGCCTGAACTTCATACGGAGACTCAGAATAGAACAAAACAAAACAAACTTATTTGTTAACCTTCTACTCATTAAAATTATATTTGAACAGTGACATTTTTAGTTTCCCAGGAAAATTATTTTCCTTTTTCAATTTAGTAAAATTAAAAATATATCTTTTTTTCATTCATGCATTTTATTGGTATATTTTAGGTATATATTATGCTCACATTCATTATTGGGAATTTGCACCTTTACATGATGTATCTTAGATTTTATTTTTTTCTCTATTCCCCTTACCTTCCTTCAACCTCTCCACCCATTCCTATTTACAAAGAATTTGTTTCCATTTTTTCCTTTTTTTGATATTTATTCTTTTCCTTTCTTTCCTTTAAAAATATTTCTCATCTAAACTTATTTCTAGTGTAACTAAAATTTTGGGGGACTTAGATAATTATTTTTTATTCAAAGAACAATATTTTATAGTTAATTCAAGTTGTAATTTACCAACCATAGAAAGTCAAACTATATATAACCAAAGTGTTTGATGATATCATATATGTTTATCTGTATGTGATTGTGTATGATCTCACACACACACACAGACACATACACACACACTCATGCATAACCTGTTCTCGGTTCAAAGTGTAGAGAAAGTCTGTTATTCCTAAATACTACATTGTGTCTTTTTAATCAGCACATTACTAAGTAATCGGTACACATGGACATATCACAATTATTTTCTGTGTTGATTAGGATACTATTACAAACTTTACATAAACATTTTAATATAAGTGTTGGAGGATAACAATTATATGTATGGGTAAATGCCAAAAAATAGATTTGCTCCACTTTAGTATATATATATATATAAATATAATTCATTTTATTAGAAAATGCCAAAGAGATTAATCAGATAGACAAAATAATTCATAATCAAATTACAATATTTCCATATCGTGTTTTCTTTTGCATTTTAATTTTAAATGTTGGTTATTTTAAAGGTGTGCAGTATTGTCCATTGAAATGTGAATATACCTTTCACTAAAGAGTAATACTTTTGCACATTTTTATATATTTATTGAATATTCAAGTATTCGCCTTTGTGAAATATGTTTTATATATTTTTATTAGCTAGATTATTTGTTTTTTTCCTTATTAATATGAATATTTTCATGTTATTGAAAATAGGAGCATTTTGAAATATTTTCCAAATATTTTATTGTAGTATATGGCTTGATTTTTCACTGTCATTACATTGACTTTCTTGAAATGTTGCATAATAAATTTAAAAAGGTCTTATATGTTTAAGACATTGGATTGTTCCATTAATGCACATGAAGTTTTTCTTCATTTATTTGATTTTTCTTTGATTTTTATCTGAATATTCTTTATATATATATGTTCTATATATTTTCTTAGTTATACCTAGATATTTTATCTTTTGATGTTCATGTAGTATTACATTATTAATTGCAAATTCTAACTTCTTATTGCTGTATAAATATTAATGAATTCTGTATACCAATCTTGTATCCTACAACTTTCACTTATTATATTAACTGATCTTATTCTGTAGTTATTGTCATTATTGTTGATTTTTGAGGTCTACATAAACCACCATATCATCCTATTTCCCAGAAAACAAGAGCTAACAGGAAAATAATCAGCCTTGAAAACTAGAGTTCAAAATATAATCCAATCACCTTGCCTTACCTGGGATAACAGAGTATCCACTGAGCAAGAGAATAGTGACCTATAATCTGCATGACACTGGACATCATCATGGTAGTGACCAACCCTTATTGTCCTGTTAGATCATATTTTCAGGGAACGTGGCATTAATAAACAAATACAGTTTTATTTCTTCCCTCCCAATCAGTATACATTTATTTTTCTTTCATGTGTAATTGCATTGGATAGGACATTAGTAATTCATGAAATAGCAATAATGAGAGGGTACATCTTGTGTTGTTTCTGATCTTAGAGATAATTAAATGTAGAGAGACATTCACAATTAAATGTAATGTTAGATGAAGTGTTTTGGGAGGTGTTTTTGATTATCATTTCGAGGAAGTCCTTCTCTATTACTATCTTACTGAGAAATTATTTCATGACTGTTACAGGATTTTGAATGTTTTTTTCTAAATCTGTTGTTATAATTATATGATATTTTGATTATTTGCATCTTCATTTGTGAGTGACACTGAGACATCTGTTCATAGTTTCATTTATTTTTCTTTCTTCATTTTTTATATATTTTGCTGCATTGAACTGAGGGCAATTCTGGCTCTCTGAAATGAGTTAGTATATAATTATTTGCTTTTATGCTCTGGAAAAGATTTTTAAAATTTGGTAGCAGCTTTTTTCTTACATGTTTGTTACAGTTCACCAGTAAAACCATCTTGGCTCTGTCTTTTCTCATTTCTAATGATAGCAATGTTAGATTGATTTTCTCTGTTGGAGAAGAACATATTGAGGTTATTTTTTCTTGTATGAGTGTTTTGGTATTAGAACATTTATTTAGAATAGTAATTTAATTTTCTTTTCCTAAAGTAGAAGTTAAAAGATTGCTTTTGGGCATTGTTTCTTTTCCACTATATGCACCTAAATATACATTATATATGAGGATATAAATGTATAAGATGTATAGAATATACATGTATTTATATATATTAGAATCATAGAAGACACAATAGAAAAATGAGATATGGCAAGAAAAAGAGTGGGAACAGGAGGAGGAGAAGAAAGAAAGAAGAGCGAAGGGGAAGAATGTCTATGATTAGAAAACAGTTTTGTATGTGGTCAATATTCAACTCTATCAATAATTTTTCTGGACTGGTGATTTAGCTCAGTAGTTCTGCCTCCTGCCTGGCAAGTGCAAGGTCCCGAGTTCGATCCCTGGTACCAAAAAAAAAAAAAAAAAAGAATTTTTCACAATGTGAGTGAATAGTGTAAACACATTAACAAAATGATAGAATAAAAGACAACTGTACATTTTCTGAAGTAAGCCTACTTTAAAATGAAGACATATAGGCTGGGGATTTAGCTCAATGGTTCTGCCGCCTGTCTTGCAAGCTCAAGGTTCAGAGTTCGAGCCCTAATACCAAAAAAAAAGAGAAAATAAAAGGTATTTGGTGATAATACTATTCAAAAGAAAGATGCATTAGGTCTTTTAATTTCAGACACAGCATCAGAACAAGAAAAAGTATTGGAGATAATGAACATTAAAAAATTATAAAATAATCATTTCTGCAAGAAGGCATAACAATTCTAAACAAAAAAAAGCAAGAAAGTGCATATTTTCTTGAGTCAATTTCAATTTTAATAAAATAATTTTTCAGTGCCTATTGTATTCTTCTAAAAATATTTGCTTATCCTAACATCATGGATTCATGTTCCTATTTTTTAAAGATATTTTGCTCAAGTATTCATTTTTAGCTCTATAATACATATTGAATCAATTTTTCCAATTGATGTTAATTATACATGAAATTTCATAATCTTAAAAGATTGATACCAAATTTCTTCTGCATAGGAAAATGATGATTTCTGTTTAGTAATATTATATTGACGATTTTTTTTAAGCACAAGGGACAGTGTACCTGTGGGTTTATTTCTGAACTTTTTGTTTTGATTTATTTTTGCTAGTACATTTTTGATCTGCCAAATCAATATATTCATTGTTAGTAATTGATATATGTACCTGACACATTCTAATTCTGTACACATCTGCCCCTGCCCTCCCCTACATCTCTTGGTCCCCTTCCCATTTGAAAACAATCTCTTACACTTTTCCCTGTTGTCTATCTTTTAATTTGCTCTTTGATTTATTTATGATTTAAAGAATTTGTTTGGATAAGAGAAATAGTAAAATATTTAAGCTTGTGTGTTTGATTTATTTCACTCAACATTAGGATATCATGGTGACTCAAAGTTATTCTTTATGGCATAGTCATACTCCATGTAGAAATGATAAATACCACATTTTAGGGTTCATTCCTCTGTTGATGAACATGTAGTGCTGCTCCCATGATTTAGCTAAAATGAATTGTACTGCTCTGACCATGGGATGCATGTATCTCTGTAATATGATGTCCTTAACTCTCATGGGAAGATACCTTGAAGGGGAATAACCAGGTGGAATGTAATTTCTATTTTAAAAATTCTGAGGAAACTCTACACTAATTTACATAGTGGTTATACTAGTTTACATTCCTACTAATAATGTAGAAGTGTTTCTTTTTCCCTGCAGCCTCACCAGGATTTGTTATTATTTGATTTCTTGATGCTACCCATCCTTTTTGGGTGAAATCTGGTGTTGTTTTAATTTGCACCTAACTAATCCCTAGTGATGTTGAGCATTTTTTGATGCATCTATTGGCCGTTTTTACTTTGTCTGAAAAGTGTGCATTCATTTCAGTTGTCCATTTTTCAATAAAGTCTTACACTCTGAGGTTCTTTGTATATGCTTGATGTTAATTGTCTGATGTGGAGTTGACAGTTTTTTTCCATTTCTGCAGGTTGTCTCTTCACTCTGTTGGTTCTTTTCTTTGTTAATACAGAGAACTTTTAATTTGATATAAACCCATTTGTTTGCTTTTGATGTTATTCCTTGGGCAACTGAGATTCTGTTCAAAAAGTCCTTGCCTAGGAACTGTGGGGAAAGAGGAACCCTCCTCCACTGCTGGTGGGAGTGTAGACTGGTGTAACCATTGTGGAAATCAGTATGGCGATACCTCAAAGAACTAGGACCAGAAGTCCCATTTGACCCCGCTATTCTACGGCTGGGGATATTCCCCAAAGAATGAAAAGAATCCTACCACAGTGATATATGTGTACCCATGTTCATAGTGGCACAGTTTGTGATAGCTAAAACTTGGAAACAGCCCAAATGTCCATCAACTGGAGACTGGATAAAGAAAATGAGGTTTTTTTTTTTTTAAATGGAGTACTACTCAGCCATGAAAAATGAGAAATTAGAGATATTTATAGCTAAGTGTATGCACATTGAGGCAATATTCTTAAGTGAAATAAATAGGACACACATGTATAAATACCAAATAGTTTCTCTGGTATGAGAAACTGAAAATGTAAATAAGGACTAAAATGTATAATAGGTAAGTGAAATAAGAAGAAAAGGGGCAAAGGGAAAGGAAGTGGAAAGAGTAGGGGAAAGGAAGTGGAAAGAGTAGGGGAAAGGAAAGAAGGGAATGGGATTAGTATGAGAAAATGGAAAAATAGGAACAAAATCTTTGTAAATAGGGAGGAATGGAGGGGTTGAAGGGAAGGCTTGGCACGGGTGAAAAATAAGAACCAAGAGAGATTATGTAAAGGTGCAAATTTCCAATGATGAATGTCATTATATTGTATACTTAAAATGTACCAAGATTAGAATGAATAATTGATAATGCAAAATAGGAAGAAAATGTCCAAAGGGGTAGAGGTAGTGGGAGGGGCAGGGGAAAGGAAAGAAGGGAAAGGAAACATGATGAGAAATGGATAGAATG
This sequence comes from Heterocephalus glaber, assembly GCF_000247695.1. The sequence continues at coordinate 26,920,070 of NW_004624759.1, forward strand.
GAAATAAAGTCTTTGAAAGTCTTTGTAAATAGGGAAGGGTGGAGGGGGTGAAGGGAGGGCTAGGAATGGGAAAAAAAAAAGTTCTTGCCTGTGTCTATGACATCAAGATTTTTACCTCTCTTATCTTTAAACAGGTCAAGTGTTTGTGTTTTAATATTTAGATCTTTGAACCATTTTGAATTTAGTTTAGAGATGGTAAGAGATATGAGTCTAACTTCAATTTTCTGCATGAAAAGTTTTCCTTCTATACAAAAACTGGTATGTCACTGTACTCACTATTGTAATTTGACAAGTTTTGAAATATCTTAGTATAAGTTTTCCTACTATGTTCTTCAAAATTGTCCCTGACATTCTGTGTTACTTTCAGGGCTACGATGATTTTAATTTTAGTTTTTCACCTTGTTATAAATGAAAACCTGCTGAAACTTTTAAGGGCATACTAGTGACTGTCAAGTTTTGAAGGACAGACATCATGCAGGTTATATATATACCGGTTATATAAAAACCTGTCATATAAAAACATTTGTCAATAAAAACCCATTATAGAATATAGAATTATCTGATGAATGCTGCATGCCTATGTACCTGAGAAGAACATGTGGAAATGATGGGCATTGTATTATATAAATATTGGGCTGGATTTGATTAATAGAATTCTCCAGATAGTTTAATAATTTTATATTTAAGCAATGACTGAATTTAGTGTGTTAAAGCATCTAACTGTAAACATGAGAATGAACATATGTTTAAATAAATGTTATTACAAGCAGTTTTACATACACACACATATATGCACACACACATACAGATAGATAGATAGATAGACAGATGGCTTTGTATATATGCACATTATACTGTGAACTGATAAGCTATAAAATCAATAACACTGAACTACTAGCAACAATACTCCCAAGGACTGAGAACTTATTTTCTACTGTCATTCTCCTGTTAAAAAAAAAAGAATTACGGCCTCTTGAAGAGATGCTTGTTCTGTAACTATGGCAAAAAAATATACAGGATGATGAAAGACTGTCTCACAGTGTCAGAAAGTAATAAACACACACACAGACTCACAAACACACACACTCTGATAATGTTGTACATCAAAGATACACAAGAATTAACTGAAGGGGATCTTGACGGACAAAGATGTGATAAATGCAGATAAAACAAAAATATAAACTTTGAGATAATAATTCAAAGCAAAAAATAAAAACCCGTGAATCCACACTGTCAATAAAAATAAAGTAATAAATTGGATAAAATAAGCACATTTTGCATGCTGAGTAAGCTCAACTAATTTATGTAGATTCTACATCCTCCAATAAATTCCCCACTCCTGAAGTGTTGACAGCACATACTGACATTTCTTGAAATATTGTAAGGAAAAGCAGGAAATAAAGAAGCTTTGTATGGAAATCAATGGATGAAAACAAAGTTTGAGCTAGATGATCAGTCAAGTTCACACAAACAATTATATATCAAATCGATGTTAACACTTCTAACAAGATGTGATGAAAAATGACAATTTACCAGGGTGATGTTCCTTCCCAAAACACAATCTGAGAATAATCATGAAAATATCAGCTATACACAAATAGTGGAACATATTGTGAAATGCCTGACATATACTCAAAATTGTTGAGGTAATTAAAAACATAAAAATGTCTCAAAATTTGTCACTGCTATTCAGAGCTTAACGAGTTGTGAAGAATGAATGCAATGAGGAACATATAGAGACCATTAGGTAAAAACAAAGTTATTCTGAATCAATCAAATAATTAATAGTAATGTATCAATATTGGTTCATTAAGTGTAACAAATACATTAATGCAGTTATCTATAAGGCCATGGTAAAGTAGTCACCTTCAGAGTAAGACCAGACACAGTGTTTGTACCTAACATAACCATGAGCTTTTCTTGGGGCTAGCACTGCTGATGCGTGATTTATCACTGCAGCTGCCAACCCTCTCCAGGCTTAGCGAGTGCATTTGGAGACAGGACTCTCTCCTCAGGAGTCCTTTCATTTTCCTCTCTTTTTCTTTCTTTCTTTCTTTCTTTCTTTCTTTCTTTCTTTCTTTCTTTCTTTCTTTCTTCTTTCTTTCTCTCTTTTTTGAGCATCAGGAATCGAATTCAGGACCTTGGTCTTGCCAGGCAGGTGCAGTACCTCTGAGCTACATCTCGGCCCTAGGAGCCATTTCTTTCTGTATGTCAAGTACGCAAGCTAGGATTATTTCTACTCTGCCTAAAGACATTTAGTGTTTCTTGAAGTGAAAGACAATGACAATGAAGTCTCTCAGCATTTTTTACTCATAGAATGTCATTATACTCTTGTCCATATCTGTAGAATGTATACTATTAGCAGTGAACCTTAGTGTAATAGACTCAGGGTAAAATGATTCATCATCATAGATTAATCGTCCTGAACAAACGTACATTTTTGTTGAGGAATACTGACTTTCACATGTGGGGTAAGGAATTATACGGTAAACTACTATACCTTTCCTTCCACTCAATTTTGCTATAAAATTATAACTACTCTGAAAATTAAATTCCATTAATATTGTAAAAATGCTCACTATTATTTTGTTTGGGGGTATTTTTCTTACATGACTTCATGTTTCTTGTTATATTTTGCAGAATGTATTTTTATTCTTTGGATTCTTTTAAAATTTTTCTTTCACAATAAAAAAAAAGCTTAGAAAACAAAAATAACATTCTTTATGGCCAAGTAGTACTTCATTTTATTTAAAAAAAACCCATATCTTTATCCAGTCACCAATTGATAGACACGTGGGCTGTTTCCAAGTTTGGGCTATTATGAACTGTGCCGCTATAAACACAGGTGCACATATATCACTGTGGTATGATTCTTTTGTTTTGGAAAGATACCCAGGAGAGGAATAGCAGGGTCAAATGGGACCTCCAGCCCTACTTCTTTGAGGTATCTCCATACTGACTTCCACAGTGTTGGCACCAGTCTGCACTCCCACCAACAATGGAGAAGGGCTCCTTTCTCCCCACAGCCCTGTCAGCATTTGTTATTGGCTGAAACTAGAGACATTTATAGCTAAATGGATGCACATTGAGGTCATAAGTTAAATGAAATAAACAGAACAAACATGTGTAAATGGTTTCTCTGGTGTGAGAAACTGAAAGTGTAAATAAGGATCAAAGTGTATAAAAGATAATGTGAAATAGAAAGAAAACGGTCCAAAGGGGAAGGGGAAGGAGTAATGGAAAGGTTAGGGGAAAGGAAAGGAGGGAAAGGGTTAAATGTGAGAAAAGGAAAAAACAGAAATAAAGTCTTTGTAAATAGGGAGGGGTGGAGAGGTGAAAGAGAGGTCAGGGACAGGGAAAAAAAATAAGAATCACAATATAGCATGTAAAGGTACAAATTGCCAATGATGAATGTCATGGTATTGCATACCTAAAATGTACCCATAAACTTAATCAATTAAAAAAATTGCAAAAAATCAAATATTTCAAAACTAATACCATGCTTCTAAGTAGTCTTTGGTGAAATCCAGAAAGAATTTTTAAAAATGAACATTTTATTTAAATATCATGTTTTCATCACTTTGAGTATAATGTGTGCATGTTCATATACCTTTGCAATTTTTTGGTTGAAATGCACTAAACTTGAATATTTGGATTTTGTATTAACATAATAAAGAAATAAGATAATGATGAAAACAAAGATATGTGTAATATATACACAAACATAGCCAAACATATTGATAAAAAAATAACAAGTACATAGCCATGGAAATTATGTCCTCACTTTTGCAAATGTTCGGGTTATCATAGATAATGTTTATAACAACTTTCCTCCACTGTCCTTCAATATTTTCCTTTTACTTGATAAAAACGTAAGTGAATCATGGCTGTTTAACTGGTAGAATTCCATTAATATTACTTTCTGAAGGATCTCTGTTGTTAGGAGAGAGAACATGGCCAGATCAGTGAATTTCATCAGCATGGGAACATTGAGTTCATTTTGCTTTTGAGTAATGCTCAGAAGCAATTTGTATAGACGAGATCTTTTTTAAGTTCTAATATGGAATTTTTTTAACCAAACCATGGTATTTGGGCAAGGCAAATTTGTATCCTAAGTCTTATTCTTGTCAGGGCAATACTTTGCCCCTTCTATGCTACAGGCTGTGAATTGCAATCAGCCACCTCTTAGGTCACTGACTAATCACTAGAGGGAGATGCCATATGAGCACTCATTGTTGGTTTCTTTTGCTGGCAGATTGAATATTTCTACACTGACTGTAGCCAGCTGGGCTAAGGGAATGGAAGTCTGTGTTGCTGAGCCTAGATAGAATCTCTTTTCTCCACAGAGATCCCTTTATTCATGAGCACAGTGGGCAGTGGTGGAGATACTGAGTAGTAACCACATCATGGACCATCGGCTCTACTTGACCTTGAAAATTCTCACTTGCTGAAGTCACTGATGATGACCATTCACATGGGAACCAAACATCTTTCCATTTTTTTTTTTTTTTTTTTTTTTGCTCAGAGAAATCTATCAACATATCTCTACCTCAAATTTCTCTGTCAGAAGTTTTTCAATCACATTCCTTCCAAGACACTGATCATTAACATAGCCCATGAATTGGCATGAAATTTCACTTATGCCCTTACTAATAAAGTAAACCATAGTGCATAGCTCAAACTTCTACCCACTGGCAAGATTTAATTTCACATAATTTTTCTTAGGAGTGGTAGAAAAGAGTTGTAATGTGACTGGTGTCTGATTTTAGCCAGTGCTGCATATTGTGCAGAACCATCTGTAAACCAACCTGGGCCTTCTTTTCCTCTCTCCACCCACTGTAGGGAACTCCTGAGGAAGCCATAACAGTCTGAAGCAGGGAATGCACTGTAATGGAAATGGGAACATTAGCAATTTTTGCTCTTTCTTCATTTAGCTTACTCTTTCCTTCAGGATCTGGGAAGCTGCTGTGCCCGACAAAATTATGACTTTATGCATCGTATGACACAGGTCAGAACATGAACAGAAGCTCAGGTCACATAATAAGTTGTTAACCCTTAAGCATTCCATCTCTACGGCTCAATAGCTGGCCAATAACTGCTTCTCCAAAGGAGAATTGTTACCTACAGAGGATAATAAGCTTTTGCTCCATCATCTTAAGACAACATTCTACTGTTAGAGAAGTGGATAAGGCCCAGTTCACCCCAGGAAAACCAATCTGCTTTACTCAATCTACTAATTTAAATATTTTTTATCCCAAAACACCTTTAAAAGCATTCCTGGAGTAATATTTAACCAAATATCTTAACACTTTATGGCTCAATCAAGTTACTAAATATGAGACATGTATTTAATAATTTTTAGCATATTCTGCATGTACCCTTGTTTAATTTTTCCAATTTCTAGGAAGACAAAGCTTGTAAGGAGGAAAATCTAAAATGATACTGTTTAAGGATAATAGTATCTCATAAAGTTTTTGAGGATTTATTATTCTAGGCACTTTTTTCATGTTTGGATTAGAACCAAATTATTTCCTTAGAGGGAGGATTAGGTGCCTCATTGAGACCCAAGATTTCACTTTCATTTACTTAATTGTGATAGTATAAAATATCTTGAAGTTTATGTTCATGTACAATGTTCTTATTTGTATTTGGGTTTCTGTATAATAGGTTTTACCTTTGATGTCTATAAATCCTAAATGTGTTAAAGAGTAATGACATCCAAAACATAGCTATTCAGTATTTTACTATAAAAGATATTTTCTGCTTCATGGCACCAGAAATAGCTACTAGGAGATTTCTATCTTAAAATGAAATTCTTGATCAAAAAAATACCTGTATAAAGCAAGGCAGCAGGAAAGGAGGGAGCAAGGTTGACCAATGGATGCTTAGGTAAAAGAGACTGTAGGGTGATCATAGATAATAATAATGTATTTCAAAAAGGTAAAAGAAAGTTTTAATTATAAAAATAATAAATCAACAGAAAATGTATTTAACCTGATTTAAACACAGCACAATGTATAATACATAAAACATTACATAGTTCTCTGTGAAAATTCTTTTGTTTTTGTACCAGTTAAATAATTTTTTTTTTGTACTGGGGATTGAACTCTGGTCCTTGCGCTTGTGGAGCAAGTGGCAGAACAACTGAGCTAAATGACCCGGTACCAGTTAAATACATTTTTGAAAAATATTGGCTAAAATAAACTCTTTTAATATGTATACATTACATTGTTTGAAATAATTGACAAAATGTACCATTTCTAATTAAATGATTAAAAGTATTTTAATAGGAATTATAATAATGAGATATAAAATAATAAATCTAAAATTTTGTAATATCAGTGGTTCAATAGTTTTTGCTAATATTTTAAATATAAAATAAAATCATATATGTTCAAACAATATACATATTTAATTGTAATATAATTGTAATGACTGCAGATGATTCCATTACACATTAATTAGGCTAGTGAAATTGATTTTACAATTTTTGTCAAATTAATAGACTCATATATATATCATTCTTTAGTCATCTATCATCTTTTCTTAATTTTTCCACTTATTATGTGTTTTTATTCTTTTCTCTTCTCTTAGAATATAAGGATAATTTAAGCATATGTGTAAAAAGTATTATATATACTTTGAAATTAGACATCAAAATAACATTTTGTAATGAAACAACATAGAAATTTCTAAGATGTAATTTAAGTTAAAAAGAGAAGCTTAATTTTACATATGATCACATATTTCAATAATTAATAGTGGATAAGTCTTATGTATTTATTCAGAAAGCTACTCACCAAACAAAGAGGAATCATTTGGCTAAAAGAAATATGGTAGGTGCTTTAAAACATATCCATCTTTCTCTAATGCATTTTATAGTTTAGAAGGAATTGTTAGCTATTATACATAACTTGGGGAGGATTCAGATAAGCACTCAAGTGTACTGTGTAATTACCACACAAGCTCATCCAGTCTAATCTGTTGAGAGAAGGAAGCTATACCTATGCCGGAAATGTAAAAGTGAGATATGACAAATATTTAGATAAGGGAAACCAGAAAAGAAAGAAGAGTATTAAAAGGTGAAAGAGACAAATGCAAGCCTCAGGTGTGAAAGTGGGTGCAAGCCTCCCAACAATTGAAATATAAATGTAAAATGAAAGAAGAATGAGTAAGGATAAAATGCCTGGAGAAGCCTTAGGAAAATGGCAGAGATGTCTCCAGAAACAAGGGCAAGATTAATGAGGATGGATAAATAAGGTAGTGAAATTAAAGCAAATACACCAATAATGAAAGTAATCATAGTTTTCAAAATGAGCATTACCCTTTTTAAAAGAAAAGGCTTGGATTAATAGAAACAAATATAAAAAGAAAACATTTTGCCCAGTGTAACAGGGTAATTTGCAGGAGACTGACCTTGATTTGTAGAACTTGTAAACACTGAGCCTTTTTGAAGATTTTTAAGCTGAATAGTTACATGGTCATATTAGTTACGTACAAAATTCACCATCTTTAGTACTGGAAGTTGTTTGGAACAGACCTAGGCTAGAGGCAGCAGAATCAGGAGATCGATATAGAGACCAAGAAAAAATACAAGGGAGAAAAAGGCCAAGCTGATCCAAAGAGAAAGAGAGTGGAGAACATATTCTAGAGAAAAAAGATTATGCAATTATATGTGCTTGAATGGCCTTTAAAGTAGGTGTACAATAGGAAACAAGCACCTAATTTGGGTTATCATGAAAAAAAGATTTCACCATAGCCATGTCAACAATGGAATAGGACATAGAAGAAAGTGATGAGGTCAGGACGTAATGTGAATTGTGAATTATATGATATAAAATAACATGGGTGGGATTGGCTGCTTAGAATTCCAGGTATATTTGAAATAAATTATTTTAGAAATTTTAAAATAATCAAAGAATTACTATTTTTCTATTCTCAATTGTATACACTAGGTCACTGTGTATTATTCTCCTGTGTAGCTGAAAGTTTGGACAGTTGATCAACATCACACTTTCCTATTTAATTCTCTGTACCTCTCCACAAAAAAATGTTATGTGGGATGGTAGATTTGTTTATTATCAGAATTTCATCTTTTTAAAATGGTTTAGTCACTTTACAATGTGAACATGCATCTAAACATTATATTGCATCCCATACTCATATATAATTAGTGTTAGTTGACATTTTTAAGTCTGCATTTCAGAATTGGGTTAGGATTGCAAAAACATTAAAATTTTTCCAATTCAAATTTTCTGTGAATCTATTTATTTCTTTCCAATAGTATTTGATGAACTTTGAACATTAAAAATCATTTTTATGGAGCTGTTGTGTCATTAAAGAATGTAATGCATAAAAATATTGTCAGATTTTTAAGGCATTCTTTATAAGTACAGAGGAAAAGTTTTGTATCACCTAGAATTTAACATGTCCATAAAATATATCATTTTCCGTAAAGGCAGAGAGTGTCATTGGAAATGTGCTCTCCCACTGCCATACAGGAAACAATCCAGGAGTTCTAAATTCTTACATTGATTGGTCTTTCTGAGTACAAAATCATAACTACTTCTATAATATTATAAGCAAAATAGATAAAAATTAGTTTCAAAGAAAGGTACCCATCTTAAATTTATCATCATAATATGTTCAAAAATTCTTCACAGCTTTGAGTTTAGCTATTTAAATGTAATCCAGATTCATTGATATTTTACACACAAGATCTAGGTTAATAGCTTTCTTTCTTTTAATGCACTAGAGGTTTAAATTTTCATAATGTTCAAATCATGCATACCTTTGAAACACTGTTTTGAAAGATATATTTATTTTCATTCCATTTTAAATCTAGCTATTTATGACATCTAAACACAATTGTTTGAAAAGATTTAGTATAACAGAAACTGAAATTTTTAGATTTCCCCCATGAAAATTAATATATTAATTAAAATAATCATTGTAGTCATGTTATGTGGAGATACATTTATTTGTGCCAAATTTACTTTTACTGTAATAATAATGCATGTATTTACAGAGGTCTTCTTTTCTACTTCTTTAAAGCTTCACACTGACCAAGACAAAGGAGATGGAAATTTAAAATACATATTAACAGGAGATGGGGCTGGCAGTCTGTTCGTTATAGATGAAAAGACAGGAGACATTCATGCTGCAAAGAAATTAGACAGAGAAGAAAAATCCTTGTACATTCTTCGAGCCAAGGCTATAGACAGAAAGACCGGGCGGCAGGTGGAGCCAGAATCGGAATTTATCATTAAAATCCATGATATCAATGACAATGAGCCAAAATTCACAAAAGACTTATATACTGCCAGTGTTCCGGAAATGTCTGGAGTTGGTAGGTATAAACTAATCCATGTGAACTAACTTTTTCTGTTTGATTGCTAAGATAGTTATTATGGATATATAGTTATGTTACGTGGCATTTTTCAAAATAAGAGCTGTAACTCTTTTCCAATTATTTTCAATTTGTGTATTTTAAGGTTTCATATTATACTGTAAGTTCTTTCACTTCCTGGGAACTAACACTCTCATTTCTACACACCTGCCATGCAAATGACTACCAAGTAAAATGCATTGCTGCCTGCAAGGAAAGAAATAACAGAGATAGCAGTGTTGGACAGTTTTGCTTATATTACTTTGAAAAATAACAACTAATTCTGGGACTTGACATATTTCCTCTGGATTGTTTCATGTGATCATTAAAATAATCTTATGTTGTAGAAATGGAAAATAGATATTTAAATCCCCATTTTTAAAATTAGGAACACGGGATACAAGAAGACTTAGCAAATGAATTAAGATCAAATAATCTAATACCATCAAGGAAAGATTCATGTATTGTTTCTGCACAAATTGCATTATAAAACATTGGTTATCATACAAAAAAAATAATTATTTCTCTCTTTAAGATTCCCTATGATTTTATACACAATTTGTAATCATACAAAAATTTATCTGTGTGTGTTAATGATAGAAGATCTAACTCTTACATCATTAATATTTCTAAAGAAAGATAAAATTTATAATTTCAAAAATGTGCAAGAATTTTCACAAATGTAATGCAATTTATTTGAGTTCTATTTCTGATATTATTATTAATAAATGTATCAGTACAAAATATTTTCAATACTTAAAGGAAAAAATTTACATCCCTTTCTTGAGAGTTTGGTGCAAAATTCTTAATTATGTGTACTAACAGAAGAACTAAGAGTTTGTGAAGAAGTTAGTATGTCTACCCTCATGCATAATACATAATACAGCTCTATTATGTTTTCAGATATTCCCTTCATTTATATGAAAGAGACTCATAAATTTAGACTGGCATCCTGTGAAACCATAAAGCTTTGGAATAAACAATGAATTAATGTGTTTGAATAATATTACTTCAATACCTGTTAACTCAGTACAGTTACCTGGATTATCTATATTGGTGTAGCAGTAGGCTAATTTAGGAACACAGCATGGTATTTTTGTGCACTTATATTTGAGATGAAGTTCTATCTAACGTTATGCTCTCCTAATCAACTTCTAACTGAAGTGAATTTTCAAGTAATTTGATCTTCTGGTAACATTCTAGCTATTATAAAATAGTATTTTTGTATGCATGCTATTTTGCCAGATATTTTGACATTTGACAATATAAAACTTTCCTCTCATCCTTCCTCAGAAAGATTTGACATATTTAGAAAAATGAAAGACACAATTATGATGAAAGAAATACTTGAATTTGGGAAATTTTTATCACAATTGATTCAAAGTTGAATACACTTTAAAAATTTTTGAAGCGTTATTTCACTTTTAAAAGCAGAACATTCCCTCTATCAAAGACTACTGATGCCTACATTTTAGTAACTTGTATTTTCTCTTAAATTCTTTTGTGATAGTTCATGAACTATTTTCTCTCACTGTACACATTTCTATCAACTCTCTGCCTAATCAAATGTATTCTTTCTCTTATTAAATAAAAGTGTCATCGGCTGTGTATTTATATTTATTGAATATGTAGCAATATAAAAACTAAACACTTATACATTACTTTTTAAAGTTTTCAATGATTCAATACTTCACAATAAAATACACAATGTAAAGTTTATAAATGAAAATATGCTTATGGATTTATGATTCCAAAAGTGCTTTCTGCATTTCATTTACACGAGCTTTAAGTTGTGGGCAGTACAGCTTTCAATAGTGTGAGCCTGAAAAATTAGATTTTGAGCCATTTCCAGTCACATTCCTTCCAAGGGTAGGAGGCCCACAAACTGAAAAAACAGGTAACAGGCATCTGTGTGACTCTGATTGCAACTTTGGGTGTTAATAAATAAATATTTGAGAATACAGATAAAAACAGAATACAGATAAATATTGATGCTAATTGAAAAGGGACATTTTCATTTATAGAGCTGGCATTATTGAATTGTTCCCTTTCGGGCTGTGCATAATATTTGCATGTCATTCTATTTTTTAACTATGAATGTACAGATTAATATACACAATATGTGTACAGAAGATACCATATTGGGTTCATAACCTCATTCAGTAAATGTGTACAAATGAACCTCAAAGACTTAAAATAACTCACCTGAATATATCTGATTTCAGCTTTCTACTAGTCTAGATTTTAAAATAAAAAATAAATTAATAGATGCAGATTTATTGTGACAATGTCCATGCATACTTTTTTACATTGTTGTTTCTTATGCAAAATGTAATTTGAAAATATATTCTATCAGATCCTGAACAACTCCTCCAAAATATTTTTCTCATTTATTATATTAAACCAAACTCTCCTCTTAGTCAACACTTGTTGAAATGACAGTTATAAGGGGAAAACCCTCAGATTTTTTATATGATTTTAAATATGTTTACACTCACATGCATGCACAGAGAAACACACAACTACTTATGTAAAATGTAGATGTATGCTGGGGATGTATCTTGGTGCTAAAGCACTTGCTTAGCATAAATAATACCTCAGGTTCAATGGCCAGTAATGTCAAAAAATGCAAACCACAAAAAAAAGAGTAAGTGGTTAATAATTACTGAAATCGTGCGCTCCTTTGTGCCAGTTTTAATAACTTACTTAAAAGAAAATAAACTAGTGGCTCAATATTAATTATTACATGAGTAATTTCCTGTGCTTTAATGTGTATAAGTAAACCTTTTACAGAGAAAAACTGATGGGTGACTTCTAGGAATTTTGAACATATATCATTTACTTGTTAACAGTTCAAATATGCATATCAGAACTAGATTTTAAAATGAAGTGCTACACAATAATTTAATTCTAATATTACTTTCACTATTTAGAAATTTTCACTTAAATTAATAAGTTGACAAACTACAATTAATTTGGAGAGGGAATGAAGTCTAATGAAATAAAATGATTTTTTTATCTTTCAACGATCTCCTTCAATCTGCCTCCTTTCCACTAATTTCTGTTTCATAAAATACGTGCCACTTATTTTTCTCTCTCACCAACTACTATCTTACTTTCCCTCCATCTGTGTTTTTTTCCTTTGAAACTATATGTCCTATTCCACTTTAGCTGTCAAAATCAGTACAGTTCTTAAGTTAAATTGTAATGATTCCAATAAGCTCATGAAATCAGAAATGCATTAGTAATTTAAGAATATGTAATCTGGATGATATACAAATATGTGTAATTAAGGAAAATGACATAAATTTTGATTAAAATATTACTAGAAGGTCCCTAGATTTTATATTTTTAATTTCTTGCAGTCCCTGACTAAAGATTTTCTATCAACTTCTTATATTTGAATGCATTCACCGATAAGGAAATTGATGTTGCATAAATTTGGTGATTTAGGATACATATTTTCTCAGTGCTTTGATAGATCACTTATACTCTACACAACTTTTCCACCAATGTGTAGTACATTGTGGATGATTTTACAAGAAGGAATTCCTCTGTAATTATCTGTAAAAAAACAAATAAATCAGTCAATCAATAGTTCATGTTCTAACTGGAGCCCTTTGTTAGAGATATACAGCCTGTGTAGTCAATAAAAAATCCAGTCATATCAGTAACACAGTTGGGCTATTTGGTAAAATATTTAAAATAATTGTTTTTTCTTTACTCATACTGTTTATATATAATGCCACTTACTTGGTTTGTGTTCAAGATCAAATTCTTTATGCCTCAAGGTCTACATCTTAATGTACTATGAAGAAAAAGTAATAATGCAACTCAAGGGCTGAGAATTCTGCCTATCCTATAGTAAGCATTCTATAAATGTTTGTTTTCATTGCGACTATGCTAAATACTCTGTCAGGTTTTAGAGACAAAATGTTGAATAGAATCAGACATGGACCCTGCTGTAGGAGAGAATACATTTCAAAGGAAAAACAGATACATCTAATAAGGGCTGGTTTTAATTCCTATTCACCTGATCCACTGTCCCTTTTGGTTTCCACTGCACTGTCTCTAAACATGAGTACTACTTCTCCTGCTGGTAACCTCTGAAGTACAAACACTTCAGAGGTGTTGTCCACCCTTGTTCCTCAAGATAATAACTGCCCTATCATGTGGCAGAGACATTTACCTCTGTTAGACCACAAGAAGAATGGAGATGTGAAGAATTACTTTTTTCTTCACTTTTGATAACTTTCAAGAATTTATTCTGATATTGAGCAAAGTTCAAATAAATTTGTATCTTTTCTCCTGGACTCAAAAGGCCTTTGGACATAGGGTTGGATAAAACATGTATTACATGTGTTATTTCTCTGTTTCCTTTGTGTGTAAACTGATTGTGTTCTTTTCCCTCTTTGAGCATACCATTAGATCAACAATTCCAGAACAACTCACTTATACAGAAATTCCTAAAATTTTTACAAAACAGTTATTTGTTCATTCACTTTCAATATTATTTCTTCATGATTTACTATTATGAACTTAGCTTTTGTGCTTTTATTTTTTCTAAAATATTATTAATTTTATATTAAGAATATAGTGATTAAGGATTATAATAAACACTTTTGATTCTATAATACATTTTATTTAATCTATATGGTACACAAAATTAATCTTAATAGATAAATTTTCAATGTTGAGCACATAGGGCAGGCTTTTTTTTTTTTTTTTTGTCCTGGGGATAGAACTCAGGACCTTGTGCTTATGAGGCAGGCAACAGAACCACTGAGCTAAATCCCTGGCCCTGGGAGGTTTTGACTAAATGAAACTCCAAAGGGCTTTGGAAGTCCCAAACCAATGGCCTTGAAAGCTGCAGCCATATAGCCTCTCTTGGACTGGCTCCACTCACTTTCTGGGCTCTACTCTGCAAACAATCCATGTTCTTTGCAACCACAACTTTCTGAGGTTCCAAATGTCCCTTCAGCTTCAATCTCATAGCTTCACATATGGCAATATGAGCAGCATATTTCTTAGCCTCATAGCCTTTCTTTGAAATCTAGATGAAAGCCACCATAACCACACAGTATTTGCATTCTACATGTGTGTAAAACTAGCACCATGTGGATAATGTCAACGTCTTCCACCAAATTCAGCAGTAGATTGGCCCCCTTCTATCATAGCTACAGAGTCTTCTGAGTGTCTCAATGGCTTAATTCAGGAAAACACTTTCCTAGGTGGCCCATAAAGAGCAGGATACCCAGAGGGTCTCTTTTCAAAAAATAATGTTACAAAAGAGTTTACTTTTTTTTCTTTTTTAATCCTTGAGCTTGTGAAGGGTGAGGTCTAGCCATTTCCTGAGATTCTTCCAAATCATTTTTCCTGTTGTCCTGATGCAAAGTAATTAGCTTCTTTTCAATGGCAATAATCTTGTTAGCAGTCATACCTCCTTTGGCTTCAAATGTACACATGTGTTCTTCTAGGATAAAATTTAATTTATTTAAAACTTTCTGCTCATATTTTTGTCCCAAATTCTCATCTAGCTGTAACTGTACCACAGCCTGAATATTGGGCTATTTTGAACTTTCTTGTGCCAGATTAATTAGTTCACAGCTCTTAGTCTCCTGAAAAGTTTGAAGACATTGGGAAAATATAGACAAATTTTCTACCAGAGCATAACTCACATGGCCTCAAATCCAACTGCCAAAAAGGTCCTTGTTCCCAACTGACAGCTTCTAACCCTGGGCTTTATTATCTACTTTCCTATAAATATTTTGGTCCTCTGAACTCTGGTCAGAAATATCTATCAAGATTTGCTTTCACCATTCAAAAACTTCTCTAGCCAACATCTCCAGATCTTACTCCTCATACGAACAAGTTGCAAAGGGTTCTAAAATATATAGTCAGGTAGAGTCACAGTAATGACCTCATTCCTGGTACCAATTTTCAGTATTAGCTTTCCTGACACTGAGGAAAAATATTCAACATCCACAACTTAAAAGAGGATGCTGCTCACCTCATAGCAGGTAACAAGTAGAGTTGGAAAAGAGGAGGTGAGTAAAAATATATACACTTGAAAGCATACCACAACATGTCACACCATTTCAAAACAAGCCATATGTCCTGACAGCACATTTAGCTATGAAATTATCACTGGATTGATCTACTGATAATTATAGTGTCCCCTATGATCTAATTGCTTTCCAAAACCCCCAATTCTGAATATATGATACTATTGAGGGATATTTATATCTACACCATAATAGTATATACATGTATATAGTTATGTCCAATATACATATTGGATATCAATAGGTGCAATTATATCTGTATTATCTATCTTTTAAAAAGAAGCACAGATACTTCATAATATTTTATATTTTGTTTATACAAAAAGATAATAAAACACTAATAGTTCAAGTCTCTCTCTCTCTCTCGTCTTTTCTTTTTTTCTTTTTTTTTTCTCTTTTATGGTACAGATGATCGAACCCAGGACTTCTTACATCAAAAGCTTGTATTCTGCCACAAAAGTTTATGACTTATTTTCTTTCTTCATAATAATATAATAATGAAATCTCTTTATTTTTCAACCTAAGACATATTTTTAATTTACCAGAGCAAAGAGCAGCAAAAGTTTAAAGTTTTGAATTTATCTTTATACATTTCCACTTATCAGGAAATGTACTAAATGAAATTTCATGTTCTTTCTAGTTCTTCAAAAAATTATCTTCACAATATTTATATTAAAGTAATAAATTATTTCATTGGCCTCATATCTATCTTTGTGATGTAATGTATTTTAACTTTATAGTATCTTATGTAACAAATAATAAGTTAAAAATGTTTAAATTTAAGAAAAAGAATGAAGGGAAAAAGCTATTTTTTCTAACATACACTATTTGCAGTAATCTTTCAGGGGAATGTTTCAAATTTTGAAGTATT
Organism: Heterocephalus glaber; assembly: GCF_000247695.1. Next base: position 26,936,394 of record NW_004624759.1, read on the forward strand.
AATGTATCTATTGGGGGGGATGGCTTAATGCAGGTACATCTGTTATACAAGTGACTGCTACAGATGCAGATGATGCCAACTATGGAAACAGTGCCAAAGTGGTCTACAGCATATTGCAAGGACAGCCATATTTTTCAGTGGACCCAGAATCAGGTAAAACATTTATGTTGGTCTGTTTCTCATTATATAATACACCTGGATGGATGACTATTTCAGAGCTTTTTAAATATATCTAAAACCCATCCATTCAGTATTATGTTTCCATTTCTTTCCTACAGTTATTACATAGAAGCAAAACAAAATTTTTATGACTGAAATAATGTATTTGAATCTTTATTTCTCTAAGGTATTAGTTATTGGATTTAAATTTAGCGTGCTAACTAGAAAATTTCAAAAAGTTTCAGGACATCATGGAGCATAAAAATGCTCAAAATTTAAAGAACATGACAATTAGTAAAACTGTTTAATTCTTAAAATTTTCAACAAAATTTGCTTTTAAATCAAAAGAATAATTAGATGGATTTAGTAAAACTCACTTGCTAATGAATAGTCCATGGTGGGTTTCTTTATGTTTTGTGAAATGTGTTAAATTGGTTGTGGAATGAAGGACTATTTAAACACATCATTTTTTTCCCATTTTTTTTGACTAACTTCTATAAAATAGAATTTGCAAAGTTTATTTTAAATGTCAACTTTTTTTTTCTTACAAAAGGCATAATAAAAACTGCATTACCAGACATGAGCAGAGAGAACCGAGAGCAGTACCAAGTGGTCATACAGGCCAAAGACATGGGTGGACAGATGGGGGGCTTATCGGGGACCACCACAGTGAACATCACTCTAACGGATGTCAACAACAATCCACCTCGATTTCCACAGAGTAAGGATAGTTTCATTGATCTCATGTTGAAAAGTTACTCAAACATACTACTAACAGAATATGTTTGTGCTACTAATTTTACTATTTGCTTCTGGATAAAGTGAATCGACAGCACCTCCTGCAAAAAAAAAAAAAAAAAAATCAAAATTGTATCCAAATTGAAAATACTGATCATTTGGATCATTGAGTGTACAGTGAGAGAGAAAAAAGTATATGAGCTTCTTTTAGATTTTTAAATATCCCTTTATACCTTTTGAAGAGTTAGAAAGTTTTACAGACTAACTTGCCAACATTCTTGGCATCTATGACCAGTTTCTTTTCCTTCTGATCTCCTTGGTTAGATGTGTGAGCTCTTAATTCTGTGTGCTAGAATTCAAATCTAATTCTGCCACTTGCCCGGTCTCATATCTCTTGTTTATACACCATATAAACACCATAAGTCTTATTGATTTTATAAATACAGACTTTATATTTTAGCTTCTCTGAAATCACTACTATGTGATGTCTTAGTATTTCAGAAAAAAAGGTTTGAAACTATTACAAGTAATAATAAAATGCTGAAGGCTAGATCCTGAAATATAAAACTTTACAAACACAATCTCATTTAATCTTCATAACAAACCAATGTATTAGGGTGCCATCATTATCTACTTTATTAAATAAATGAAGACTGTGACATCAAAGTTTGCAGAATTTAACTGACTTGTCTGCTGGTGAGCATTCAAACTAACACAGTTAAACATCAAAATTCATTTTCTTAATTAATGAAACCAGAAGGAGAAGAAACTTTGAAATTAGATTTTTTTCCCTGCTTTGCCACATGATTTCCATAAGCCTGGTCCTGAGGATAATGACATAGTTGGTTCATCCAGGAAGGGGAAGAGTACTAATGATTACCATGGAGAGACTGATCTTTCATAAAGTTCCATACATAATAAATGTTTTGAAAAACCTATCCGACTTCAATGATTTTGTAGATTTCTATATTGTCTCCTGGATAGTGAAAAGCTAAAATGCTTTGAAAAATACCCAGCATGCAATACAATAATTTGCTAGATCTATAGAAAACAGGAAAACTGATTTCTTATTTAAAGATATGAACACTAAAACAAATAAATCAAGCAATAAATAGGGACAAGGTTATTTGTAAAATTATTTTTATGTCCCTAATATGAAATAAACTAAGAAATGAATTTTTAATAATAATTGAATGTGTGTAAAAATGTACGCTGACATTTTTGAAAGCCCCAAATAAGCAGCAAATAATTGTTTTCATGTCACTTTTAAGTAAAAAAAAATTCCATTTACTACTATCAGGCTTTCCATCTATTATCTAAATAATCTTGAGACATAAGTCTGAGACATAGTTCTCATTTAGAAAATGATACTTTTCTGCGTTTACACATCATTTTCTCAACTTAAAATCTATAATTTTTCAGAGCTTAACAAGATAACATGATAAAAATGTTTCCCAAATTAGAATTAGTTTAAGTAACTAAAAAGAAAAAAAACAAAAAAATGAAAAAAAAATCAGCTAAGGATGAAATGTTAAAGGATCTCTGATTTAATTTATAGACACATATCATTTTACTTCTCCTGAGTCTGTACCTCTTGGAACTCACCTTGGAAGGATAAAAGCCAATGATCCTGACATGGGGACAAATGCTGAGATGGAATACAGCATTGCAGAAGGAGATGGAGCAGACACATTCAGTGTCATCACTGACAAGGATACACAGGAAGGGATCATAATTGTCAAAAAGGTTCCTTTTTACTGTCTTCACTTTTTTTACTGAGTGCTGGATAGTTTACTTTTGCTTTTCCGTAAAGGGAAGAAAAGCTTTGGATTTATTTTTCTCTTTTATTTATCTATCAATTTTTTCTTTTATTAGTCTATCACTGAAGGGAGAATAGAAGTAATTTTATTGTAAATAAGTGAAGCATCTTCATCATTGATAATTATAGACTAGAACTAAACTCAAATGCACTCATTTTTGTATTTTTCTCTAGAAAAAATAAGTATACACTAATCACTGATATTGCATATACTTTTCAGTATATTTTAATTGCAAATGTGAAGGTTTACTTTAAAAAGTAGAAACCTAGAAATATCATGTGTTTTATTTAGATTTTCTTGAATTTTTCAATCCACTATAGGAGAGTATTCTGAAACTTTCATACAATAATAATCAATATTAATTATTATATGTTTAATTTTTTCACTCATATCTTGCTTTCTGTAAGTGCTCAAATTACTGAAAAAATAATTTTATTCTAACTTTGATCATTATTCATTCTTCTGATTTTAAGTATGTGTAACTTTTACAATAGTGATGTACATGATTTATACATCTACTAAAAAATACTTCATTTAATTGTTACTGACAAGGAAATGGGAATACCTACTGAGAATAAATATCAATGTGAATTCCAGTATATTTATTTAACCTCCTATAAGTAAGTGCAAGGCAAAACAAAGAGGCATCCACTTATTTGATGTACCTATGAAACAATAATTGAGGAGCCATAATTTTTGGCATCAATGAAAATCAGGTGATTACATGTTTAAATTGTTACCTAGTGTTTTGTCTTCCAAATCATGCTGGTTTTTCTTGTTTCATTTAACTTCAGAATTTAGATTTTGAGAAAAAAATGCTATACACTTTAAGAGTGGATGCAAGTAACACTCACCTTGACCCGAGATTCTTACACCTGGGACCTTTCAAAGACACAGCTGTGGTCAAAATATCTGTGGAAGACGTAGATGAGCCGCCTGTGTTCGATAAACTCTCTTACTTGATGGACGTTGATGAAGATGTAAAGGAAGGCAGCATCATTGGGCAAGTCACAGCACATGACCCAGATGCTATGAACAATTTAATAAAGTAAGTGCTTTGAAAGAAGTTATTTTTCCAGAAAGCTAATTATCTATTTTCAAGCCATATAGGAAAAAATTATTGCACAATTTAGAGTCAACCACCATAATTAAAACACCCAGTGAAAAAGCTCTTAGCTTGGTTGCCATCTAAAAGCTCTAATTATACTATTTCACTTCGCAGTTATGATGCCACTAGATAAATTTTATTATGAGATTTCTCCAGGAATGATAAGACTGGGTCACTGAGCACTAAGAAAAATTACTCTAATATTAGCAAAGCTAGGTTCTGAAAAAATTAAGCAGTCTATTTGGCTCTAGAGTTAGTCAAAGATTTAAATCCTTTTAGTGTTGGTATTTTTCTTGTCTATTGTCTCTCTTATTTAAATTAAAATACAAGTAAAATGATTAAAAATAAATTTAGAAATTTGTTTTTTCTGGAAGTATCAAAATACCTTTTAAAAAAATAATCACCAAAATTACTGTGTATTAAAATATTGATGAAATACTGTGTTGTTTATATTAAAATGGTGACAGGGTTACTCAAAAAATGATAACATACAGTGCAAGTGAACAGGAAATGGACATTTCTTAGTTATTAATAGCATATAGTGCTGTCCTAGAATTTGAATATTATACTCAGCATTTAAAATCCAGAGACTGAAAGGAGTCTCAAAATTTGTTCATAAAGAGGATGTAACAGAAATGTATATATTGGGTGGATGGATGATGTTGGGTAATATGTGAAGGACAATAGAAAGAAAGAGCTAGATGAAGAATAAACTACCTGTTAAAAGTATGACTAGCAAAATACCTTAAATTCTATTTTTCTTAAAATTTAATTGTTTAATAAAGGAAAATAAATTATTAAATTTATTTTGTTGCCATACTTCACACATGGTAAATTCACCTGAATGATGCAAAATGTATTAACTATATAATGTTGGAAATATTATTTTATACCAAATAATTTTGAATATATATTCAATTTATTAATGATTATATATTATTGAACATTATCTTTATACTGAAAATCTATAAATTTTAATCTATATTTAATAAATTCATAGTGATCAAAATTTTTGTTAGTTTTAGATTAATTAGAATATAAATTACTGAATATTTGTGCTTTAAAATTAGTTTTAAATTGTTTTATATTTTACTAAAATTATTTTGAAAATATGTATTATACTTTATACAGATTATTTTATCTAAAATAATTTTATTCATATCACAACTAATTTTAAATGTTAATAGTATATTAAGTAGGACAAATAAAATGAAGAATCAATCTAGCTTTCCTATGGTCAGTCTATATTTACTAGCGTGTTCATATGCAAAACAATTTAGATTTCCTTATTGAAATCTGTGTGGCTGATTGATTTTGATGTTTCTTGTTTGTGAATTTAGTAAAAACAGAAAAGAACTTTAAAGTACATTCATTGTCTTTGAAATGCTGACATGGAAACAAATACATATTACTTTTTCGGTCTGAAATTGTTTATGCATATACGTGGGCCTGGAAAGGGGTAAATGATAATCACAAAGTCAACAATTATTATAAGGATTTATATGTCTATATGGTGTTGCTAGTAACAATAATTTGTAATAAAATGCTCTATAGAGAAAATGAAGATAGTTTTGTTATTTTGCATCAATGATGGCTTTTTCTTCAGTTGTTAGTATTTTTTTCTCTAGTTTGTCAATTAGATAAAACCCACTTATTTTTTAAAGGACAACTGTTTACTCATACTAATATGTAGAAATGCTCAATAAGTGTCTGCCTTTGACAGGTTTTACTAGCTTTACAAAAAAAGTGGTCAAGTGGTTAATGGTGTACCTTCCTTTCTCCTTAGCATTTATTATACTGAATGCTAGAACTACTATCCTCATTAAAAAATAATTGATTGCAACTTTTGAAAATAACAATCACCTAGTAGCAATTTGTAGATTAATGACAGAACATCAACAATTTTAGATGGTAAACCATCTTTTTGTTTGATCTTTGAACATTTCTAAATCTTAGTGACAGTGCATTTTAACAATAATCCACTTCCTCTCCTCATTTAGGTAGAGTATTTATACACTTGAAATTCAATAATTTTTTCATGAGTTCCATTAACTATTTTTTTCAATTTTTATGTTTTAGTAGTTCATGGCTGCAGTACATAAGGATTGCATTCCCTTGGGAAGGTGTAATATATGCAAAACACATTTTAATTCTTTTTTAACAGCTCCCCTCCTCGACATTTCTTGGTCCCTTTTGCAAAATAGCTGTCTTCCTATTTCCTGCTACATATCTTTTATGTTGTTCTTTATTTATAGTTTGGATTGTTCATATAAGAGAACCATGAGATATTTAACCTATGGGTCTGATATATTTGGCTTAATACTATGATCTCAAGGTGGATCTGTTTTCCTACAAATGACTCAAATTTACTCCTCTTTATGCCTGAGTAGCACTCCATTGCACATAAATTCCACATTTACATTACCCTTTCATTTATTGATAGACATGTAGCCCACTTCCACGATTTAGGTATCATATGTTGTGCTACTATAAATATGAGTATGCGTGTGTCACTCCAATATGACATCTTTTGCTCTTTGGGGAAGATACCTAGAAGAGGAATAGCTGGATCAAATGTGATTTCTATTCTTAATTTTTTGAGAAATGTTCATAGTGATTTTTATGGTGGTTGTACTAGTTTACATTCTCACCAACAACATAAAAGAGTCCCTTTTATTCTGTGCAGCCTTGCCAGCATTTTTTATTATTTCATTTCTTGATAATAGCAATTCTTTTTGGATTGAGATGGAATCTCAGTATTGTTTTAATTTGCATTTCTCTTGGCTGGAGATATTGAAAACTTTTTTTTCATTGATGTACTGGTCATTTGTATTTCATCTTCTGAAGAGTGTCTATTCATTTCAAATGTCAATTTTTGGTTGTATCTTTTATTTTGGAGGTTTTAAAATATATATTGTAGATTTTAGTCCTCTGTCCATGGAATAGCTGGCACACATTTTCCCCATTCTCTAGGTTGTGTCTTCACTGTTGATTGTTTCCTTTGCTGTGCAGAAGTTTTTTAATTTGATTTGATCCCATTTGTTGATTTTTCATGTTATTTCCTTGCAGCTTGGGTTTTGTTCAAAAAGTCCTTGCCTATGACCATGTTGTCAAGAGTTTCACTGTTCTGTCTTCCACCAGATTAATGGTTTTTATTTCAACATTTAAGTTTTTGATCTATTTTCATTTTAGTTTATCACATAAGAGATACGGGCATAGGTTCATTTTATGCATGTAGTTAGCCAGTTTTCCTGAAACCATTTATTAAATGCACCATCCTTCCTCCAGAGTATAGTTTTGACACCTTTGTCAAAGACCAGATAGTTGAATGCACCTGAAGTTCTTTCTGCATCCTCTATTCTGTTCCTTGTTCCACATGTCTAGTTTTGCGCCAGTACCATGCTGTTTTGACCTCTGTAGCTTTGTAGTATAAGCTCCTACTTTGCTTTTGTTATTCAAGATTGTTTTTGCTATTCTGAGTCTCTTCAGCTTCCATATGAATTTCAGGATTGTTTTCCTTAGTTTTATAACTAAGAGTATTGGTATTTATTAATAGAGTCACCAAATTTTATCAATTCTTGACACTCCTTTTTGAAAAAGAGTTTCCTTTTGTTTCTTTCAAACACCTTCTTCACATTCCTCCCTGAACTTGGACTCATATTGCAGCAAACAATTTTTGATTTCTCAAAACAGATGGGATTAGAATTTACAGTATTTTTAAGGATTTTTCCTACTGCAGGTGAATTACATTGGATTTTAAGACATATAAATGAATCCTATGCAATTATTTTTATGGAAATTGATAATTTTTACAACTTATTTCACTTAGTGCATTATTTTGTTTTCTTAAAATAGATGAGTAATATTCCAATGTAGAGAAATTCAAATATATCATTTGTAAATAATATACTTGAAATATATAGAAATATATAGACTTTAAAATGTATAGAAATAAAAATGCATTGTTTGCTTCCCATATTGATTAATATTATGGTTGTTTTAATACTTAAATATTAAAATACATTTCATGTATTTGTATACATGTACACTTTGTGTATATGCTTTCTTACCCTCCAGTAGATATTTATAACAATAACAATTGAATCATATAATGGCAAACATTTGTTTAACATTTAAGAAACTGCAAGACTTTTCATGGTACTTTTTACTCTCTTCTCTTTTACATTCTCTTCAGCATAAATGAGTATTCCAATTTCTACAAATCCTTGCCAATATTGGTATGACCAAGTTTTAAAATTCTATCTTTTCTTATTGGTGTGCAATAATTTTTCATTCATACTTCAAGTTTCATTCCTTTCTGGGTATGATGTTAATCAGTTTTTTGTATATCTATCGGCTTCATGTATAGTTTTTGGTGTAGTGGCTATTCACATATTGGCCTATATTTTACTTGATTCCTTATTGAATTTGGATTATATGAATGAAGGGTTCCCTTAATAAGATATGTGATTAATAAATACTTTCTTACATTCATTGCTCTCCATTTCCTACAATGACTTTTAAAAGGCAAAATTTTTCACTTTTGATAAAACTCAATTTATCAACTTTTTAATAAATTTATATTTTAGAGCAAAATTTAATGCCACAAAGTTATTGTGCTATATTTTCTTCTAGAATATTAATTAAGTATCATGTTTGCATCTGTGTTGCATTTTCAGTTTTTGTATGATGAGAGGTGTGGATTAAATATCTTTACTTTTTCATATATGAATACCAAATACTTACAGTATTATTTATTGAAAAACTTACTTTTTCTCCACCAAATTTTTTTTTGTATTTTTGTAATAGCTGTTAATGTGCACAACTCTATCTTTAGACACTCTTTTATTCCAATTACTATTTTTCCAATGCTTAGAAAATAACATCATTTTTGTACAGTTTATAAAATATCATAAATCAGATAGTGTTAGCCCTCTAATATTTTTCTTTCATATTTTATACATGTTGCTTTCCAGGGCCCTTTTTTTTGATGTTAGTTTCTACAAAAAAAAAGCCTTCTGGGATTTTTCTGAAATTTTAACTCTGTAAATAAATGTAGGCCAAGTTGATATCATAATAATATTTAATCTATTCATCCATGAAATAATGGATATCATTCCACTTATCTACAGGTTTTAAAGCAATATTTTGTGATTTTATGTATACTGCTCAAGCATAATTTTTGTCAGATGTACTATTAATTTGAAAATGTGTCTTCCTCAGGGAGTATGAGTGTTTAATAGGTCCCAGGAATATTTTTCTCTACCCTCTTCTCCTTCGTGGCATATATACATTAATATTACCTTAGATTCCCTGAATGCATGACTCATTTCACAGGTATTCAGTCTATCTCTTCAAAGCTTCAAATTCATTAATTATTTCTGCAATATCTAATCAGTTTCAAGTCCATCCAAAGTACTTTCCTATTTCCCATATTGTGTTTCTTTGCACAATTCTATGTAATAATTCTATGTGACAATTCTTTAACAGTTCTATGAAGACACGTTTACATTTTTAAGCACACATATGTAAACGTTATGTTTCTCCTGTATTGTCACTTATTCCTCTATAATAGTAAACATGTGGAATGTACCTAAATACCATTTTTAATATCATTGTCAGCTAACTCTATCAACTGTGTTATTTCTAGGTTGGTTTCAAATAATACAAATTTTTTGCACTGGCATTTTCCTGCTGCTTTGCATGCTTGTAATATCTTATTGAATTGCAAACATTGTAACTTTTACACTGTCTAGTCCTGGAGAAATTTGCATTCTTATGAATATTCTTGAGCATTTTTATGTTGTATGCTTAGGTTGTGTAAAACACTTTAATCTACTTAGATCTCACTTTGGTGCTTCATTAGTTGCCCTTCATTTAGTATTAATTTTGCCCTGCCAATCAGTCAAGATCTTTCTGAGTAGTTTGGCAAAAGTCCTCTACATTGAACAGTTTTTCATTAGAATTAGAATTATCTTCAGTTTCATAATATTTCCCAAGCATTCCTCACTCTAGTGTCTATAGCTCTTTACTTCCACAAATCTATGCTATCTATACCCATTCATGTTCTGATAGGAACTGAGCTAAAGAGCTGAAAGGGATTCTCTGCATATTTCAGCAGTTCTCATTGTTGGAAGACACCTGCAAACAGCAGACACCTTGCTCATTCTGGAATCTCAACATCATCTTTTCAACTCAGAGATTAGCAGGCTCCATCTGATTTAGTTGTGTATGTGTGTTGTTTTGTGCTGTTCAGGAGTCTTGTTATGTGCGAGGCTGGCTTTGAATTCACAATTCTCATGCCCTTGAGCATCAGCTTCCCAAGTGCTGGGACTACAGACTTGCACTAAATGTTCAGTTTCCATCTGGATTTCTACTTCCTGTATTACAAAAATCTGCCCTCCCAAGCATATTGACAAAGCTCTAAAGCTTACCTCATTTCTTCCTTTTTTCTAAGAAATCATTGTTGATTTCCAGTTGTTCAGTTCTTTAAAAATCATTATTTCATACATTTTTGTCTGTTTTTAGTGTGTAGGGTAATAAGATAAATCTAATCCCTGTCTTAGAAGGGAATCAGCTAAAGTCCATATACATTTAAATATGCCCCTGCTTAATCAGTCATAGAAATTCATTTCAGATGACACAAGAAATTTTATAGAAAAATACATATGCATTTTTCTGTGTGGTAATTATTCTAGGGCTATTCTATTTCCCTTCTATTAAATATTTGAACATTCAAACAGTTTATCTGTACACCATCTTATTTTCATGCCATTGATTGTATGTTTATAGGTCCATATATATGTATTTATTAATTTTGAATATTCACTGTTACCAAATCTCATAATAAAATTTTGTTACATACATAATCATACATATATATATATATATATATATCTTTTCCTGGCTCTGATCCAGTTTAGAAGGAAGGTTGATCCCCAGGGGCAAAATGGGCTACAATCAGCATCATAGAATCACTTTTGTTTTTCAAGAAAAGCTTGGGAACTAATTCTCACCCCCAGTAAAGCTGTTCATCAGAAATATTTTCTGAAATACATTTGCTACTTGTAACGTGAGACTGTGGTTACAATTAGCAGCTGTTGTTACCTCTGCTTCACCTCATCAGTTATCATGAATCTCCAAAATGACCGGGTTGATTGTAGTTTGGAAGTTCTGAAAGAGCATCTTGCCTCACTTCACACCTATTTTATGCTTAACGTATTGAAAGTCCAGTGATTTTTAGAAGAAATCCATTCTCCTCCTGTCAAGCTGAAATGTAAGTAACAAAACAAAGCTATTGGCAGGGATTTATTTATGCTTCCAGAAAATGTACATGATTCCATATAAAATAAATGTGCATAAGGACATTCATTCATCAAGACGCTTCCCTCATATTTTCTTAGTTGTGTTGCAGATAGTACAATAATAATAATCTTATAGTAAGATTATTTTTCCTGCAAGAAAAACTGTAGAAGTATGCTTGAAATGAAATTATATTTTATAGTTCACATTTACTTTTCAAGGTGGAATGGAGTTTTTATAGTTCACAGGTTTGGGCAACATATTTTTGGTAAGCAATAATTATAAAGTACAAAAGAAAATCCATATCCTGACCTTAATGAATTAGTGAAATAGGTACCTGGAATTCAGTAAAGGAAAATGAATGATATCATTATCTGTTATTCCCTACTATTGATTTGTTGTAGTGTCTGTAATCCAGTCTATTTTTTTTCTAATAGATAATAATACAGGAATTGTGTTTGATTTTTAATGATGGAACATTAAAATGAAAAGCAAACAAAAAACAAAAATGAAAGCTCACTTTCCACAAGCTTCACCCTTTTTCATTTTTTGTTTGCCACCGAATTGATTATATCCTTTTTCTGCAGAAAGTATTCATATTTCAGAAAAAATATGCCAATGGTCTTTTTCAACTTATTGTTCCAAATCTTTGTAGGGAAATCAATAAAATATTATTGTTATTATAAGCCATCTGCTGGGACATAGAGATAGTTTTGTTCTCTGTTAAGTTTTTATCATGCTCTTTGTGGTCATTGGTTGTAATCCAATGTATTTATCATTAATAGGTAAATCAGAATGTTCCTATTCTTTACTAAAAATAGAACTTAGCTGCTAAGTACAAGGAAATTATCTCTGGGCTTTGACAAACTGAGAGATATCATTTGTACTGAGGAAAATTTCTAAATAAAACCTGGAAGATTGCAATGTTAATGATGAAAAGTGAACAATTTCTAAATTATCAAATTGATACTCTCATGAATTCCTAACATGAAAAATAATGCCTTTCAAAGTTCAACCTAACAGCAAGACAGCCAGAAACTCAGTTCAATTTTGGTCTTCTGTAAAGTACAAGTGAGTCAGAGCTTTACTTTTATAATGTTAGAATTATTATTTATTCCTTTATTATAGAGGCCCTATGCTAATCTCTATGGCAAGTAGCAATGGGAACAGAAGGGAATTTTATTTTGCTTGTTGATCTTCAATGGAAATGGTAGGAGAAATCCAAGATTTATTCAGCCATAGTAGAAAATGGTTAACTATTGACCTTTCCAACAATGGAGAGACAGATGAATATTGTGAATTAAGTTGCATTCAATACCGAGATGTAGTTATGGGCTTTTACTTTGCTTTCTTTGTGTTCAGTTTAGGCTTGTTTTTATTCATAAGCAGAATTTGGTTTATTTAAGGAATACACAGTAAAAGAATTTTAAGGTTACTTTCATTGCTTTTCTCTCAAATACCACACGTTCACTCCTAAATGTAAATAACACATTAGTAAATAAATCATAAGAGACTTGAAATGTATGAACAAAAAACATTATACTTTACTTCACTTCAGCAGTTAAGCAACAAAATTTAAAATGAGAAAATTCCATACGACTACTGAATTTTAGTACATTAGTAATTATTTTGAAAAACATATTACAAATAATTGTGTTTCTAATTGGCTAAGTCTAACATGATTTTTATTTTTAGAGAAACACATATTTCATTAAACATTTTATATGCTTATTTTTAAATCAATATTTCTATCAGTCTTTTATCTCCCTAGGATTTCCCCATCCAGAAGTATAGCTACACTTGAACAATGATTGCATACTAAATGAGTTCTGTTTTATTCTCCCAAGTTCTTTATATAACACTATGAAAGAAAATTCCAATAACAATTTTTGAAAATTGATCAAATAACACCATTTTGTAGTTTTGCAACAAAGGACATAACTGAGCTGTTTCTCTGTATTAGGAATGAGATGCAGTAGAAAATATGAATTTATGCAAAGATTTTGGTTCTTTTACCATTGAAATGAAGTCTGGTATTTTTTTTTTGGACCAAACATTGTATAGGAAGCAATATTCATGTCTTTGAAATAATAATGTTACAATGTTTAGCAGAAAATAAGTTAGGCAAGGCCTTCATACATTTGTTTGTATTATTTATTTTAATATCAAAATCTACTTTTGGAGGCTTTCATTTCAACATAGTTCTTATAATAGACCAAATCATACATCCTATATTAAATCACTCCCAACTAAAAAAAAGAAAACTAAGAAAATTGGGATAAATATATTTTCAACTAATTTTTTGTTTGTTTGTTTGTTTCCAGAGATCGAACTTGGGTCCCTGTGCTTGTGAGGCAGGCAGTGGAACCACTGAACTAAATCCCCGGCCCCTCAACTAAAATTTTTAAATTGCCAATAATTTGCAAAGTTCATAAACCTAAATATCTATTATTTATGTTTGCTAAAGTTAATGTCAGATAATGACTGCTCTACAGGTTTATAATAGGAGTTGAATTTTACTAATTAGGTAGATTGAAAAGGAGGTGATTTGTTTAATGCCTTTAATGTATTCAGGAAAACAAGATCTACAACAGAGACTGATTATTCTGCCCTTCATCCTTTTCCTTTCTCTGTCTTTAACCACTTTAGCAATATTATGAAACCTTATATGTCATGTCTAGTCCCTGGACCTACAACATAGGATTCACCTAAGATTCCATCAGAAATTTTCTCACACAGGAGCTAGGAATTCAGACTCTGGGATTATGGTTGGTGCTTCTTTCACTGTGCTGAGGATTAAACTCAAGGCCTCACAAATGATAAGCAAGTGCTCCACCACTGAGATACAAAGTTAGTCCATCAAATTCTGTTGGCAATAAGGTCCCCATGTGATTCAAAAGTGAATGTAAATATCTCAGCAAGACTCTCCTAAATGGCTCATCCAAAACCTGAAAGACGATCTCAGATGGATAAATACATATATATATCAACATAATAGGAATTGATATAACTACAGGACTTTCATATAAGCTGGCCTTTTAAAAATGTTTCTTTAGATAGTGTTTAATTTTCTATAGCTGCCACAAAAATTATCATAAGGGAAGGAGATTGACTCAATGTAAATTTGTTGTTTTACAGGTCAGTAGTATGGTATGAGTCTCATGTGACTCGTCGAGGTAAGTTATAGATTTGGACAGACATGTTTCTTCCTGTGGACTCTAAGGAAAATTGTTTTCTTACCCATTCCGATTATTAGTGGATTTTGGATCCTGGCTGTTATGAAGGCAAAGTTCTTCTTTCCGTAGAGGCTCTCAATTTAAAGACTTCCCAGCATCTAGAAGCTGCCTTCATTCTTTGACTTATCACTCCATCTTTTAAGCCAGTAATGATGAGTCAAGTTTTGTCACTCTTCAAATTTTTCCTCTTTTCTCCTCTGTCTCATCTCATTAAGCCATTCTACTTTTAAGTGTCCATATGATTAGATCAGACACATTCAAATAATCAAGGATATTGTAGCATCTAAGTATTTTCAACTTATTCACACTTGCAAAGTTCCTTTTGCCATGTAAAGTTAGATATTTTGGGGATTACACTATGAACATTTTGGGAGAGGAAACGCTATCTTGTCAACTGCACAGTAATACAAAGCTTATGGTGACACCTTCCATATCCAGCCTTGATGAGAGTCACAGAATTCTGTAGAAATATATTTTGTTTGGTTTTATTTGAAATAATTTGGAGAGCTAGATTAGAGGAAAACCTTTGAATCATTTGAGCTGTTCCTTGAATCCAGAGTTATTCGAGAACAATGTGTTTTAAAATACCCTCTGCTATATTCATCTATACTAAATGTACAGATTTTCTAATGTTGGTGCTTTTTTTAGATTGTATTTAATTTATTCCATGCTATTAGCTGCATTAAGTTTAGCATGACTATTTAATGTATTTCAAGTACTGTGAAGGGTCTATGATAAATAAGTGAATCAAGTAACACTTAAAACTCACTTGAAAGCTTCCAAAAGGACGTGTGAGTGCAAATAATGTCTCCAATGAACACACAGTAATGTAATAGTAGTATTGGAAAAAGTCAAATGCATGAAATTGCTTAAATAAATATTCTATGAGAAAAAAATTCCAAGAATGTTTTAGCACTTAACATTTCATATCTTTGTCAGATCACTGTGGGAATTGCCTATAACTTTGAGGAAGCAGTAGAAGAACTAATAACTTCGAAATGACGCCTGTATTTATGAGTCTCTTTCCTGCCAGATACTCTGTAGATCGACACACTGACATGGACCGGATTTTCAGTACACACTCAGAAAATGGCTCCATTTTCACTCTGAAGCCTCTTGACCGGGAATCATCCCCTTGGCACAATATCACCATTACAGCCACAGAAATAAGTAAGTTTGAGCCATATCCACCTGGCCACATTGCTTTTCATCAAAGATATAAAGCAGTCCTCTAAGCAGAGTCTTTCTCTTGAACAAAACTCTTATGTTGTTAGGTAGATTTTAGAGAAATGATTAGAAAGTATTGGAGTTTTAAATTATTTTAAGGATGAGGAAAGCCATCTTTCATTTTATTTTCTCTAACACCTTAAAGTAGGATAGAAATATAGTCTAACTTTATAAAAATTATAAATTATCCAGATGTGATGGTCGATGCTTATAATCCCAACTGTTTAGGCGGTGGAGACGAGAGGATTACAAGTTCTAGGCCTGCCTGGAGAACTTAGTAAGAGCTCTTGTGTAACATATATGAGACCCTGAGTTCAATCCCTAGTACTAGAAAAAATAAATAAATCATATATCCATCTATTAAAATTACCTTTTATAAATAACACTTCATTTTCAATCCAATACCCTTCTTTTTACTGTGCTTCCTATTTAAACTATATGAGAAAGTTGAGATATGCATCAGAAATCTCACCGAGAAAGTAAATAATACAGAACTGGTCTACTGCTAAGTTACAAATGGGACAAGTGGTTTTTCTGCCTCTCTGTAATTGAGACTAAAATCATATCTATGTTCTTATTGCAGATAACCCAAAACAAAGCACTCACATTCCTGTCTTCATCAGAATTCTAGATATAAATGACCATGCACCAGAATTTGCCATGTACTATGAAACATTTGTTTGTGAAAATGCAAAACCTGGCCAGGTAAATAAAATCACTATAAATTTTTTTATGAGTAGGAAAAATTTATTGAGGGAAAGATAACTTCTAAGAGAGACAGAAGAGGGACTGGGTAATGGGTTACACCCACTATAAACTTTTGAAAAATATTTCACTTTATAAAGGCAGATAATATTCTTTATTTTAATATTTTTCTTACTTACTACATGTATAGTCTTGTCATCCCTTACAAGAAGCTTCACAGTGAACTTTTAAAAAATGAGTTCTATAATGTTTTTTTATTATGAAATGTGGGAAATAATAGAAAAATCATTATATAAGCCTTAATTTGTATACCAGGCATACAGTGAATACAATATGTGAGAAAAGCTCTTACTTGCATTCATAATTAGGCTGATGCTGAGTTATTTATATTAATAGCATAGAAATAGATCATTAAATAAACATGCAGTATGGGCATGAAATTTTTCTATGTCGGCATACAGGAAGTCATAATAATTGCTTTCTGATTACATTTTGGGATTTTAAATAGTTCAGCCAGAAGACTGGTCTGATCTATGTGATATTTTATTTGTGATATAAAATTTTCATATTTTTGAAATAAAAATATTTGTTATAGAAGAGTTCCAAATTTCTATTACAATGTAATATTTCAAATACATTTAAAGTGATAATAAACAATGCAGACTATGTTCATTTTTTTCAAAAAACATTATCCAATAACACTGAATTTCATTGAAGGTAACTTATAGAGTTATTTAAATGGCTCCTTTGGGAAAACGTGGGCAGATATTAAGTATATCCTACAGTCAGATCCATTTAAGTGTAGAAAATAAAGTGAGAAAATGGCCTTGTATTCTGGTTGAGATTGTTACTTTCAGAATGTTTGTGTCCCCATTTATATGTTGAAGATCTAAATCCCAGTGTGGCTGTATTTGTAGCAGAGGTGTCTGAGGAAGTAATTAAGGTTGAATGAAGTCATTGGTAGTGAACAAAGGGGTGGTCTGGCAGGATTAATATTCTTATAACCAAAGGCACCAGAGATGTCATGCTGCCTCTCTCTTCCTGAGCTCATGCACTGAGAAAAGGCCATTTGAGGACTTAAAGAGAAGGCCATGAGGAAGCCAGGGAGAGAGAGCTCTTCAGAAGCCAACCATGCTGGCTGTCCAATCTTCAACTTCCAGCTTCCAGAACCGTGAGAAAATACATAGCTGCTGTATAAACTACACAGTCTGTGGTAATTTTTTATAGCAGGACAGATGAGTAAGACAAACACACTACCATGTTCCACCTATATACAAAACAAAAAAACAACCAAAAACCACACAACTGAAGGGAGGCTGAGTACCACACACCTATAATCCCAATAACTCAGAAGGCTGAGGCCGGAGTTTGATGCCAGCCCGGGCATCACAGTGAAATGTTTAAAAAAAAGTCAGTTTTTAAAAATTCACATAGAATCTGTATATAGTTGCTTCAACTCAGAATTATTTTTTGCCTTTTGCTCTTTGCAAGATATAATAGGCATATTCTCAGTTCGGCTAAGTGATTATTTTTTTGAGATTTAATTTATAACATGGCCACACACGAACTTATTCAACTATTCCTCTGCAAGTGGATATTTGGTTAATCACAAAATGTTATTCCAGCAGACAGCATTTCAATGAGCATTACAATGCATTATATTTTCTTACTACTTAGTATTATCTCCTTTGATGTAATATTCAAATTAAGAATAATTAAATTTTTCTATAAATATTGAGTGCTGCCAAATAATTTTCCAAAAATATTGTATTTCTGCCACACATGTATGATTTCATATTTACTTAGGTGGTTCTAGATTTTAAATGTCTGCAAACTTGTAAATATCTCAGAATAGTTTAGTATAAATCCCTTTAAACTTTTTGAGGTTGGAGGCTTTTCCGTAAAAGTATGGCACTTTCTAAAAAAACTTTCACAATTGTATTGAGTTCCTGATGTTGCAATGAAAAATACTGCAAACTAGATGATTTAAAAGTACAGACTTTTTTTCTCTCACAAGTCTGGAGATTAGAAGTCTAACATTGCTGTATGAGCAAGATGTGCTCTTTCTGAGTTACTTATAAAGGATCCTTCTGTTCCTTGGAATGTAGACACCAATTACTCCAATCTCAGTTTCCATTTCATTATATCTCTTTCTGTGTTCAAATTTACTTTTTTTTATGAAGGCTTCAGTCATTGTATTAAAGTCTTCCCTATTCCTGTATGACTTTCTTTTTGGGTGATGATATCTGTAAAAAGGCTATTTTCAGATAAGATCCTCTTCACAGGTTGTATGATTCATAATTTTAACCTATAGTTTGGGGATCCACAAGTCAACATGCTATATCTTATAGATATTCTTTACTCATTTATGAGTGATGTATGCCTTTTATGATTTGTATGAGTTATTGGCACCTTTCATATTGACATTTAATATTAATAAAATATAATTGATAATAACCAATTATAATTTTAATATATCTATTACCAACTCATTAAAACCAACATAGTTAATGGGGCCGGGGATTTAGTTCAGTGGTTCCAGTGCCTGCCTTGCAAGCCCAAGTTTCCGAATTTGATCCCAGTACCAAAAAAAAAAAAACCAACACAGTTAAAATAAATATTTTTAAGCAAATGATGAAAATATTTTCTTTTAAAAGGCTTCATCAGGGTCCATCTAATCATATCAATAACTTGAATCATATAATCAAAGGACTGATGTTTTTGTATTTTAAAATATTGCTAACAATTAAATGTGTTATCACTGTTAAGGGTCAGAAGGATGAGCAAAAATACTAGAATGTATTCAATTATTTTCTTATGTTGAGCTTCAATTATCTAAGGAAAAACATTAAATTTTGTACTATTAATTGTGGGCTTTCAAAAGCACTGTATAGAAATATGCTCACATTCACTGTATCAAAGTTCATGAATTTATCACTAATATCAAGTTAAAGTGTAAAAGTATTGACTACAGAGATTGTAAATTGGTATGGCTATAGAAAGCACACAATAACCAATAGAATGGATAAATTAATAAATTAAACTGCTGTGAACCTCCTAGTTAACCTACAGAAGGATATACCTGGAAGTGGTACTACTGTTTTCTTTTTCTAGAACAGGAAGCTGAACATAAGAATAATTAAATGACTCCAATTTCCCATCAGACAGACAGCAGGCCTGTGACTAGAGAAACAAGCACGTGGATCGGTTGTTCAGCACTTTTTCTACTATGAAATTCTCGTGGAATATTTCTGGCTACTGCTTCTTTGCTGTTTATCTTCCACTCTAAAACACTTCTGACTTATATTGATCTCAGCTAACAAGTTTAATTTTGCAACTTTAGTATTGATTTTACAAAACTTGAGAAGTACTTCTGTACTTCTACCTTTGTAAATAACATTAAAGAAAAAGCAGGCAATTTGAATGAAATGTGCAACTGGAATTCTTCCAACTATGTCCCTATCTTTCAAATCCGTTTTTGTGATATTGGATAATAAATTTCTCGTTTGTCCAAAAATACATTAATAGCTTTGTTAATGGAAAGGAGTGGTTTTGCAAAGCACTTGTATATCTTCAAAGGCATCTTTCACATTTTCTTCCTTCGAAAAATTATTTTCTGATGGAGCAAACAGATCAGTTACTAAACATTAATAAAACAGACTGGTGTTTCACTGTAACCATAAAGGAGAATAGTATTGGAATGATCATTTCTAAGGTAAAATGTTTCAGTAATCAGGGAGCAGAAAATGGTGACTTGGATGCCTTGAAAGTAATACTTTATAGGGTATTAGTTTTCTGAAAATGACATTTTTTGTTTAATTAAAGTGCAAACTTTTAGATTTAAAATATCTTGCAATAAAAAAAGACTTGGTTTTGTTTTGTTTCATTAGCTTGATTCACTTATTTGGTTTCAGTTGATTCAGACCATCAGTGTGATGGACAAAGATGACCCTCCCCGAGGCCATAAATTCTTCTTTGAACCAGTGCCAGAATTTTCTCTCAACCCAAACTTCACCATTGTAGACAACAAAGGTACAGAATTTTTTAATACCACAATTTATGAAATCTGCAGGTGCTACATAAAAACAAATGTGAATTTTTTCCTCCTTTACCCTCCAGATAATACCGCAGGAATCATGACTCGGAAAGATGGCTACAGCCGCAACAAAATGAGCACCTATCTACTACCAATTTTAATCTTCGACAATGATTACCCTATTCAAAGCAGCACGGGCACGCTGACCATCCGTGTGTGCGCCTGCGACAATCGAGGGAACATGCAGTCGTGCAGCGCCGAGGCCTTGATGCTCTCAGCTGGTCTGAGCACTGGGGCACTGGTGGCCATTCTGCTCTGTGTCATCATCCTGCTGGGTAAGCTCTCCCCTCCTTCACTGAGCTAAATCCCTGGCCCCAACTCTGCCCTTCTGATGCTTCTGATGCACGCTCCTGGGGAACTTGCTCCTCCACTGCCCAGCCTCCCTGCATGAAATAACTCTTCCCTTTGGGGAAGAGTCAACATTCAAACTTTGATTAAAAGCATACCTTTGAGTAGAAATGGAGGATATTTTCTTTTTCTTTTCTTTCTTTTTTTTTTTTTGTATTAAATTCTTTTATTGGTACATTGTAGGTGTACAACACAATTACATTTCTCATTGGGAATTGT
>NW_004624759.1:26958219-27011974 GCF_000247695.1 Heterocephalus glaber
GAGCAGGGTTCCTCTTTCCCCATAGCCCCGCCAGCATTTGTTATTGGTTGATTTCATGATAGCAGCCATTCTTTCTGGAGTGAAGTGGAATCTCAGTGTTGTTTTCATTTGCATCTCTCAAATGACCAGTGACCTTGAACATTTTTTCATGTATTTATTTATCTCGAGAGGATAGGTCTAGCTTTCTCCTGCTCCCAAACAATGCAATGTTACATACATGTTTTCAAAACATATTTTATGGCATTAAGTTTTATAACTTTGGCAAGCTATGCTCCAAAGAGATTCACTTTAATAACTGATTCAATCTGCATATCACCTCTACAAGGTAAACATTTTCATTCTACTATGAAATGGCTAAATAGCTGACTGAATGATGCTCTTAAGATAGCTTTTTTCTTAGGGTTCAAACACAAACTGTTGTACTTTGAAATTCTCTTTTATATTATTCTCAAAACAAGGGACCATTCTACCTTTACAAATAATATCAATAAACATTAAGTTATATGCATCAAATGTCTAATTGGCAAGTGAATTAAAATTGTCACAGAGGGCCGGGGATTTAGCCCAGTGGTTCTGCCACCTGCCTTGAAAGCTCAAGGACCCAAGTTTGATGCCCAGTATCAAAAAAAAAAAAAAAATTGTTACAGCAAGACAAATATTTTCCTCATAGACTTGGTATGTATAGGTGCAAGTCGCCAAGTTAAAAAGTCAAAATTCTGGTTTTATAAAAATATCATTGTGACACTATGGTCATACTAGCCTTGTAATATTTTCTAAATAAAGCCATGCTTCCAACAGCAAATGTTTTATTTGAGCATGCACTAACAGGACAACAATTTAATTCAATTAAACAGTTGTTACACTCTAAAACACTCCAAAAAATTAATTCCATCAAATATCCATCCAAAATTCTTTTGCTTAGGGCAGAAGAGCTCTCCAAATTTATGTTCTAATGCTCATATGTGCTGGCTTCTTTTCACTGCAAATCTTTTCAAGCTGTCTGGATGCGGTCTTTTTGGCCAGAGATCCTCCAGGGCTTCACTAGAGGATTGCTGAAAGTGAGGGGGACAACATTTGCCTCAGTTAGCATGATCCAACTATTGAGGAAAGCTTTGCTCAGAGTGGTTCGGAACACAGGCACTACCAGCACCCTTGCCAGAAGTCCTCACCTCTACCTACTGCTACCACGTTCAACTCCTGTGTAAAATATATTTGTATCCCTATGAAGAATAAAATCTGACTTGACATTGTAGATAAGTGCTACAAATTCCATATTGTTCTAATTGCTCAAACAATTCTACTTCCCTAATTTACAGTACAGTGAATATACATGTATTCCAATTTATTTTTCTTTAAATTTCTATATTATGTGATACAAAAAGACTTTCCTGCACACTTGGAAAACAAAAGTACCCCCCCAAATAAATGAAAATATAATATTATCATAGTAAATTTGATAACATTTGTTTTTGAAGAAATCTTATAAATGTTTTAACTTTCTTCTAAGTTTACTATTACTCTAGGTTTGCCACCCTTCTTCCTGGAGCAATATAAAAGACCAAGATTTTGTACTTTTCACTTCTCCAATATTTTACCTAAGTGTGGGGTGATTTTCTATTATTTTAGGTAAAATTGGTTCTAATGCAGAAGGTTTCATTATCAAAATTACTGAAACTTTCTTGGTGTTATTTTAAATCTTTAAAATAATATCCAGATGTAGTACTACCTTTCTATAGAAAAGGGACTTTGCTCTTTGCAAGATAGTAACAGAGCATGGTAAATAACATTTTATATCTACCCAGATACATTTTCAAGAAATGTAGTTTTTACTTTATGCCTATGTTATATAGCAAGATAGGTAATTAATACAAAGAGCAAGAATTTATGTTTTTAAATGCCAGAGACTCCTTTGACAGTCTGGTGAATCTCAAGGACCCACTCAGAATACAAATTTAATTATCTGAGAGGATCAAAGTTATTGCTTAGTAGAAGAGTGCTTCCCTAGCATGTATGAGACCTGAGATCAATCCCTAGAATTGCAAAGATAAAGATAGGTAGATGATAGGTGACAGATAGGTAAATTTATAAGAATAATCTATGTGAGAAAAAGTCACCTAATGAAGGCCAAAAATGCATAATGTTCTTTCTTATTAATTCAAGTTTAATAATTGTTTGAGATACATGCATAAGTATAATGAAATATAAAGTATCTGTAATTTCTATTGGTTTCATTGTTACACATACTGCTACTATCATTTTGAATACGACCATATTCAAAATGGGAAGAAGGTCAAATTCCAGTAATAGATTAGAGAATATAATGATGTTCACTTTTTCCGTTGTTTATCCTAGGTTCTCTGAATTGCAATTTCATTCCCCAAATTAAACACTTCAGTCTAGGAAGTGAAACAGATAAATTTGACCTGGCAAAACAGAAAAAAAAACTTATTAAAGTTTCTCTAATCTTTTTATGAGAATTAGTAAATATTCATAACTAAGGGAACAACATTGATTTTAATTTATGGCTATTATTTTATTACCAGAGAGAGTGGAGAACTAAAAAAATCACTCATTCCATATTAAACTTTGAAAGGGATCCCTCTTTCTAGTGCACAGTTAAAGTTTGGTGGAGGTCAGATTTAGTTGGGACTTAACTCATCTGATGTTCATTGTGTATTATCAGAGAGTACAGGTAGAGCTCAGTTTTATACAAGTCGTTGTGTTTTTTTAAATATTTCCAAGATAAACCTGAATATTGCTCAGGAGTCCAAATTTATTTCTGGGGAGGTTAATTGATAATGCTTATAATGATTTGGAAAATATTCTTCCTACCATTTAATAAGGGCTGAGGAAGCATGCTGGCCAATATAAAAAAGAAAACAAAACAAAACACTGGGCAGGCCCTTCCTATAGTTACAGGGTCTCCAAGGATGATACTGAATTGCAGCTTCAATGTACAGAAATGTGTTTTATTAATTCAAACTTGTATTTATTAGGAAAAAGTATTATCAAATGTATCATAATAAATTAAATTCAGCTTCTACAACTAGAAATAATACAGTAAATTACACACAAGAATGTTCACTGTTAAATTTATAGCAAGAACATGTGAATAAATAGAGTGGAGGAAATAGAATAAAATTAACATTTCAACCCAAAAGCCTGAATATCACTGTCTAAATTAAGAAAGTCCTCATTAACAAGATAATATTTTAGCTATCCTGTAAGATGTGTACATATGAAAGATGAATTTCTGCTGGAATATTATTTTGTAGCTCTTAGAGTTATATTTCAGATATTCCAGTGGGTTTTCAAAACCAGACCAGGATGTGAGGGCAATCTGGCTGTGACATCTGTCAGCCCATTGATCGTCAGGGTTGATTCAGCTGATCCGGTCGGCCAGGCCCCTGTCCCCTTTCTCCTTCACTGCTCCAAGAGCATCCCTCCCAAAGCTGCGTGCTTGGAGGAAGAGGACGACCACCCCTGATAGTAGCTGTGCTCCCCTGCTAGAACCTCTGAACAAGTTCTCATGGTCAAAACCAGAACAATAAAGGACTTTAGTCAAACAGATGTGCAACATGGGTTGGGATGAAATCCCTATTTCAAACATTTTTTGTGTCTATGTAATATATGTACACACATAATATATTAATATAATGCACATATAAGTATACACACATCTACATATAAGTAATGTTTTGGAGATATTCTCTAGGGTCATTAAAAATATTCACTTGCTAATCATTTGGGAAAATAACAGTGCAACTTTAGTATTTTTGCACATTTTTAAAGAAATGTGCATTGAGAGCAGTGATGCATCAGGTATTTGCAGTTGGCCGAGTGCAGCAATTATAATTGAACAATGCTTTTGTTTTTAATGCCAGTGACCCATAAGCTTTGGAAATGAATTAGGGACACTATAATTGAGGACACTGCTCTTTTCTCTTTTGTCAATGCAGTGTGTCCAATACCAGCCTAGGATAGGCAGTCACACAAACTTCACACATAGAAGTGTATTTTATCTTGAATCATGGAATCTCAACATTTCTTCATCTTTTATTAATAGTTTTAGTCATGCTGTTTGGTGCATTGAAGAGGCAAAGGAAGAAGGAACCGCTCATAATGTCCAAGGATGATGTCCGCGACAACATCGTGACCTACAATGATGAAGGGGGTGGGGAGGAAGACACACAGGCTTTTGACATTGGCACATTAAGGAATCCAGAAGCAAGAGAAGAAAGCAAAGTTCGACGAGATGTAATGCCTGAAACTATTTTTCAGATAAGGAGGACTGTACCCCTGTGGGAAAATATTGATGTGCAAGATTTTATCCATCGAAGATTAAAAGAAAACGACTCAGATCCAACCGCACCTCCTTACGATTCTTTGGCAACTTATGCCTATGAAGGGAATGATTCCATAGCAAATTCCCTCAGTTCTTTAGAATCTCTCACTGCTGACTGTAACCAAGATTACGATTATCTCAGCGACTGGGGTCCTCGTTTTAAAAAACTCGCTGATATGTATGGGGGTGATGACAGCGACCGAGACTAAAAATTTTGTATGACTTGATCGATATTAGTGGAAATACTGTCTTTGTTACTAGATTGAGTGGCCTGCATTCTCTTCGGAGGAAAGTTTTCAAAATTCAAAATTACAAACAATACATAAGTGTTGTCTTAGTAAGGGTTTTCTTAATCAGTAAGTTTCTGTGAATGAATATGAATGATATCGATTTAAAAACAGTAATAATAACCAGTTCACCTGTTTTGCCTAATAATCTTGAAAGTATATCACATCAATAATCAAAAAAAAATGTAAAAAGGCTTTTTGTGCCTTTTCTTAGGTATAAGAAATTTGTAAATGTTTTCTTAACTGACTTTCAATCACCTTTACTATTATATTAAACATTGTGCAACTGCTTTGTAAATTAATATGGAAAAAGTATATCCCTAATGAAATAAGAATGACTACTACTGCCATATTTATTTAGTTGAAGAATGTCTTTGTGTTAACCCATTCATATTTTTATAAATGTATATTTATATTTTTATATTTTTATGAAATAAACTAGTATTTATAAAAATATAAATTTCATTTTATTTAATTTCTAGGGGCAATTTTGAATTTAAAATAGAAATGTTTTACATTTTTAAATGTAGAACATGATTTACTCAGGGAAAAAGCTAAGAAGTCACTCCACAGAATGTAGAAGTAAAGTGGAACTATAAATGAGCTTTGTTACAAATTGCTATTTTTCTCTTGCAATTACTTAAATGTGGACAAATGTTTATGAACCACTGTTGTCTAAATATGAATAGAATATGAGATATATTTGAAATATAAAATATATATATAGTTGTGAATAATAAACTAAGTTTGTTTTGCAAGTCTTTACCACCACAAGTGGATTGTATTTGAGAGTAAATGTGTCAGTGATGTTATGTAGATGGAAAATCTAAATCACTCCATACTGTAGTTCTAAAAATAAGAAATGATAATTCTAATTTCTGACTGTGCTCAGACAATTCACTGGGCAACATTTAAAATGTATATTTACAAACTAGAAGGTTTGTAAGAAAACAATGTAATATTACTTGTTGGGGACACTCATTAAGAATTTTTGTGGAAGTCAGAATTAGTGACATACTGGGGAAAGAACTGTAAAAGAATATGATGGTTTACTAAAGATTGGAAATATAGAAAAAAAATAATAAATATTCTAAGACATGGGTAGAAGAAAAAAAGAAAGGAATCATTCATGATCATCATTTGCAAATCTTTAAAAGACAGCCATGTAGAGCACTTGCCCTGAGTTAGTGTGAGTGTAAGGCTAAATCAAAAGATAAAAAACTTCACAGAATGAATGTGTGTTACCCATTTTCTATGACAATCATTATCCTTGTCTTTTTTTTATTATTCATCAGTTCAGAGTCAAATGTCCTGGTCATGTTCATATGGGGGACATTTAACACTGATTATTGTCTTTACTTTTTAAATGCCAACTACCTCCCAAATTACTCACAGGTACTTATAGGTTATTGTGTTACTAATTTGAAAAATTTTAGTGTATGTACTACCCAAGCGAGCACAAATTTGAAAAATTTTAAAGACTAATTCAGCAACTTTATCAACAATAGGTAGAACATATTAAATATTTAATTTAATGCTAAAAATTAAATTATATTGGGCAATCAAGAATTATCTAGAATTTCTCTTGTCATTGAAAATTCCCAGAAAACATTTTTTTTTTAATTTTAGCTAAAAAAGACTTAATTTTACTTTTGAAAATAATATTAAGCTATTGCCAGAGCTATAACAGCATGGATTAGATACATACTTGAGAAGGATGATGTAGATTAATTTAAGGTATCCCAAAAATTAATCAAGATTCTTCTAAGGCCTCTTGTAGCCATTTCATAATTTCTAAAGGGTTGAGTAGAAATATGTAAACAAATTGTGAATTCCTTGTCCTGAGGATATGCAATGCCTGTGTAAAAATGTGGAAATTACAATGGCAGAGATGGGGGATCTGGTAGTTATAAAGCTCTCCTATGTATTTTCGTAATATGAGCACTTTAGCAAACCAAGTTATACTCAAGCTACAG
The DNA here is from genome assembly GCF_000247695.1 of Heterocephalus glaber. The sequence continues at coordinate 26,964,828 of NW_004624759.1, forward strand.
ACTTACAGTTGTTATGAGAGAATCGTACTGATGTCAGAAAGAAAAGAACTCATATTAAGATTTTAAAGTAGATTATTTAAGTACTGTTAATTTAAGTACAATTTTTAACCTCAATTAATGAAATTAGTATCACAGTCTTTCTTTCCTTGACCTGTGAAATGACTGATGTACCTTAGATACTATAAGGCAATAGCTAACAGATTTCATATTTAATGTACTGATGTATATCATACAAAAGTTTCAGATGTAATCAATAAAATAATCAGAAATGTAATACTAATAATTCTTCTAATTTTCCAACAATATACAAAATTTATATATTGGGATAATTTTTTATGAGATGGATGAGATTTTAGTATTTTCCTTCAATAAACTAAAGGAATTATTAAACTTCTCAAGAAACATATACATAATATTTACTATATTGAGTTTAGATTATTTTATTTCTTTAACCACATACAATACATTCTTTAATATTAGTCTGTGTCACTTGAAACTTTCAGGTTGGTAAAATTCAAGAATAATTTATTCTTATGTATATTTGCTTTCTAAATAAAATAAATTATTTAGCTTGTATTGCTTGAAATTAAATTAAAACCAATTGAGTAACCATTATCCAAATATAAATAAAATGACTTTGTTTTCTTTAGAATGTTCAATAATTTTCAAAATAATGTAAGTGTAGTGTATCTGAATTTATTTCAATGGGTATTAATTATCTGAACTTTGACATACTACCTGAATATTATTACATTCAATGCTGATCTCAGATATAGTGGATAAATTTCAATGACTTTCGTATCAAACTTAGTAAAGAAAATACAACAGGATTAACAATAAAAAGCAAGAAGGGCCAGGGATTTAGCTCAGTGGTTCCACTGCCTGCCTCACAAGGGCAAGGTCCTGAGTTCAATCTCTAGTAAAAAAAAAAAAAAAAAGCAAGCAGAAAAGAAAATTTTAAAAATATATACAACCATAGCCAGTAGTTCATCTTGATCATTCTTCCACTTTAGCATAAGTATCACAAATGACTCAAAGGATGCTTTATTGTTTTGATTATTCTTTTATTTTACTCTTTCTTTTACTGGTTCATTCCCTTTCTTCTGTGCTTTAGAGTGGACCAGGCTTCAGTGTTTTGCCCATTCAATTAAAATTCTGGTACTTGGTGATCATACCGTTCTCCCCGTTGGAACATGTATCTATATCTGGATTTATATGTTAAGTGAGGTATAAATATTATGTAGATTCATCATTCCCAAACTTTTGCCACTTATCTTCCTCTCTCGAGTAACCTAAATGTGTATCAGATCAACTATTTTACATTTCCACTCAAATAGACATTTAAAAATTAACATGTCCAATTTTTACCAGTGATTTTCACTAATAAATCTCTCTTCAACTTTCCCTATGATATTGTTAAAGGCTACTCACCTGATGACAACTCTTTCTCCCTGGCCAGAAGATAAGCCTTGAATCATCCTACATTTCTCTCTTTTTTTTATCCAATGTCTTAGAAAATATTTTGAGGATATAGTCAGAGTGATAGAGGATGGATTTTCCTCTTATTTCCTGGTATAATCCTGGTCTAACACTGTGTTATAATCTTGACAGAAAAATTTTCCAATAATATACAAGAACCATGCACAAGTAAGAAGGCTATCTTTTCACGATACTTAATTTCAATATAACTAAAATTATACTCATGGTTTAAGGGGTTTTTTGCTAAATTTTTTTTGGTTCTGTATGTGTAATCATTATGTACCTGATTTCAATATCATTTATATAAATTTTTCTATAAATGTCAAACCAAAAAAGGAGAAAATCAACTTTATACTTTTGAAGTATTCTTTCTTTTAATCTGCCTAACTGCTCCAGTCTGGGTAGACTAACAGCTGACCATGCCTCCTGCTGAACACTCACCCTGGACACACCCTTGATCTCTCCTTCAAAACAGGGGTCCTAAGCCACAAGTTCTACACTAAATATTGTCTCTCCGCTTTCCTTGTTCTTCACACTCCAAAGTACAAGCTGAACATCACTTATAACAAATTCTTGAGGTACAAGCATTCCAGAGTTTGAAGATTTTCAGACTTCACAATATTTACATAGACAATACCAATTCAGTGTGCTTATTACAAAAAGCTAATATCCAAAATAGTGTCAAAAGTTTGAAATTTTTGAGCATTTCTGGTCTCACAGTTTCCAGCTAGAGATACTCAAATTGTATGAGATAATTTATAGTACACATCTCCCAAATGACGCTATTGCTCATTTTTTCCATTGTTATAATTCATTATAAGCTAGAAGGATTCCTTAGTAATTAGTTAATCTTTCTACTCTAACACAGTGAAGTACTCTGAAGTGTAAATAGTAAAAAAGAAATTTTTAATTACTTGGTCACTAGAAATCTCTCATATGGACACTTGTACAACTATTTTCTTAATTTGTATTGCTTGCTTGCTCTTGGTATGTATTAGACATTTGAATTTATAACTCCTATTATACAATATTTATGAGAATTTTTAAATATTATGAATGTTATTATCAATAAAAATCTTACTTTGCATTTAATGATTATACATTCATTTTGGAATTCTTATATTAGTAAATAATAACATATGTAAAGTTTTAAGTATACATCGAAATGAATATATTATTGAGAAGAATATAAATACATTTTATTTTTTATAGCAAAGCTATGTAAAAAAAAGTAAAATGCACAATGCATTCTTTACTTAAGATTGTAGAATTCACTTCAGTAGAAAAAGAATAAACAAAAGTAACTAAAATGAAAGAGATTAGGGCTTAGAAAGGATATAAAGAATTAACAAATGGCAAGATTTTTCTGGCTATACATACATTTCATTATTATATGTTTTTAAATTAGTTGATCAAGGATTACTATGACAAACAGCAATAAGAGAATCTTTGAATAAAATAGGGCAAGAGAATTTAAACTGATTAAACCTCTGTGATGAGTTCTGTGAATTGTAAGGGCTAAAATTTAATGTAACAGTGGGTAAACAATTCCAATGTCATTTTTGATATTCAAATGCTGATAGCCTCTAGGCTATACCATCATTCTTTCTCTTGGACTCCACTTCTGGACACACTGATCAGAAAGCCTTGACTGACTCCCTCTTTTGCTGCAGGCAGGAAATTCAAACCATGAAAGTTCTACCCACAGTAGTGTAGTCTCATCAGACTTGCGTTTAACAACTCATGGCAGTATTGGGAACTGGGAGTTGTTTAATCAAACATTTGATTCAGATAACATTTATTATTCTTAATTTGGTGAAAAAGAAAAAAAAAACAATGAAGACCCTAATAAAAATTTGGTGTTTTGAGTAAAATAGAATACAAAATAATTTTCTTATAACTGAAAACATATGGAATTATACAAATAAGTTCTACATGAGAAAATTACATAAATTTGATGTCTTTAATGTCTAACAATGAGTTTGAAAGCTAACTTAAAATGGCAACATGTGATGTCTGCTGTATTATGAAGCTAGCAGTTTCATATGATATGCACAACAGAATTACATTGTACCCTTAATGAGCCAGGAAATGAATAATTTCTTCCATTATTGAGCAAAAGGAAAGTGAAAAACAGGATAGATAGAGCAATCTGAATGTTGCCTGAAATTCATATTGTTAAGGAACAATGTATATCTCTTGCTCTATGTTATATTTATGTTATATTTATTTCTACAGGTCCCCTAAAAGCCTCATGCACTTCTCGGTAGGTCTTTTAGAAGGTGATTAGATTATGGGTGCAGTAGAGTTGACTTGTTAGGAGGCAGAGTATGGTCAGAAAACAGATCACTGGGAGCATTGCCTAAAATGGTGTATCTCCCTCCTTCCCTCTCCCTTCACTCTCTGCTTCTGGGTGCCATAATGTGAGCATCTTAAAATCCTCCATACATGTGTGCCCTAGAGCCAGGAGATTATGAAATAAATCTACAAAGAATTACTAAGAATAAACCTTTTATATTTTGAGTGTCAAGTTTTGTATTTTGGTGATGAGAAAAGTAACTAATACAAATTTTGATACCAAGAAGTGGATTATTGCTAGAATAATACCTGAATATGTGGTATAGAAGCCTTTGAAACTGTTTCACTGGAGGAGTTTGGAAAGGTTTGGAGATGATAGCTAGAAAACCCCTAGCAGGCTGTGAATTCAGCTTGGTGAGAGATTCTGGTTGGAGCTCAGAAGACCAAATGTCGATGATAAAGTTCAGGCTCAGGAGGTTTCAACTGGGAACATGTATTCCATTGGGAGTTTGACGGGAGACTATGTGTGTTATGCTCTGGCAGAAAAATTCTCTACATTTTGCTTATGTCCTGAGAATTTGCAGGAGCCTGTGATAAGTACAGCAGACAACTTAATTAGGTGAAGGAAATTTTAAGGCAACCCAATGTTGAGGCTGTGCTATGAATACGTTGGGGGATTTAAGGCAGCTCTACATTGAGAATCAAGACAGAGGTACAGTTGAATGATTTAAATGTTTTGAGTTTCACCAGAAAGCTACTTTAAAGCCAGAGCTTATAAGCTTTTGGCCCAAGACAGCTTGGTTTCTGAAAAGAAAGCCAAGTACTTTATACAGGACAATACAAAAGATGCTATGAGGGCATGTGAAAAATCTTCAAGACTCTATTCATCTGGTGCAAAACTGCAAAGTTTTCACTTGTGAAGAGCACATATACACTGTGCTTGAGAAAGGCTACCTAGGGAGTTGGTTTGTAGGGATTTGTTTCACAGTGGTCAGGCACCCAGGTACTTAAAGAATATTGTAGCCATGATTGAAGAGGTTCTGGCTACTGCCTAAGCTGGAGGTAGACCTTGACATCATCCACATGGTGCTGGTTTTAAAAGGCATGCAGAATTCAAGAGTTGAGGGAGTCAGACAGAACTACACCCAGATTTCAGAGGAAGGTCCTGGAGGTCAGGCACTGTGGCTCTGAGATAGCAGTCCATGAAGCTGTGAGAGTAAAACTGAAAGTGCATTGGAGGCCCCAGGAAGTTGCAGTAGCCAAAATCATGAAAGGTCTAAGAAAAGCTTCAGGCAATGAGCAAAATCATCCCAAGAGAGAGGACTTGGGATGTAGTCCCTTGAGGACTACACAAGGCAATGTAGTGGGATCAGGGCTACCCAAGCCATTTGGAGTTTGCTTTTGGCCACAACTGACCCAGTGGTATATATGGAGCTACAAGATATAATGTTTACCTGGCTTGGGCTTGGTCTTGCTTTGATTCCATTCTTTTCTATCCATGGTTTCCTCCCTTTTGGTATGGGAATGTTTTCCCTGTGCTTTTGTATGTTGGCAGTGTTTAACTTCCTTTTTATTATTATAGGTGCTCACAGCTGGAGTTTGCCCTGAGTCTCAAAGAAGACTTTAGACTTCGATTTTTCAGGAATTCTAGAACTGCAAAGACTTTGGTGACTTAGAGATGGACTATAAATGCATATTACTTAAAGAGATGTACATGAGTATTTTGGAAGCCAGGGCCAGAATGTTGTAGTTTATGTATAGAATTCTCTTCATGGCCTCTTATTATCATAGGTGTGACTTTTGGAAAGTGGTTATATTATCAGGGAAATATAGCTGTCTTTCTCTTAGGAGGCAGGGTCTAGTTGGAAAGGATGAGCCACTGGGAGTGTGGTCTGCAAAGCCAAATCTTCTTCATTGGCTCATACACTCTCTGACTCCTGGCCTCCATGACATGAGCAGCTTTGCTCTACTGAGGCCATCTTATGCAAAACATATACCAAATCTTCTGAAACAAAATAAACTCTTCCTTCTTTAAGCCACGGATGTCAGTTATTTAGCCCCAGCAATGAAGAAAGTTACTAAGACACTATGATATGTGATTTGTCTCCCAAGCATTCATGTGTTGGGAGGTTGGTCTCATATGAGGCAATGTTAAGACATGGTGGGTCTGTTAAAAGATTGAGCCAAATGGAAAACGAGTAGGGTTCTAGGGACACTGCCTTCAGAAGAGAATAAGGTGTTTCTCATGAGACACTGGTTAGTTCTCATGAGAGGGTTGATATAAAAGAGCAAGACTGGTCATTCCCCTTTCTCTGCTTCCACTCTTGCCATTTAATATTTTTGACATGTATTTCTGACATTGACATACCCCACCCCCCAAATAGGCCCTCACTGGGAGTTGAACCTATAGTGTGATTTCTTTTTTTATTTTATTTATTTTTATTTATTTTTTATTTTTTCTTCCTTATACTTTAATAGCTTATAATTTTTGTATTAAATTCTTTTATTGGTACATTGTAGGTATAAAACACAATTACATTTCTCATTGGGAATTGTACCTTTATATAATGCACCTTGGTTCTTATTTTTTCCCCATTCTTAGCCCTCCCTTCACCCCCTCCACCCTTCCCTATTTACAAAGACTTTATTTCCATTTTTTTCTTTCCTTTCTTTCCTTTCCCCTGTGCCTCCCACTACCCCTACCTCTTTGGACCTTTTATTCCTATTTTACATTATCAATTATTCATTCTAATCATTGGTACATTTTAGGTATACAATATAATGACATTCATCATTGGAAATTTGCACCTTTACATAGTCTCTCTTGGTTCTTGTTTTTCACCCTTGCCCAGCCCTCTCTTCAACCCCTCCAGCCCTCCCTATTTACAAAAATTTTGTTCCTATTTTTCCATTTTCTCATATTAATCCCATTCCCTTCTATCCTTTCCCTTAGCACTCCCACTTCCTTCCCCTTTGCCCCTTTTCTTCCTATTTCACATGACCTATTATACATTTAGTCCTTATTTACACTTTCAGTTTCTCACACCAGAGAAACTATTCGGTATTTATACATCTGTGTCCTATTTATTTCACTTAAGAGTATTGCCTCAATGTGCATCCACTTAGCTATATAGTGTGATTTCTTAATCTTGCAATTTGGCTCTAAATTGAAGAGTTCATTAAATCTCTTTTTCTCCTAAGTTTCCTAGTGTCAGATATTGCTATAATAGCAAAAATGTACTAAATATATATCTACTTTGAAGAATCCATCAAACACTTCAAAAGTACTTTTTAGTAAACTATAAAAAATATGCCAGAAATGTTAAGTAATAATTTTCCCAAAATATCTAAATTAAAATAAAGAAAAATAGAAGATTTCTATCAATTATCTCCCTGAGATGGGAAAATTATTCTGTGATTGAGGATATTCCCAAAGAATCATGTATATTATAATGTTCCATTTGAAAATAAGTCATAAGGAGTCATAGCTCTAGATATGCCTACATTTTATTAAAGGCAAAAGCATATATAAGTTTAAATCCTGTCAAAATGAGAAACACATAAATTTGTATTCACATTTTGAAGAAAGGTAACACTAGAAGTTTAATTTAAACTTTTACTGGTATGGGACAGAGAAAACAGTGTAAAAAAAAATTTGAAATCAGAACCTACACTTCCATATGATGGTTTGAATCTTTGAAAGACTGTTTTTAGATTAATCTATGGGGAAAGAAATCAAATGTTGTTGGGGCCCAGTGGCAACTAAGTCTTATTCCAAGGAACAATATTGAACATGACAGCAGTAATTAGCTGTATTTATTGCAAAGTCAATTGCTTATAATCAAGCAACATTATCTTTGTATGTAAGTTAAGAGACTAATGAGCAATAATGTTAGCGCAACAAAACTTGATCATTTTTTTTGCCAACCAAATAAAATGCTACTTCCTTTTTCCAATTACATTCAACTAATTCAACAAAGGGAGGAGGGGTAACGGTCGTATCATGGTGGATCATATTACTAGACCACATTTATGTCCACCCTTTTCCAAGTATGACTTAAATTTCTCAAAATACAAATATTTTTTAAATGCTACGACAACTCGTCAATGACTGGAAGATCTGTATATGGCCGTGGGTGAAACTAAAAGAGCATTATGCTAAACAGAAGTTCATTTATTGATTTCTAGTCATTGTTTTCATTTGTACAACAATATTTTTAAAATGTGGAAAGTTTCCCCTATGTTAACATTTGTATATTCACATGTAAATGTATATAGAAACAAATCAAATTTTGAATAATCCCTCACTTTTCAATGGGAAAGAGTTATTGGAAAGCTTATAGAGTTACAAATATTCCTCTATTTTTCTGCTGAATGTCATTTCTTGGGAGCATGTTAATAAACTCCCTAACATATCAAAAGATAATGTAGCTAAAATATTCACACTTGTTTCAACTTCAGAAATGATGGTGTACTGTATATGTTTAATGAAGCAAGGCATCTTATCAAGAAATAATCATATAATATGACCTATTTCTCACTTGGATGTTATTTATTGAATTATATTAGCCTAATTAAGTGATGGAATTGCCAATCTAGTCCCACTAAATAAGAAAATAGAACTGTTCTGAATGAGAGAGTTAATTATACTGATCTAAAGTATTGGTTAATAAAATAGTGGGGAAGTTATTCCATTTCATGGTCTGTAAAATTAATTCTTTAGCCTTCCAGCTATAATGAAAGTTTGCATTCTGAATTTTTCATTATTAATCTACTCTCATAATTATTATTATAAAATTATTTTAAATATTCTCAACTTTTATTCATTAAAACCTCAATGCAAAAATCATTAGTTTTTCTCCCTGAGTAACAAATAATTTAGAAACAATGTTACAAGATATTTAAATGCAAATCTATGTCAAATGTAAGAATGATCTGAATCCTTATAAAATTATTCAAAAATCTTCTATTATTTAGCTAGAACTAATAGATCTAAACTACTTTCTGTTAGCTAATGTATAACAAATTAATTATTTGTTTTTATTTTCAGTGTCTTAAAATATGTTGTATTTATTTTTTAAATACTATATTAATGTTTCATTTAAGAATAAGTGTGCATCTTACCAAGAAGCAGAAGCCAAAATGATTTCAGAAGAAAAATTAATGTGTACTTAATTTTTGGCAAGTGTTTCTGATACATTTCTTCCTATGAAAGAAAAACACATTTGTGAATTGGGATAGAGGATGTAAACTTAAAATTAATGAAGAACTCCACTCATCTTTGACAAAAAGGTCTTTTCTACCCATTTCTATGAAAAGCTCTAGAAGAAAAGCACTAAAAATAAGTGATCAAAAAGAAAAGCCCCAAGCTAAAATATATGTTACAATTCTCAGAGGGAAGTTGTATTTTCAAGTAGAAGTGAAAGTCTGTTCTGAGTAAAAAAGGAGAAAATTTGGCCTTATGCCATTTCAATTTTTGAGGGAAAAAAAATCTTCTTCATTAAAATTTAATTTAAAATGAATCCCAAATAAAGAGAAACTGAGCATACAAATGATTTAAGTGATAATCCACTGAGAAAAAAGATGAGAAAAATTTAAGGAGTAATATATACACATCAAAATTTTCATGTACTGTTTCAGTATTCATCATCTTCCTAGCCAAATGTACTTCATGAATACAAAGCAATATGTTAAAAAGGCAATTTGATAGAAAGAATAAGTAGCAAGAGAGACATTAAAAAATAAGAATAGATGGCCTCCCCTAGTTTATCTTTCGTTTGTTTCTTTCTTTGTTGGTATGGGGGATTGAACTCAGGACCTTGCGCTTACAAGGCACACGGTGGAACCACTGAGCTAAATCCCCAGCCCTCTAGTTTATCTTTCATATCTTATTTAAATGTTATTTTTATTGTTTCTACTCTTGAAGCTATCAAGTGGTCAACTTCATTAATTTCCACAATATTGTATATGGTCAGAGAAGAAATCTTCCCGTCTGCTACGGTTTATGAGATGAAAAGTTACTTATATATCTATATAATGTGACTCTCAATTACATGCTGGGGAGAAGAAATTTTGGAATCGAAATCCAATTATAGCTACTTTAGATACTCCTTTGGAACTAGTATAGGAACCACTGGAAAAGGAACCACATATATGAACCATGTGTGTATCCGTGTATTCTATTGTATGTATATGTATATAAGTTTATAAGTTAATTTTAAGGACCAAAATATTGTATTTTAATCGTATTGTGATCAACTTCTAACAAGTAATTTAAACAAAAACATATATTTACCAACATAAACTTGACAAAAATTATTGCTAAACTTTGATACACTAAAGCTGGGTATGGTAATGCACAACTCTGATCCCAGCACTCAGGAGGCTAAGTCAGGAGGATCACTGTGAGTTCAAGACCAGCCTGGGCTACCTAGTGAGTGCAAGGGGAGCCTAAACTATATAGCAGGACCCTGTCTCAAAAAACAAAATAAAAAAACTTTGATGGACTATTAACTTTTAAGTACACTGGTGCTTCCCTTAGTTATACATACAAAAATAAAAAACTGGATCCTATGGTAGACATGTTTTTAGAATTTTAAGGGACAACCATGCTATTCTGGATAATGGCTATATTATCTTGGATTCACAATACCAATGTGCAAGGGTTTCTATTTCTTCACATTTTCACTAAAATTTACTATTTTTTGTCTCGATAATAACTCTTCCCACAGGGGTGAGATGATATTTCATTGTGATGTGGACTGTTAATGATTTTGAATAGTCTTTTAGAAATTTGGGAGGTCACTTGGATTTATGCTTTTGAGAAGGATTTCTTCCTGTCTTTTCCCTATTTTTAATTTGGATTGTTTATGTTTTTGTTGTTTGTGCTATTGAAGCACGACACATAATAGTTAATATATATAGAATCAAGTGAGAGTCCCATCAACGTATAAGTGAAATCTAAAATATATATGACAGAATATGGTACAGTTATTAAAATGAAATCCTAGCATGTCCAGAAAAAATAGATAGAACTAGAGTAGATTATGTTTAAGAAAATAAACAATATGTGTAACGATATGTATCACGTATTCCTTCCTATCTGCTACAAAATATCAATCTCAATGTAGAGGAGTAACTAGTAATAGCTATGAAGGTTGAGTTGAGCCTGAACTTTAAACTTCCTTGAAATCTCCTCCACCTCTCCACTACTTTTAAACTCAGATTTACACAAAGTCTTAGGATGTGGACAATATGTAGTCCTTTTTTACCAGAATGTAATATGCATGCCACTAGTCCAATTCCCATGTAGTCTTATTCTAATCTGAAACCTCATGAGCCTAACTTTTAGCCTCCTATCTGCTTTTTAGGCCTCTGGTAATTTCCCAGAATTTCCCATCAAGCTCTTCCTACAAGAAAGGTCTTCTCTGGCCTGATTCACCTAGAATTTTCATTCTCCTCCTATAAACCAGTTTCAAAGCCTTCTGGATCACACAATCAGGTACAATCATAGCAGTGATGCCACATTTCTAATACCAGTTTTCTATATTGATCAGCTTTTTCCTTGCTTGGGACAAAATACCCAGTATTCATAAATGAAAGGAGAGCTTTAATTTGCTTCACAGTTTCTGAAGTTTCAGCCCCTGTTTGGCTGGATCCAAAGACAAAAGCATGGCAGTTACATGTGGCAGAAAAAAGCTGCTCAGTTCATAGTAGCTGGAAAGTAGAACACTGGTGAGAGATGTGCCCTAAAATGGCATTAACTCAGTGACCTACTTTCTTTAACTGGAGCAGCAAATTCAGCTAATAACATCAGTGAATCACTGATGACTATAACTCCTCCGTGGTCCAATCTCTCATCCAGGAGTCTCTTTATCTATTTAACTTGACAATTAATGCTAATTGGTAAACCATGTTTCTTTAAACAATTCAAAGTTGTCTTTCAGAGACCATGAGTCTCTTCAATCCATGCAAATTCTCTATATCTCTTTGCATCTGCATTTCATATGGAACTTCAGAGAACTAAAAAGTTATCTTTACTACTTTTTGGGCCTTCCATGTAGAAAGTGAGAAATGAGCTGCATACAAGACCTAGTTCATCACCATCAAGATTTCTTCAGCCACATTGTTTTTGGATACTTGCTTCACAGTGTAGCCATGTGCTATTTCAATAGATATCAAAGCTTTAAACAAAAAGCATTGCAAGCCACCTCCAGAATCATGAACATGGAAACACATGTTGGAATTTCCAAAAAGGTATTTCTATTATTTCTGCTTTGATGAGAATAAAAGAAAATGTCATTTTTCTGGTCCTTAACAAATATCTAGTCATAGACAAAAAAAGAAGCTTTATTCCACTGTTTTACAGACATCAATGACCTGTTTGTGGAGTAATATTTTATTGTTTTGGAATAACCGTCACTTGACTTTGGGAGTTCAAACTAGGGTAGACTAAAGAAATGGACAGAAATTGTGTATAACTCCTCCTACGAGAATTGAAATTTATTTCTCTCTCTCTTGAATCTGGGCTGGGTTAATTTCATCTAGTTTATATGTAGAAAGAATGGCATGAATAAATTCTAAATCCAGTCTTCAAGAGGATTGTCAGCTTTTCCCATTGCCCTAAGAAACATTCCATAAACAAGCCTAATATTCTTGTACATTCTCATGATAAAGAGCCTCCAATCTATTCCATATGAAAAGGATCATTTCCTAGAATCCAGGTCCAGTTGCTAACCAATGGAATTTGAACCAAGCAAAATTATTTTTGTTTGCCACTAAGCTTTGTATTGGTTTGTAATATAATAACAGGTTGGAGATGAATTATGCTCTACTTCACATTGAAAGGTGGAGTAAAAAAAATGTCAGTTTCCAAAAACAAAATAACTTAAGAACTGTCTGTGTTTCTTTACAATCTTAAGCATACAAATGAAGACTAGGTGCTTCATGATTACAGAACAGACTTTTCAGAAGTTCCTTAGTCAGGCTAAAAGAAATACTTACTGGCACTTCTGTCCTTGTCTTATATTTGATTCACCAAAGAGAAAAATAGCATACTAATTATATTCAATATGTTTAACTAGAGATGGAGAATATGTATCAAATAGTAGGCACAGTTAAGATTCAACAAGAGACAGTGAAGCACCCAGTGAACAATGACAGTGAGAAGACTCTGCATTAGTATACTCGCAAAAGTAAGGATATAAGCAGTAACTGTATCAAGGACACAGCTTGTAAATGGGTCTCTGGTTGGTATTTATAGTAGAGAAATTTGTCAGATACTATGCTCCTCCTCCTCCTCCTCCTCTTCCTCCTCCTCCTTTTTCTTGTATTTCTACTAGATAAATCTTATGTGAAACTAAACCAGAAAGTAGAGGACAGTCATTGCTCTGTAGATTTTAGCATCCAACAGGAAGATGCTGATAAACAAAGTGAATGAACAATGCAAGTTGTTTTGAAAGGCAAAGAGAAAGGAGGAAACAAGTTTTTCTATTATGAGATCATAGCTTAATCCCATCCAGCTACATAAATCGGATGATTACCTAGTGATTCTATATACGACTTATGTAGCAGGGATTGTACTAGGTATTTTATGCCTATATAAAAATACTTTTTTTCTTGAACACAATCTGACTTGGCATCATCATTATTCCAATTCCACAATTGGGGAAAAAGAGGTACAATGATTTAAGTTATTTTTTTCTGCACAGTTAAAAGAAAGAAGTTTGAGCTTTCAAACTAAATATACTTTAGCTCCACAATATACAACTTGATCACTTCTTCATGTTATTTCAAAAGGGCCTGTATAATAAAATTAACAGACCTGAAAAGCAACATCATTGTAATGACTAGGCACAAATATTTTCAAAAGGAACTCAGAAAACATATGTGAACAATTTCTCTAACACTCTCATACATTGAGTACACTTGGACATGAGCAATTTAGACCCATGCTCATTCAGATAGGAAGAGAGCCCCACGCCCATTCTCTCCCCTAAAGATTCCATATGAATCTCTCCTAAAACCTGGAAGCAAACTCTGAGTTAATAATTTATGCTAAAACTTGTTGTTCAGTCAGCACATTACTCAACTGATCAAAAGATCTGGGGTTTGTTTCCCAAAGGAATTCTGAATGACTTGAATAAATGTTATGTTTCAATTCTTTCCAAAAAGCCCAAACTTGGTAAGCATTCTTATAATTCAAGAGAGATGAAAAATAGCCTAAATACGATATAGAAGTATGATTTTTCTCCAAGCATCTTAATAAATTCCCATGTGTGTTATAAATCAAATAACAATCTTGCGAGAAAATAGTGCCAAATTTTTTATTACAAGTTTGAAACTTTTTCTTGATTCTGAATTTTTGGGTGGAATTACAAACCTCTATATTAACAGTAATAACATTCTGACTAATGAAGCAATGCAACAAAGTAATTATTCTACATACAGAGAAGGCAATCATTATAAAACATTCTAAAGGTCAAACTATGATTATACAATTTTTTTGCAGTCCAAGATTAAACACTGTACTGAAGGGGGGAAAAAAAGGTCATTTTAGAAGTATTAGTCTTTAGCATATGGAGCACTTAGTCTTAAATGTTAATATACCTGTAGAAATAGAGAGATGATTGCACTCTTAAAATCTGAGAGTTAATACAGTCTCATTAAAGGTGATGATTTGGTAGGGTTTTTTACATTGTGTGTCAGCACTATTTCAGTAGAAAATATGAGAATGAAGAGCCTACACTTTTAAAATAAATGATTTCTATTTTCTGATAGTATACTATCTTTAAATATAGTGACTGATAATGAAGTAAGAAAAGCTTAGGAATTTCCAAAGTTAGCCCAGTTAATATCCAGAGTAAAATATATACATTGCCTTTTATTATCCAGAATTTGATATGATTGAATCTGTGAATATAGGCTTTAAATATATCACATACATACTGTACATCCTTTTTTATTCAGCCTTTCTCCAACTCTTGTGCTAGATCCAGGAAAATAGAGACCAAGTCCCAATTATACAACCAGCTTTAGCTCATAGCACATAGCTACACCTTAAATTCAGTTAATATACATCTGTTGATGATCTGAATGGTAGATACTTGCAATACATTTTTTCTTGTTCTAAAAATAGAGGAGAGTGTCATACCTGATCTCATAAAAGTCAGAGTGTATTCAAAATTATACTGGAGATAGAAAATTTGAGACACACCCATCTTTCCAAAGAAATTGTCTTCATTAAACAGAGTGGTTGAACATTGATATTGTAATCAAAGATAGCTTGCTTTTACTTTACTAGTGAGAAAATTATCAAAGGACAAGAAGTATAAAGAGTCTGTGAATATCTTCTTTAACAATGGTGCTTATAGAATCAGGGAGCTAATGCCTGAGAGACGTATTGCTATTCAAGGATGAAATGGTAAAAAACAATTCATTTAATTGAAGAAGATATCTGGAAGAGATCATTCATCTGAGAGGTTACTGAATGTCATCTCTGTTAAATAGTATCTCTTTTAAAGGAGAAAGACATGAGAAATTATCACAGAGAAAGTAGTTTACTTTATTTTATATCTAAAGAACCCTTTCTCTAAATCACTAAGATGAATCACCAGTTGGCATTCATTGCAGCCTTATACTAGTGAGAACAGATGGAATGTAAAATGGTATGAAACATATCTACTGAGGAAACAAGCATTTTAAATGTTAATGAAAGATAAAACCAGAAGGGAAAAAATAGGCCCCATGAATGTTAATGTAATTACAGCATAGAACACTTCATTTTTAATGATCATTCAAATGGTAAATAACAATAATAATAGTAATAATATGTGTATCTATAATATATTTTTAATCTTTCAAGCACCATGACAAGTACTTAATGTGTATGTTCTTTTTAAAATAATTAATTTTATAGGTATATTTTAGGTATACATAATGATCACATTCATCATAGGGAATTTGTACCTGTACATGATATATATTAATTCTTCTTTTTTCTATTCCCCTCCCCTCCTTTCAACACCTCTTCTCCTCCTTATTTACAAAAGCTTTGTTTCCCTCTTTTCTCTCTTTTTTTCTTTTCCCTTCTTTCCCTCCCTTCTCCCCCTCCTTAGTTTCTCTTCCCACTTGAATATTTTCTTCCTATTTCACAACATCTATTATACATTTTAGTCCTTATTTACACTTTAAGCTTATTTTATCCTATAAATAACAATTGAAGAGTATACTTATATTGATATCATGTTCTTGATCATATAAATTGTCTCAGGGCAACTAAAAAACCTTAGAGAGTGGCAGATTCAGCATTCAAATTCAGTCAAATTCATTCTGACATATTACTTCATTACATATTAGTTCACATTACAAATATCAGATATATTGACCTATATTTTGACTTACTAGCTTCATTGTATAAATGAATTGGTAAATATAAAAATGGCCTACTACCTCAATTTTTTTAACTCAAGAAATACTTAAGCACCTGATAAATGCCAGGTTCCTTAGTTATTGGAAATAAACAAAAACACTAAAAAAGGACAGTGACACCTTACCTCATCTTTAGGTGACTATTACTAATATGAATGTTATTCAGTATCATCTGATGAATATTTATTATGATTTTGCTACCATTTTATGGTTCTTAAATATATTATTTAATTTAACATGCCAACGAGGCTGGTGTTACTATTCTTTTCTCAATGAGTGAACATACATACAGTAAATAATTTGCTTCAGTTTTTTATAGTCAATAAATAAAAATGGTGGATATTTTTCCATAGCAGTCTGCCTCCAAATTATGCAGGCAATAACACTATATAATGATGTTTTATTAGGGGATATCTCTAGTTTTCTAAACTTCCTATGGTAAGTTAACTCCAAAAATTCTTTCCTTAAAATAGTTCCCTGATAAGTTAAATATGTAATTCAATGATCAGAAGATAAACTGCTATCAAGTACTAAACAGAACTGAGAATATGGGAGCCCTATAGAAAAGAGTCAAGTTTGTAGGTAGCACAGCTATCAACCAAGGTAACAATGACCTTGAACTATACTAAAAGAGAAGCCTTTATCTTTTTTAAGTAACTAAATAATTATTGATATTTCTGTTGTGGCCTAACTCTACTATGATTCCCAGCTAATTATGAAATAATTCATATTATTTTTTTCTAATTAGAAAAGAGTATAGTTAACAATACAAAAATGCATTTTGAGAAAAAAATTGAATCTTATCAATCTATGTATCTGTCTTACACCCTGTCTTCCAAACATAATGTAAGAGCAATTTGCTTTTAGTTGTGCTACATCCTTGCACCATTTACATGAAATAACCTATGCATGTCAAATTCTATCTTGAAACCATGCCAAGTCTTCATAGTTCTATTATTTGTCAGCCTGCATTATTTATTTAAATATCAGCATGGACCGGTTTCTCTGCTAATTTACCTTGAGAGTGTTTTTTGTTGTGATTTATACTGCAGTTATGAAATGGCATAATATTTATTCATTTCTTACTTTGATCTAGAATAAGATCATTCAGCAAATTTACCAGCTCAAGGGATGGGGGCTGAAATAAATTGTTGTGAATTCTTCCTGTAGTAAATCTTGGTAGTGCAGTTTTGCAATACCAGAGGTAGTTGTAAGCGTAAGTACTTTGTAAATTGTTTGTATGAATTTTCAGCATTATGTAAAATAAGATTCAGGGGCTTGAAAGGTGAGCATTATTTCTACTAGCTGGTCTTTGCTCCTAAAGGTGTAGGTCTGAAACATAAGTAGGAAGAAAACAACAGACAGTGTGTTCATCTGAGCAAATAGCCATGCACACTAATAACGATTTCTCTGCCTTCTTTGCAACCAGCTCAGCCATACCACTAATATTAACTATTATTAGAATGTGTATCATGACGTCAACTTCTGAGCTGAGGATACCCCTTCCATTGCCTCCACTGTAATAATGGAAAAAATATATCTACTCAAGAAAACTTCTAGACAAAATGGATCAAAAACTAGATAGTGCAGAGCTCGCATGTTAGCACAGGAATTACAGTAAAAAGTGATAGTCTCTCAGATATAGATAGGTACAGAGTTACTGAAATTCGCTAAAGATATAAATTATCAAATACATGATCTCTATTCAGATATAGTTTTGTAATATTCACATGGCCTGTATTCAGATAGAGGTATTGCAATACTCATTTCACAATTATTAAGCTCTTCAAATTATTTTAATATCAAATATCCCTAGCCATCCAAGCCAATATTTTCTCTGTGTTATTCATTTCAGTGTAGTTTTATCCACCATATTTCTTAATTCTTTCTTTTCTAACATTGAAGTTATTATTCCTAACCTTTCCGGCTTTAGGACATAAAAAAGTTGTGAAGAATGAGAAGATAACAAATTAGGAACCAATTAGATATTATTACGAAATACGCCAGTTTTCTCTTGTGCAGTCCATAATTGATACGTATGGATAAACGCACTCATACACTTGGAGCTTTTTGTTGGGCGAGAATTTGATTCCAGGGTAGAGCAGGATCTACTACCATGACTGATCTTTCAAAGACTCCCATCAAGATAAGTCTTAGGCCCTCTAAATGTCCTACAAGAAAACTATCCCCCAGTAATAAATAAGGAAGAAACAACGTTTAAATTCCAGTAGTATATTTCAGTGTAAGTAGAAACAATTTGTGATCATTAAACAGTTCAGAGTAAATATGCTATTATAGTTTATATCTAAAATGTCTCCCAAAGTCTCATTTGTTCAGAGTCAGGGCTTTGAATAGGTGATTGGATCATAGGGACCCTATATTCATCAGTAAATCAGTGCATAGCAAAATATGTCATTAATAAGTAAGGTCAAGTTGGAGCAAGTAGGTCGTTGGAGGCATTCATTTGGTATATCTCTTGCTGTGGCTGTCTTTTTACTTTGCTTCTTGGCTGCCGTAATCTGAGCAGGTTTTCTCAACCAGGCCTATCAAATATGCCATTTCTGCCTTGAGCCCTGTGACCATGGACCGAACCTCTGAAACCATAAGCCAAAATAAACCCCTACTCCTTTAAATCGTAAGTATCAGATATTTTGTCCCAGCAACGGGAAAGTGACTAAAACATATCTTGAGATTTTTCAAAAAGTAACTCAAGAACTTGACTGAAACTTTTCACTTTTATTTGCATCATCCTTTGAATTTGACATGTAGAAAAGGAGAGTAGGAAGAAATTGAGAAAGAAAACTGAAAAGAACAGAGTGGTGCTTAGGGGCTTTTTCTGTACAAGTGCATGAGTACTTTACCTTTAATATTACAGTGACCAATGTATAAATACATATAAATTGTATGTTAGGGAGCTTAAAAACTATAATCTACATAAAGGTCCAGAAAGAAAAACTAGTTGACACATTTGTAAAGGCTTTCTGTCTACATAGCTTTTACCACCTCATCCTCTTTTTAAATGAAGTCCTCAATGAAATCTCAGAGTGACCTTTTGGAGTGTATTTATCCAAATTCAATCAGGGTCTATGAATGAAGGAACAGACTCATGGCACAAATTCTAGAACAATAATATTGACTGTTTGTACTTGGGATAGGCCCTGAAGTTTGAGATGCACCTGCAAACTTATTATTGTGTTTTCTGGTATAACTTCAACATTAACACATTAAAGGGGAATAGTATGCTTAAATGATAATGAGGAAAACTGAAGGGACTAAAGACGTGAGAGATGTAAGAATGATAGTAAATTATAAAAAAATGAGAAAATAGAATTCAGAATGTAGTTGGAAGAGTTTTGTTTGCTTGGGTTTTTTTGAGGTATGAGAAGAATAATGCAAATAAATGTAAATTCAGGTAATTTCATTGAATTTCTGATAGTATTTTGAGTTTCTATTTAATGCCTTGTGTTGTCTATTATTAGTTGAAGAATGCTAGAAATGGGAAATATGGAGAAAATGAAATTTCAAAACAGCTGACTGGAATTTCTCAAAGTATACTTCATGAAATAAGCTCTTAAAGATGCACTATGAATAAAAGATTTAGCAGTCAAATTTAGAAAGCATTACCTTCATATTCAATAAAGGTTCTCATAGTACTTAACCATATTATAGGGTCTGGATTTTGTAATACGAATGGACATGTCATCCATTGTTTAACCCAGTAGTTCATCAAAAACATTTAAATCTATAAATTTCTTTGATTATATCAATTTAAATACAATTGGGTTTAACACTTCACATAAGCCACAAAGAGAGCATATTTTTCATAATATATTTCTCAAGTGCTAGCAATTTTATGACATTCTCAAAATAAAAAGACTGATTATGCCTATCCAGTTTGTTCTCTCTCTACACATATAACCATCAAACACAATTATCTCAAGTCTTAAAACTATCAAACTAAATGGTTTTGTGGATGGTTGCAGATTAACTCACCTCACTTTTGGTTATGCTCTGCTCTGAGACCATATTGTAAGAAAGAGAAAATTGAAGTTAAGATGAAGACAAGCTTATTCTTCAACATCCAAGAAATATACATTCTTATGTTGATCACTAAGTCCATAGCCATATTTTTCCTAGGTCAGATGGAAATAAATTCACTCTTTTCCCATGTGATAAATTCATCACAGTCCATTGAGAAATGGTTCACCCATTACATTTCAGAGTGGGAGACAGCAGGGACTGAAGGTAGAGGGTTGTTGAGGTTTACAAACTTTTATAACTATTTATTGAAATAATTACTCCTAAAACACGCATTTAAGAAGACAAATGATTTCATCATTCCCACTGAAAGTAAAAATTTGCCCAAAGAATGCATATGTTCTGCATAGGCCATCTTAATTACTCATTTTCAATCTCATTTAAATTCAATCATTTAAGAAAATAACCTCAAAAAGGTGATTATGAAAAAAAGGTGATTATGAAAATAATATCTTTTGAGAATTTCATCTGATATTCTTTTTGCTGTCATAAATTCTCATAATTATTTGATATATAAACTTACAATGTGAAAGCAAGAGGATTAAACAGCTGAGTCAAGTTTATAATAAAATTTCACATCCTGAAAATATATGAACAAAAATAATTATTCACAAATAGTAACTTATGTTTAATAAAACAAATAGCAAAAATATTTGTCAGTCTATTAATCCACACTCCTAGGGCTGAAAGTTCTCCAAATAAATTATTTCTGAGAAAGTGTTTTTATCCAGGACAAGGACAATGAAAACACCTAAAATGATTGTCCAGTTTACCTCAATTCCACTGAGATATGTGCTCACTTTAAGAAAATATAACATGTTATGAAGAACTCCGTATAACTAAATTTATAATCACATTTACTAATTTATTATGTCAACTGTTATAATTTGCATATATAATAAATATTTAAAATATCTCATGATTAAAATACTAAAATGTATAGCATTCCATTTTGTGTCACAATGTTCACTGGGAGTTTATAAAATGAACATATATGACTTTTTCAAACTATTTTCTCTTTTCTGGTTTATCTACATTGAAAATATTTTTCTGTTTCTTTATTGACTTCTGCCCTCATTTTCTGTGTGCTTTGAAAGGGTTCCATTTTTTAATGCTTCTCTCTGTATGATCCACTGTGTAAAAATGATTAATTCCATTAGACCTTTCTTGTGCTTAGTGGGAAAAAAAATAATGCCTCTGCACCCTATCCTCACTCTCTTTTTCCCTCCTGGCTCTGTATTTTGATCTTTGAAGATTCTGTTTCTTATGCCCTCTTCTGCTTCCATCTTACTTCCTGTAATACCAACGTCACTGCAAAAGGAACCCTCCATTTTGTAATATGATTGCTTTACAACTTGACTTTTGGGGCACTATTATTTCATTCATTTGTTTCTTACACATTAATAACATAATGTATTTTTCCCATGAATCCATATTAAAATTTTCTAAACTATTATTAGATAAGATACTAAATGATGATAACACATTCAGATAGCAGAATTACTCCTCTTTGTCACTGACTCCTGGTTATCTCACAAAATCTCAGTTGTAGCTACTAGGTAGGACAAAGAAGCCATTAGAGTAGAGGTGATTGGGATTGGAATTTTAAAAGTTTTGTTTTAAATTTTTATTGCCCACTACATATAGATTTAAATGGTACAACATAACATAAGGTCTTCATTAGCAGATGGCTCTACCCATCAGCATTCAATAGAGCTTTCTTCAATTTTTGGTAAATGTAGTCATAAGCATTAAGCAAAAGGCTCTAGTACTCCATATACAAAAATACAATGAAATATGAAGGCTTATCATTACAAGAATCTTGCTAAAGAGTTTTGTTTTGTGATTTTCAACACTTGAATAAAAGAAGACAATAGAGCTATTTTTAATTCTTTGAGGTTGTTTTAGGAACCAAGAGTTAACGAAAAATTTTTTAAAACTAATGCCCTTGCTTTCCTAGTATTATAACCAAATGTTTACTTTATTAGTTGGTTACATCATCAAATCCTATAATAAAGACAATGTGGAAGGCTTCTTCTAAATAAACATTACAAGTGTGTGTTCCAATTCAGCAATTATTTCTCTAGGTAGCAATGGTATAGTGGTGGTTCTACTTAGTCAACATAGCTGATCATTATTTATTTTTATTCCAATTATGTTATGAGATGCCAAAGCACATAATAGACAATAGATTATCCATTTATATCAGAAAACATTGAATGAAATGAAATCTCTGTTACAAAATGATATCAGAAATGATAATGGTTTACCTGGGAGAAGCTATTATTCATATTAAAATTTCTATATACAAGTTCTAGATGATGAGTACTTATACCTCCCCCAAATTCATATGCTTATGCCTATTCTGCAATGTGATGAAATTTAAGTTGGGACTTTTGATATACAAAAAGGTGGCTCTCTCATAATAGGCTAAATGTGCTTATAAGATATGATGGGACAGTTTTCTTTTTCATTCCTCTAATTCCCCCCACTTACTCCGTGTGAGGACACAACTAATAGAATACCATCTACAAGTCAGAAAGCATTCCCACACAGGTTCCTTGGTTTTGGACTTCCTAGCCTTCGTTGCTGTGGGAAATAATCATTGTTTAATCCAGTAAATCCATGATATTTTATTCTTTCATAACAGCTAACAATGAAGATACAAATAAATCCTAAATATATTCTGAAGTCATATGTAATATTTGTACTTTGTAAACACATTTGGGAATGAGGTATGACACCAATTAATCTATGGTCAGAGACAGATGCCTGTAGTGGAATTGTTGAGAAATATTCAGAAAAAAGCTAAATTTTGGTAGAACAACTAACATTATCATTGATGATAGAAGACTTGATAGAAAATATTCAAGGATGATTTGATAGATTTTTGTCTGACTGAGTAGAAGAATATATATGCCTTTTCACTGAGATTTGAGTACTGTGAATTGTGTTCTTTTTCAATATGGAAATAATAAGAATCTTGTTTTATGTACATTAAGATTGAACTGTCTCCTCTACATCCAATTACAAGTAACTGAGGAGGTATAATACTCTTCTGGCATTAAGGACCAGAATTTTTGCTAGAGATATAAGTTTGTAACTCATGAATATATGAATTATTTTAAGAGTCAAGAGACAAAATCAAATAAGTCATCTATGTCATGATCAGTTTTGTCAAGTGCTGATGATTGATGAAGAAGATAATGTCTTCAAATATTTACCAGATTTGTCACCAAAGGTCTATTAAAGATCCTGATAAAACTGGCAATGCTGTCTTGGAACTGAATAATTAATAAAGTGTGTGGGAAGGATAAAGCGAGAACGAAGGAAAACAAATGATTTAAGAATTTAAATAGAAATAATTCCTTCAATATTTAGATTCAATGAAGTTTGTATATTAATTTGATAAGGTTCAGAATTTGCAGAGCGTTTTTGAAGTAAAGAAATACTGTAGCCAGTGTATATGTTTATGAAAATTATTCAACAGAAAAAAAAAACATACTGATGAGGGAATTAGGAAGAGGAGACAGGTTTTGAAGTTATGGTAAAAAAGGGAAGAGTTAAAAAATATAAGTGGTAATTGTTGCCATAGGAAGAAAACCAAGATTGTATTAATAGTGTCAGGAGAAAACCCACAGAGTAGAGATTTAGGTAGATTTCATAGTGTCGTTGATGGATGCACGTGGAAATTTTTTCCAATAGGTTCCATTTTCTTAGTGAAAAAGAGATAAGTTATCTGGGAACAATGAAGCCAAAGGAAGTCTTAAATGATTTAGAAGAAAGGAGAAATGTGACACAGGTCTCTAAGAGAGTACATCTCTTCCATCAACTCTACTTAAACTTAATTCTATCTAAAGAAAGAGCACTCTACTTTTGACCCTTTTAATACTTTAACAACCACCTCCAAGTAAAATTGGCTATTCTTTCTAGTGCTTGACCCTGGATCCTGTGTTCTTCCTGTAACACTCTTGGGCACTTTAAATTGATGGTGGTCTCAGTCTAATAGACTGTAAATGCCTCACAGGTAAGAACTCTTGTTTAAAGTTCATGGTGTGCCCTCTGCTTTTCTCAGGAGATTCTTTTTCTAGGTTTCATGGAAAGGAGAAATGATAACTCCTATATTGTCTTATTTAAGAGATACCATTTAGACATTCACTCATTATAAACTTCAAATATAAACCAATTCTCATAGCATAATAAGAAATATTCAAAAATGCATTGTTGATAAAAGTCTCAGAAATTTAGGGCATAAGCAAAAATAACTTCAAAAATTGAATTATCTTTTGGTGCATCTGAACCCTGAATCTTCAATAATCAAACAAATGAGTGAAATCTTCTCTTAAGTGATGGGCTTTATTTCTTTTAGCATCTATTTTAACCTGTCAGTATGTAGTAATAGTCCATTCAGGTATTAATGTTTGTTTTGTCTCGGCTAGATTATAATATTTACACCAAGTTTTAGTATGGCTCTAAATAGTTAACTGAAGATCAGCATTAATTTCAAAATAAAGGAGGCTTTACTCATTGGCATAAAAATCATTTCTGAGAGTGGATATTAAGTGAAGTTCCAGTAAATTGGCTTGAGATGAACAGTTTTAATAACAGTCCTACACTGTCAACAAAGTGATTTTTTTCTTTTACTTTTGTCCAAAGCAACTTCCACATCTGATTTCACCTAGTTATATAATCTCAGTATAAATTATCTCATGTTCCTGTAGTTTTCCTTCTCCAACTCACTCTTTAATCACTATTGCTTAATTATTTATCCTCCTAAATACTATTTAAACTACACAAATAGGAAGCTATTTCAGTCTAATTCTTTCACTTGCAAAACTCTCTTTTTGAACTTCAAAATACAACTATGTTATTCCTGGAGTATAGCCACGAGATTTGAATTAGCCTCCAAATACTTTGACTTCTTTCAAATCATTTTATTTACCATGCATTTAGAAAATTTTTGCACCATTTAAAAGTTTTTATATTATTCTATATTCTGAAAAACTAAAAGAACAAATCAATGCATTCCCAACATGATTTAACAGATCATAGGATATCTGGCTCCCATCAGCCTCTCCAATTTTGTGTTACAATACATTCCACATTCTCTCCAAACACCAGCCGCGTGTCCTTTCCTGCCAATGCGACATGCCTGTGTTCAAATACATTTCTAGTTGTTGTCCTCCGTGTCTGGCACACAGTTCATTCCCCTTCTTCACATCTGATCACTTTGTTAATTCGTTCTTTTTCTTCCAGTATGGAATTAAAAGTCACTTTTTCGGAAAGATTTCCCTCATATATATCAACTCATCCTTTGTACCTTTTCAGAGTGACATCTATACAGTTTCATTCGAATAATATTTTACTAGCAAGTTTTTATTTATTTGATTGATTATTGTTTATCAGATTAGGCTGGAACTACAAGTGTTATTTAAGAACCTTGTAGAGTTTTGCATAATTAAATATCACGTCATCTGCTCAGAACTTAGCACATGAAATGTCTTCATTAAATCAAGTATTTGTTGAAAGACTGAATAGAAATACATGAAATACTGATATAGTACTCTATAATCGACATTAAAATTTTCCTAAAACAGTCATATTAATCTGTAAGGTAATTCTGGTTTTAAATAAAGTATTCTTCTTTGGTGGTTGTTTTTCTTTCTTTTGATGAAAAGGGTCAGAGGTAATTCTAGAACCAATAGTTTAGCATTATACAATCTAAAAGAGCATTCCAGATTTTGAACAGATGGCAATTGCTCATATAAAAGTGTATTGCATGTTCAAATCTTAAATGAAATAAAAGTCAAAATATATTTAAGTGGATGATAATATTTATAGAGGAAATGTTTATCCTTTTCATCAATATTTATGTATATTATTCAAAGTTCTATCTTTAACACATAGTTTGAAATAAGTAATTTTCTTAATTGACAAGAGAAGTTTCTTATATGAAATTTTCTGGTTTGTTTTCTGTGAAAAAGTACATAATTTTAGAACTCTGTTTAAAGGTTATGCAGTAGAATTTTGAAATTATGTTTCATCTAATCAATATGAATTTTAAGCATTATATTGAGAAATGACTCCTAAAGAAATTGCTTTATACAATGAAGTCTTTAAGATTAATGAAAACTGCATAAGAGTGTAGTTCATTCTTAGTAGTATTTATTTTTTGTATTTGTTACAATTTATGTAAGAGAGCCTGTGACTAAGGTAGTGAGAATTGTACTTGCCTGGAGGCTGTGTATCAGTCATGAGCTACGTGGCCTTGGGAAATAATAGAAGCATCCTGGCTTGTGCTTTCCCTCTATCTAAAGTGATTGTTCAAGCTTGATTATTCCTGAGTGAACATTCAAAGCCATGATTCTGTTGTCTCTTGTTTTCTAAACCACACAGAATAAAGTATTAATGCAGTCTAGATTTTTATCCATGCAGTTTTTGTAGTGGGGAAATTAAAATGGCTTAAAGAAAATCACAAAGGTCTAATTAAAAAGGGTCAGTAGACCTGAGAATGATTTCCCAATTTGGATGATTTTGTTGCTGAGAGATCGTTTCCATGGTACATATTCTGTCAAAATCTCTCAGCAATGACGACTGTGTCACTTTCATCTGTGCTGACAATACCAGCTCTTAATAGTCTTACACTTCCTGTTCAAAACAAAGGTTGGAGCAAGGACAAAGCCTGAAACAATGTAAACTCATTGTTGTGCCCAAATTTAATACTAACTCATTATCATTTATAAACTATAATCTTGTGCTCTCTCAAGATTCTATAGTCACTAAAGGATACTGCATCATTCTCTTTCCATGGAGACTATTGAAAAAACTTCAAGGAACTGAAAACTAAAAATCCTCGAAACCGTATGTTTGAAATTAGATAATCTTTGTCTCTCTCTCCGCTGTCTGTCTGTCTGTCTCTCTCTCTCTCTCTATATATATATACTTCAATATTGCAAGTCAGATAATTTAAATTATTTACATTTATACATAAATTTATGCACACATTTAACTGCATATAAAGATACATATGTATATATGTAAATATATGTAATATATCCTATATTTTAAGCATGAAACATTGAGTAAAATGATCTTTAATATAGTTTATTCTGTTAATGCAGATAATGAATCCTAGATACATATTTAGGCTAATTAATATTGTTTCTCTTCAATAGACAATGATTCTTGCTGATTTTATTTGTAAGTTTTGCTCCTGAAACTTTTGCAACTAGATAAATTAACATTCAGTGTAATTCTGTACATTACACATAGTAATAAAACAAAGTAATTAAACAAAGCAATAAAATTTATTATCAATTCACCATTTATTACACTTTTTTCTGAATTTGTCTTTTTTATATTTATTGTGCCATTTCACACTTTTGGCAAATGACAGAAACCAGAAACTCTAATATGGATCAAGCTGTTTGTTTTAATATAACATTCATCTTTTATACAATAACATCCAAATTGTACACAGCATTAAATCAATATTGCTAATTCTATTCTTTATGTGATATACATATGTATACATAAACATAAAGTAGGATAAAAATAAAAGATACATTGCAACAAGGAAAATCATAATTTTAATTTCTTTTATTTTTTGGTACCAGGGCTGGAACACAGGACCTTGTGCTTGTGAGACGGGTGCATTGCCACTGAGCTAAATCCCCAGCCTAAAATTGTATTAAAAAAAAAATGCAATTTCAGGACACAAAGTTACCCAAGCTACAACTCATTTTTTTTTCTTTTCAGGCTATTTAACCATTTTTGCTCAAATTTCTAAATCTTAAAAAATATAGTAGATTGGGCCTGTGACCTTTTCCTATAAAATAGACCTTTCACCTGAAAATTGACTCTTGCCTTTCACCTATAAATTGAGCCCTGAATTTTCTTCTTTTACTTTAATTTAAAAATTCCTTTCTCATATTTTTTCTTTTCCCTTTTTTCCTTTCCTCTACCCCTCCCATTTCCCCTACTCCTTTAGACCGTTTCTTCCTATTTCACATTATCAACTATACATGTAACTGTATTGTATACCTAAATTGTACCAATAAACTTAATGGAAAAAAAAATTCCACAGATTTCTATCCCAGGAAGACATAAATATATTTAGCCCCAGACCACGAGTTACCTTGTCCTGTGAAAGCAAGCATTTCTTTCTAAATGCTTACCTTAATTATGCTTAAGAAATATTTCCCTCAATCTACAGAATGAGAGAAAATTTTTTGCCAGCTACTCCTCAAACAGAGGACTAATATCTACAATACTATTGAGAAATCAACAATATTTAAGTGTCTAAAATTAAAGGCCCAATTAAGAAAGGGTCTAGAGAAATGAACAGACACTTCATAGGGGAAAAAATCCAAATGATCAACAAACATATGAAAAAATGTTCATCTCTGCCCATTAGAGAAATACAAATTTTATAAGTGGTAAGAGTCCATCTTACTGCAGGAAGAATGGCAATCAATAGGAAATCAAACAGAAACAAATACTGGTTTGGCTGTGGTGAAAAAGAAACCCTCCTACATTGGTGGTAGAAGTGCAAATGAGTACAACTACTATGGAAATCAGTGTGTAGATTTCTCAAAAAATGGAAATTAGGAATTCCATATGACCCAGCCATCCCCCTGCTTCTTATCCTCCCCAAAAAGCTTGAATCATCATGCTAGAGCAATACACACATACCAGAGTTTATAGCAGCACAATTTGTAAGTGCTAAATCCTGGAAGTAGCTTGTATTCCCATGAACAGATGACTGGAAAAGAAAATGTGGTATTTATATATAATGGAATATTATTTGGCTATGAAGAATGACACATATGAGACATTTGTAGGAACAGCATGGATGCATCTGGAAAATATAATGTTAAGTGAAATAAACCAGACACACAAGCTTAAGTAATGCATGGTATCTCTCATTTGAGTGAGGCAAAGTACAAACAAAAAAATGACAAAGAATGGACAGAACAGGACAAGAATGGATCTCTGGTAATAGGGAAGTGGTACAAGGGACAAGGGTGAGGGTGAGAAGGGAGAGAAGGGGGAATGAGAGGAATAAAGAAGTGGCATGAACCGGAGTCTAATAACCTCAAATCATGTAAATATTATATGTCGTAACATGAGCTAAGATAAATAATATCAATAAATATGAACAAGAAGACAGGGGAACCCAAGGAGAGAGGTAAGGGGAGAGGGAGGAGAAGGGGAAGGAAATTTTTTTAAAGCTCCAATACATGCATGTAACTACTCTAAAGCGATGTTAAACTGCGGGAGTTCCAAAAATGTACTAATAAAATTTTAAAAAGAAATGTCCCCCGGACGTGTCCTGAAATGCTTTTCTGTGATGTAAGTCAATGATCTACAACCTCCTGCATAGGTGGAGTGAATTGAAATCCCCATCTCCTCTCATCTCCTCTTTTGGTTGGTGACTTCAGTCCTTGATTGTATGAGACTGGGAACTTGGCACATCTAACATCTATCAGTTTGACAGTTGTACAGATTTTTGGATCCAATTTGTTGACAAGACCATTTAGTTAATTAAATTCAATTAATTGTGTGTGTGTTTGTGTGTGTGTGTGATCTTAGAAATCAAATCCAAGGCTATATCCATGCTAGGCAATAGCTCTACTGCTGAAATACAGCTGAAAAAATATTGAGTTTCTTATTTGCAACTAAATAAGTATACACGCTGAGCAAAGACTTTCATTATCATTTCAACTTTGAACAAAATAACTTCTAATAGATAAAATTTTACACGATTCTGACATGCTTTTTATCTAGTAGCTTCTGGTTTTATACCTTTGGTTTTCAGATATAAATAATTATACTTAGTGCTGTGCATTATCCAGTTTCTCCTAAATACTGTTTTTTTCTGGCCTTTTTGGATTATGTTTACATTGACTTCCCACTGCACTCATAGCTTTACTTGATATCTTATTTTGACATTTCCCTAAAGTCTTGGATGGAATTTCTCTATTTGTGGTTCTGGGCTAGCACAAATGTATTCACTGTCAAAACCAGATTTCAGAAGGGAATTAATGTGACAATTTTCATCCAGTAAATGGTTCTTGTGGATATAATTACTGAGTTTGCTCCAAGAAAAGAGTTCACTGCTCTACATTCTCATTTCCTTGTACGTTCTACAAAAATCCACATGCAAATGCTCCTTGAATGTTGATTTGGCTTAAATTTTAGTTGACAGAACATCATTTCCAAGAATTTAGAATTATTTCATTCTGATACTCTATTACTAGAGATTGGGATAGAACAGCAAAATTTAATAAAGTTTCTGAACTAACACATCTGTCAACTCTACAAATACGCAGGACTTTTGTTGTATGGATGATAGACTTGATGAATCCTCTTTCATATTGATATGGAAAAATATAACCCCTGACCTGTTACGTGTGTCAAGTTCCTGGTCTCACAACATCAACGAATGAAGTTGCAAATCAAAGGAAGAAGTTAGGAAAGTTTGATTGCAAAGAGGGAGAAGAATAGCTACTAGATTTCCAGGAGGAGTCCTGAGAGGGTGGCAACCGAGGCCCTTTGACAGGGTAACATTTGTAGCAAAATCATAACGGGTGAAATGTTATGTCAAACTACAATCAACGTATAGAATTTCAAGTACAGTTGCTCAGCTAATATTGACGCCATCCAGAAATGTCACTTAGCAGAGCGCATAGAAAGAACAAAAGTATTGTTGGGAAGGAAGGAGAATCAAGTCACGAGTTCTGGTCACCCACCTATGTGTCTGATGCTTATAATGGCTCCAGCAGACCTGGTAATATTATTTACTATGTAATCTCAAATTGCTTTCTGTAACTAAGGAGACATGCCAGCCTTCTGAGGACTGGCTTTCTTCAGCCTCACCTCCAGCCATAATCGTGATGTCTTTATTATTTGTGCAGACTTCCTTGAGAGCCCAATCACTTTCTGACTGTTTATTAATTTCTATCTACCTTATAGATTTATAATATATTTTATCAAACATTGATACATTTTTACTCCTAAAATAAGCAAACATTATATTTTAATATGATTACAAACAAACTATTCCCTAAACATTGGGTTTCTGCAGTTACTTCTGTAAGCAGGTTTTTTAAAAAAAATTAATGCTTTTTGTGGTGACTTCTGATTTTTCATTAATTTCAATTAATCTGAGATCCTCTAGATCTAATCTTGGATCTTCTACTTTGCATCCTCTAGAAGCTGTTGCATACATTTTTCACATTCCTTTGCTGTTTTTAAAGCATCTGCCATCTATTGATCTCTGACAGTATCCCTGTCTTCTAGTTCTCATATTCTGTTCTCACATTGGTCACTTTTATGGCCCATACTTTCGGTAGAACTTTTAAGCTCCTGAATTTGGGTTTGAAGTCTTTTTATGGACTTTTTACTTCATTTTATTTAGCTCTTCTGGGTTTTTAGTAGTGTCTTCCATTGACTCACTGATTGTTTTATTTGGCTCATATCTTATTACTGTGTCTTCTGTGAGCTTGTCAAATGCCTTATTGATCTATTCTATTATCTCCAACGAAATCATTTTAAATAATTTTGAAATGGGATTTTGAGTGTTTTCTTTTTTCCCTTGAGGCTGCATGGATCAATTTTGTGGGATTTGGGAGTTTTGAGAAATGTTTTGTTGGCTTTTCTTCTAATGTTTAAATTTTGGGGGTTGAGCTTTGTGGATTGATTACAGTGGAAATCTATATTCCTACCATAGTGTGTAGAACTCTTAATTCATGTCTATTTTTCTGTGGTGTCCTTTGGGCACGGTTAGCTGTTGGTTTTTGCCTCTGTCCTATGATCCAGTCACCTCCATTTCCTTGAGATGGAAGGTTGCAACATATTCAGCCCAGTACCTGGAATGGTCTACAACATTTATAATAACCCCAAAGCTATTCATACACTGCCTCCAAAGAAAAGCAATTAATAGTATCAGGTATGTTCACATCAGATACAACTGAATATTGATAAATGCAAAGGACCAATAAAGTACCAACTTTATCCATTGAAAAGAGTTCTGTAAATATAGTAAGAATACCAAGACTAGCCGATAATTGACCTACTATTGACCCACAGTAAATATCTACTAAATGGAACAATTTTACCTCTACTAAAAATAGAATGGTATTCAACAGAATTATCATAGGTATAAGTAGCTTTCTAAAGACTCAAAAAACTTAGCAGTTATATAAGTAAAGACAGCAGGGGTGAGCAACAGGCAAATGAATAAAGCAAAATTTAAAGAATTAATCAAACAAATATGATAAAGAGGAGAGAAAAGTGAAATGGGGTCATATTGATGAGTAAAAGGAAAATAGTGACAGTTGATGAGAGAATGAACATGAAAAGGAATAAAAAAGAAAAACAAAGAGTAAAAGCAGGAAATACATAAAAGGAGGAAAGATAAAAAATTTAGAGGTAAAAAAAAGTTGATTAAAAATAAAAAAGGAGAATAAAAAGAAGAAAACTCCCAACCCCCAATAAAAGAATGATAAAAAGTAATTTAAAATTTAAATATCAAAAAAGATTGGTCAAAGAAAAATTTCTTGTGTTATTGAATGAGCAGTTTCTTTCCAAAATCTGCAGTCCTGGAATTCAGCCAGTCATGATTTTTTATGCTCAATTTTTGGCCCTGTGGATATTTTGAGTCACCCTCTGTGCAGTAGAGCCCATTCCCCCTAGCTGTAGTGACCATCTGTGCCAAGCCAAGTCCTTGCTCCTGTTGGCAAATGGGGGAAGCATTTAGTCCTCTATTCTCTACTGGATATGAGCTGCAGTGCAAGGGTTCAAGTGGGCTATATGGCTGAGTTTCTGCAGTCATTAGGTCTGGTTCCTCTGTTCTCTCCTTGGGCATTTTCCGTATACGGCATCAGGTTGATTGGTCATCACTTCTGCTGCCCTTTGCCATGAGAAAGCAAAATGCAGAGATAGCTTGGAGTTGGCACATGGTAGTACCTTTACATCAAGGAGCACTGCATAGCTGATGGGAACTGCTCACTCATGTTGGGCAGGGGTGCTGCTCATCTGGCGAGTCAGCTTGCTCATGTGAGCAGTATTTATTTATATTTGTAACATTTAGAGAAAAAGTAGAGCAAGTAATTAATTAACAGAATACTACAGTAAACTACATAGATAATTCCATGTGACTATATGTTGTTAAATAGTTTCTATTGTCATGGAATCTCAGCAAACATTATGTATGAGTACTTGGAGACTGCTTAAATATGAGGCTTTATGTTTTTCTTTTTTATTTAAAGTAAAAATACTTGAATAGTGCCATTTTATTCAAGGAAATACTTTTGATTATTAAGTTAGAAATCAGGCTCATCTTCATAACTTTCTCCTTTCTAGGACAGAATACCCAACATCCATGATTTAAAGGAGGAGAGATTTAGTTGGCTCATTGTTTCAGAGCATTGTTAGTTGGCTTTGAAACAGAAGTGGCCTGGTTCAAGAGTCTGGCAGAGGAAAGTTTCTCACATCGTGGAGGTCAGCAAGCAGAGAGAGAAAGGAGGGGGTAGTGAGGGAGATATAGTCTTCAGGTCATGTCTCCACTGAACTGAGTCTTCCCTACTACTCCTCACCACCTAGCCAAACATTTAGATATGGATTCATCTGTGGATTAATTGATGAGTATAATGCCTCAATGATCAAATCACTTTCAAAAGTCCCACTTTTTGAACACATAAATCTTTGGAAATCATTCTTGATCTAAGCCACACCATTATAATCATCTTTCTTGTAACATGCATGTGTTAATTACTTATTTTTTCTTTTTTTTGAGACAGGCATCACAGAGGAGAAATGGTCTATGGCTAGCAGAAAGCAAGCAAGACATTTTAGAAGCTTCTTTCTGCCCCTTTTATACACTATCTAGGCTACTGGGTTTAGAGCAGCAGCCAAAACAATCATTGGACTGATTTAATAATCACACACCCTTAATCCCAGCATCACACACTCAAGAGTCAGCCATCTCTGAAAAAAGTTCCACCTGTGACTGCATGAGGTTTTGAGGGAACATCTAGACACAAACCATAACAATGTATTTACCACTGACTTGAATCTTGAAAATTTTCTTACCGCCTTCAAATTAATAGAACTAGAATGTATTAGTAATTCTTCTTTATAGAAAACTTACTGTGTAAACTAACAGGCATGAGAAGACAAAACTACCATATAATGATAAATTGATGATATTTTACTTCTTTAAAAATATGTGTCTCCAAAAACATTTAGTATTAATTTGCAGGATACATGTGAATCTCTTTAACAAAAATAGTCATGGCCCAGGGATTCAGCTTAGTGGTTCTGGCACCCGCCTCACAAGCACAAGGTCCCAAGTTCGATCCCCAGTACAAAAAATTAATTAATCAATTAATTAATAAAAATGGTCACATTTCTAAAAATATGTGCACTCACTGTGTTGTGCACCATTGCCATTATAGATAAATTAAACCTGCTGATAAAATATTGAAGTTTTCAAGCCATTATCATCTATTAATGCCTCAGATATTATCACTTACAAATACCTCAGCTTGAGTTCATTTCTGAAATTAAAAATCATTTGTCAGAGGTAAATACTACAGGAATTACAGACGGGACAGATAAATGCACCCATATGATTACTGTGAAAGGTGATGAAATGTGACTCATAGTGATCTTGTTACATGACATTAGGCAAAGGACTTCATCTTTCAATTTTTACATTTCCATTTTGCAAAGAAGGGTTAATATGTACACTCATTATAGTTTGCAAAATGTGGATAATTTCTCCTCACAATAGAATGTTATTAACCTGGCTCACACTGTGATCATCACACATGAGAAAATTAACTAGGAGGAACTCAAAAAAGCCATAATTATATTTGGAAATAAAAGAAAGTGAGTATTACACATTTTAGCTGGTTCTGGCTCATATTACATAGTAAGAAACCCATGACTTCAAATACATTTTAAATTAGGGAATATTTGAATTTCTAAATGGTAAATTAATGCATATACAATATATTAATTAAAATACTCTCTGATTTACAATAAGATATAACTATTGTAAGTGGGAAAAATGAGGACTACGTTCCAAAGCAATTTAGGACAATTTCTCAGTTTTAGAATGAGAAGAAAATCTGATTTTTCAGAAATTTTATTTTCAAAATAGCAGTAAAGCTGGAAATATATTTTATGTATTTCAAAGGAAGTATATTACATAACAGAATGTAAACCACTTTAAATTTAAATTAAACTGGTATTTTTGGAAAATAATTTGATTTTGGTGCAAAGCTCCCAGGGATTCCTCTTCACTTTTGTCGTTTAAATGTGATTATAATGAAACCGCTTGAGAAACAATATCTGAAAAGTCACTGTAACATCAAATTAGGTATTAAGAACACAAAGAAATCAGAACCACAATTTAGTAATTATGTGAACAGGTATGATACAATTAGATACGGTTTAAAGAAGAAGGAAGTCCAGCAGAAGAAATAAGTGGATGATTCGGTGAAAAGGATAGTATACTACAAAGAGGTCATTACTCGGAAAGAGATTGTTATAAATTCAAATGGAAAAATAAAAAAAGAAAATTGAACTGGCTTGAAAATATTTATTTATTTTGAATGCTTGACATGATTCTGGATTAAGTACCTTGTGGTTTCTTCAACCTCATTTAGATATACAATCATTACCAATGTCATGAAAAATTTGGAGATTTGTGGTAGAGTTGCTTAAAATAGCTTTTAAGTGGTCCTGCGTAAAGAAAAAAATAATGCTATTTTCAATGAGTCATTAAACAAATTTCAATCATTTTATGGGTTGAGATTTTCATTGAAACATAAAAATCATAAATTTTAGAAACCTAAGAGCAATCATCTCAATTTAACTCAACTAAACTAAGTACGAATATGTGGATCAAAGTCAAGTCAAAGTTGAGGAAATAAGGTAATTAAGCAAGAGCATTGTGCTTGCATTAGTATAACATTTTGCAAGAAGTACAATTCTAAGAGAAATTTCAAGTATGATTTTCGCTAAATAAGGTAAAACTTGATCCACTTAAACTTGATTGTCAACTTGACTGTGTAGAGATTCCTAGGCTTACTGGGGTGCTGTACATTGGTGCACTAATTCACTGATGTTCAAAATTAAATGTCCTCTGAAGAGGCAGTGCCCAACTGGAGGAGGAGGAACATTGGAGGACACAGCTCAGCGCAGGCATTCTTTCCCTGTGCTCTGATTCCTGCACACTATGAAGTGAGCAACTTTGCTCCATCACACACTTCTCTCTTGATGTTTTTGCTTTGGCCCCAGCAAACCATTGTGTGAAACCTCTCAAACTGCAATCTAAATAAATCATTCGTCTATAGAGTTGTGTTTCTCAGACACTTTATCCCAGCAATGAGGGAACTGGCCCACACAACTTACTACTCCAAAATATGGCAGTTTGGTTCTTGAGAAAACACTAGAAGCAGAAAAGTCGCTGTCCACTTTCCCTAGCTTTACTGTACTGAGGCAATAAAACTTCCCTTCAGAGGCATCGTTCCTTTACCCCCAAAAAGTAACATCCTTGTCCATTAAGAGACAGTGACACCTTAAAGAAGTCTACTAAATTGATCCCAGTTTATTACCTTTAGAGCAAACCATTTTTGTATATTTATATTTTTGTCCAAGTGTCCATCCTTCGTCAAACCTTCGTCAAACCTACACAATTTTCTCTGTATTTTTATATCATAATTTCTGAAATCTCCGTATTCACATAAATATAACTGAAATTGTTGTTTTTCTTGTTAATTCTTTTGTCATTGGATATTGGCCATAAATTTTGTTGTGGTTTTAGAGAATATATTAATGATTGTTCCCCTACGGAAGCATGCTGTAGATTTAAGTACAAAGATAAATGTGGTTTTGATTACTGTGTATATTTAATAGTTATTCATTATAATGTGACTGAATTTTTACATATTAATAATTAATTACATTTTCTTAAAATAATATTAAATTTTTTCTAGTACGTTTTAACCTCACAATATAGTGTTAATTTTACAATAAACTTCATCAATCTGTTTATGATCACACAGCTTATATGAATGGATGTTTCAGTACATTTTGTTGCAAGACAAAAGTAAATTAAAACATTCCCTTTTTTTAATTCTCTGAAAGTTATCTTATTTGTTCTGAAGCCAGGCATGGTGGCTCATGTTTGTAATTCCAGCACTTGGGAGGCCCAGGCTGAAAGATTGCCTCAAGTTCAAGGCTGGCCTGTTCTATGTAATGAGGTTAAGGCCAGTCTGAACTACAAAGTGAGACCCTGTCTCAAAAAACAACAACAACAACAACAACAACAAATCCAAAAAAAATAACATCACAACTCTATAGTTTAATTATAATGTAAACTTGAGTTTAGTTTTTCTTATCTTTTTTTATAGGGAATTCCATTGCATTTATGACATATTAATATAAAAAATAATTTTTAAAAAAATATGGGTAACCAGCTGTTTCAATAATATCATAAATGTCAAGAGGAAAAAAATTCTCTATTTAGAACTTGAAAAAAACTGTGAAATTATTTAAGGCTCTGGCAGATGACATGATGATTGTTGGTAAAAGGTATTTCTATATACTAGTGTAGAAATATACCTTAGTCATCACAGAAAATTTATCTTCAGGATGGTATGAAATTATAGGTTGATAGTGCTAAAAACAATCCAGTCTTATGCAGTGAATACCAATGGTAAAAGTGATGGGAAACGAACTGACTATTTTCACATTTTGCATATCCTGTTGGAATTTCAGGCATCCTTCAAATCTCACAAACCATCTTAGGTGTAAGTTGGTAGACGCTTAAATTTTTTTGAAAGGACTTTGTAATAGAATAAAATTAAGAAAAATTGCTTGTCTAGTAAACCTATCATTCTACTAGAAAAATAATAATACCATAACATACAACTACATTAAGTTTAAAAATTTTAATAAAACAATAGAAAGCAGTAATACTAGCTTCATTTTGTTTTTTGTTGTAATTTTTAATAAGGTGTCATGAAGGACAAGCTTCCCCAGGGGCACTGGATAGGGGTCCATTTAGCCAATATAGTGCTTGGTGCCATGAGTGCCTTAATTAATTCTAATATAAAAACAAGATGCAGAACCAATCATCAGAGTAAGAACAGCATCAGAGTAGGAAAGTCAGAGCCAGAGCTCTAGAGCTGAAGATCTGCATGTCTCTTTATTCCTTCAGCAAAAACAGCTACTAAACAGCTATATAGCAAGCACAGCTACTACAAAGTTACAGTGTTCTCTGGTTCACAGCAATTATAGGGTCTTATCAGCTTACTGGGACATGGTGAGACAAAATACCAGCCCAGTAACCTTGTTTATGCCACACACGTGCATAGCTAAGTATAAGTCAGTCTTATGTAACTGTGGCTGGTTATGCATATGTCCCTGAGACCAGAGTCCTGCTCTTAAATGTCCTCAGGTGCATTTATATGTCCTGGGCTTTGAGTCTAATCAGAAGTGGCACCGCACAGGTATCAAGCTATTTTATTTTTCTTCTTCAAAATACCAGTCTATATAGGGCTAAAAACAGAGTTGTACAGGTTGTAAATATCCTGTTATAGTAAATAACTTAAAAATGTATTTAGGAATGGCCATAAATGCCTTTAATGCCAGCATTCTTAAGTTTGAGGGTGGGGGACCTCAACTTCCATTCTAGGTTGTAGGCAACTTAAAAATGTAACAAGACCAGCCAGGGATTTACCTCAATGGTTCCACCACCTGCCTCGCAAGCACAATGACCTGAGTTCGAGCCCCAGTACCAAAAATGTAAAAAGACCTATCTCAAAAAAAAAATAGGGCTACGGTGGTGGCTAAAACAGGGCAAGGGCATGGCTTTATATTCAATCCCCAGTACTATTAATAAACAGATGCCTGTGTGCACACACACACACATCACACACAGTTTGATCACAATATAAGGTGAATGTTTAAATTTTAAAATGTGTATCACAGTAAAAGATAAATTGCTATTAATCCTCTCAAAATACTCCCACTTACTTCCAAATATACCTATTCCATTATACTTGTCACTTTCTGAAGCAGTCTTAGAAGTCTCTTTTGTGAGTGTCTTTACTTGCTGTGATAAAAAATGCAGTGAATACTGTTACTAAGTATCATCCAATGGGAAGACAGACTAATGAAAACATTAAACAGTGTCTTCATCCTTGTGTAATGAAGACATCCCTGTCTTCATGGCCTGTGTGTAAATTATCCACTTTAGTTACTGGATGTAGTGTTTTGCAATTTCTGGCTTTTCCTCAGAGACAAAATTATATTGAAAAGTAAACATTTTAAAATAGAATATTGAGGCAGTCACAACCATACAATGAACAACACCCCCCAAAAAGACTTAAACATTAGCCAACAATTAGACAAGAGAAAGAAATAAAAGGAACAGGAATAGGAAAGGAAGAAGTTAAATTATCATTATTTGCAGATGACATGATACTCTACATAGAAGACCCCAAAATCCCCACCAAAAGACTTTTAGATTTTATAAGTAAATTTAGTTACATAGCTGGATACAAAGTCAACACACAAAATTCAATAGCACTCCTCTACACAAATAATAAACTCAATGAAAGAAAAATTAGGGAAACTACACCTTTCACAATAGCATGAAAAAAAAAAAAGACTTAGAAGGGCTGGGGATTTAGCTCAGTGGTTCCGCTGCCTGCCTTGAAAGCACAAAGTTCTGAGTTTGATCCCTGGTATCGCAAAAAAGAAAGAAAGACTTAGAAATCAATCTAAGGAACTAAAAGACTTTAACATTGAAATCTACAGTATTCTGAAAAAAAAGGGAGATCAAAGAAGATATTACAAAAATGGAAAGATATTCCCTGTATTTGGGTAGGAAGAACCAATATAGTAAAAGTAACCATACTCTCAAGATTGTTTACACAAATTTACTGCATTATGAATCAAAAAACCAATAGGATACCTCATAGAATTAGAGAAAACAATTCTAAAATTCATTTGGATTCAGAAGAGACCTAAAATATCAAAAGTAATTCTGGACAACAAAGGCAAGGCAGGGAGCATCACAATCCCTGACTTGAAATTATACTACAGAGAGACTATGATGGAAACAGCATAGTACTGGAAAAAATAAAATAAAACAGACCTGAGAATCAGTGGAACAGTGTAGAAGATGAAGAAACAACTCCAAACACACTCAGCAAACCGTATCTCTGATAAAGGGGACAAACACCTTCAATGGGAGAAATCTCTTTAATAAATGATGCTGGAAAAAACTGAGCTTCGCACATGCCAGCGGTGAAAACTAGACCCACATCCCTCTCCATGCACTAAACTGAAATGAACATGGATCAAAATATAAATATTAAAACAGAAACCAAATCTTCTGGAAGAGAAAGTATGTAGAACTCTTAAAAACATAGATGTACAAAAAGACTTATGAACAAAACTCCAATTCCACAGGAAATATCACAAAGAATCAGTAACTGGGATCTCATCTCATTAAAAAGCTTTTCCACAGGAAAAGAAACAACCAAGAAAGAGAAAAGACAACTCATAGAGTGAAAAAAAATTTTCCAGATGTTCCTCAGAGGATATATATATATATATATATATATATATATATATATGTTATATGAGGACATACATATTCTAATATGTAGACTATATCATATGTAGAATATATAAAGAACTCAAAATAATCAGACCCCTCCTATTTAAAGATCCAATCAAAAGTAGGCAGCTGAGATGAATACACACATCTCAGATGAAGTAGAAATGGCAAATAAATATATAAAAAATGTTCTACATCACTTGTTATTTGAGATGCATGAAAAAAACAAAACTGAGATTCCATCTCCAAAAAGAATGGCTCTTATCAAGAAACCAACCGATAACAAATCCTGGTAGGGTTGTGGGGAGAAAGGAGATCTTCTCTACTGTTGGTAGGAGTGCAGACTGGTGCAACCACTGTAGAAATCAATTTGGAGAGCTCTCAAAAATCTGAAACTAGAGATTCCATTTGATCCAGCTATTCTCTTTCTTCATATCTGCCCAAATGTGTTGAAAGCATCATACTGCAATGATATATGCATGCTAATCTTTATAGCTGCACACTTTGTAATAGGTAAATATTGCAAACAGCACAGATGCCTATCAACAGAAGAATCAAAAATTTTTTTTTCATAATGGAGTACTGCTCTGCCATACAGAAGGATAAATTTGAGACATTTCTTCGTAAATGGATTCCCCTTGAGGTTATACTCTTAAGAGAAATAAATTGGACATTTATGTTCAAGTATCATACAATTTCTTTGGTGTGAGAACTGAAAGTGTATATAAAGACCAAAATGTAAAATAAGAAAATGTTCAAGTAGAAAGGAAAATTAGGAGGGGAAAGGTGAATGGTAGGAAAGGGAAAAAAAATGAAAAATGTAAACAAAACTTTTATAAAAATGGAGGGGAAGAGAGCTTGAAGGCAGAGGAGGGAAAGGGAAAGAAGAATCAAGATATATCATGTACAGGCACAAATTCAATCTGATTAATGTTGTAATTATGTATTTCTAAAATGTACCAATAAAATTAATTTTAAAAATACTTAGGAAGTTGAATCTGCAAAAACAAAATAACAACCCCCCCCCAAAAAAAAGAAACAAAAAAATTACACTAGGGACATATGGAAACACACTGATTCCCTCCCTAGAATAAAAGGCAAAGATTTTTGTTTGTTTCTTTGTTGGTTGGTGGGCGTTATAGCTTGTGTCTAGATGTTCCCCCAAAGACTTATATGGTCATAGGTAGTGAAGGTGGCTGGATTTAGAGTGTGCAAATCTGGAATTGCTTCATAGTCCAATGGTAATCCCAAGGGCACTAGGATTAAGGGTGTGAGTGCTACCTGCCCTAAGTAGACTGAATAAGATAAAAGAGGCAGAAATATGGTGTTAAATTTCCTTGTTGCTTTTGCTGTCTTGCACCTACATGACCTGCCACCCCTCTGCCTTAGAGACAGCTGATTTTGGACTGAAACCTCTACAAACAGTGAGGTAATTAAACCCTTTTCATCTAAGTTTGGGTGTGAGGTATTTTGTCTTAGCAATGAGAGAACAGTAACTAAGACAGTGGTTAATGCTTTCTTTTCTCCAAATATCTTATACCTTAAATGTTATATTTAGATTTAATAGTATTGAAGAACTGATATGAAGTCAATTAACCTTACGTTACAATGAAAAAAGATATCTGCTTAATATATGTATGCATATGCACAAGCACATTAACAGTGAAGAAATGCTCATGGCTATTGGTCATGAGATGTAGCTGGTATTTATAACTACTTTCTTCTACTACCAATTCTGTATTCCCTTGGCCTTCAACAAGCACCTAGGCAGTTCTTTACTAGGCAGTTATTTACTTTGTGGCACAAACATTCATTTCTGAAGGTTTTAGATCATTTTTTTTTTTTTTATCTTGCCTGTGTTGGATTGTTGTAGTTTTTCATTAAGCTTAGTAACAGGGCATGATAATTCAAGGAGACATCCCAAGAGATCTCTATACTCCAAATATACTCTTCCTTTTTCCCATTAGAGAGTAATACTCCATTTTTTCCTCTGTAGCATGGATCAATTACCATGTCTACATGGGGTGGGTGGGCAACCCACTTTCCGGCCCCGCTTCTGTCTCCCTTAGGTAGAAGCTTTCATTCTCCCAATAAATTTTTCCTACTATTGAGCTGGGGATTTAGCTCAGTGGTTCTTGCACCTGCTTCACAAGTGCAAGGTCCTGAGTTTGATCAACTACAACAACAACAACAATTTTCCTACTCTTAACCTCCATTTTTCCTAGAATTCATTCTTCAATTTTAGAGAACACAGCCTCATGTTTTGGATATCTAGTAGGTTTGGGAGTTACATCTCTTCCGCCTATATCACCATGACCAGGGGTTCAGTTTTCTTTATGGTCCAATCAGAAGCCAGGAGCAGACATTCAAAGAGAAAGGTGTTGTCTGTAGATGGTGGGAGAATCTTGATCCAAAATCCTAAGGTCCTCCACTGTGGTCTATCCTTGGTGACAAATAACATCCTTATCTGCTTCTGACACTTTATATACCACTGAACCTGCTAGATTATATAACCCAAGTGGCAGAGCAGCCTGCACAGTAGCCAGGACTTTTGCAGAACCTTTTCTTATTTTGGCTCCATTCAAAGCTAGGGCTCTCTGAATCACTCAGTCAAACAGGAATGAGCTGCCTCAAAAATCCAATAGGCCTTCTAGGCACTGTGCCTGTCTTTTGGTTATAGGAAGATCCAGATGCAACAACTAGTCTTTCACCTCAGAAGGTATGGCTTGATATGCCCCACACCCTTGTACTCCTAAAAATTTCACAGCGGTAGAGGGACCTTCAGTTTTAGTTGTATTCATTTTTTTATTCTCTGGTAGGCAAAAGCTTTATCTGCAAGTCCAGAGTAGTTATTACTCCTGTTCACTTAGTTCAATCACCACACTATCCCTATAATTGACCAATGTGATACCTTGTAGAAGAGACAGATGATCAAGATCCCTATGAACAAAATTGAGACAAAGAATAGAAAGTGAACATATGTGAGGTAGGATAGTAAAGGGACCTCACTAGCCTTGCCAAGTGGAAGCAAATTGCTTCTGGTGCACCTTATGGATAGTTATGGAGAAAAAGGCATTTGCCAAATAAATAGCTATACACTAGGTATAGATGTGTTTATCTACTCAAGTGAGGAAACCATATCTGGTACAGAAGTTGCAACGGGAGTCACCACTTGACTAAGCTGATGATAATATACCATCAGTCGAATATCCATACATCTTCTGCACAAATAGGAGAGTTAAACAGGGATATGGTTGCAACCACAAATTGCACCTTTTATGTTCCTGCTGGTGACACTAATCTCTGCAATTTTTCCAGAGATACAATGTTGTTTTTGATTGTCTATTTTCCCAGATAGAGATAACTCTAATGATTTCCATTCAGCTTTTCCCACCATAATTTCCCTCACCCTACAGGTTAAGTAGCCAAAATGATGGTACTGCCAATTATTAAGTTCATGTATTCCAATAATGCATTTTGAAACTGAGGATATTACCACAGGATGGACTTGGGTATATACGAGACCCACTGTGAATTGAGCCTTGACAGAAGCCCCATTAATCTCCTGACCTCCCTGGGCCCCTATTGGAGGGAATCAATAACATTTTGAATCTGGTGGAGTAAGGATTAGTTTCAATAAGTGTCCAGCAGTCCCTGAAATATCTGATCACTTCTTTTTCTGCAGTACACAGCCACCTTTTGAATGGTCTTATAACATGGGAAGGACAGAAGAAAGTTTGACAGTATAACATTTTGGGAGCACACCATGATCTTAGCTGGAAGATACGTAGCCTAATTGATTTTATTTTTTATGATTATTGTTGATTATATTGAAACTATCATCTTTGAGATGAAAGCTCAATTTAAAAATCTGCTCATATGTGAATTTAAGATGAAGCTTAATTTTTAATTTTATAATTTTAACACAATCACTAGAAAGATTTTCTGTTTACCAAGACAAGTTTTGTTAAGTAAATTACACTAAGTAAATTTTTGACATAATCGTGACACTTTC
Organism: Heterocephalus glaber; assembly: GCF_000247695.1. Next base: position 27,009,737 of record NW_004624759.1, read on the forward strand.
AAATACATATTATTCAGGAGCAATAGAAGTCTCTTAAGTATTGGCAAAGATTTTAAATTTAATTCTGTTTATAAATATTGTTTTAATTGAATTAAAAAGTCATCATTTCAAGGATGAGATCTTAAAATTGAAAATGTCGGTAGACACATTTAAACTGATTTCCTTTAGGATTTAAGCATTCAAAGTTTCTGGAAAATGACACTCTTGAAATGGATACAACAACAATCTTCCAAAATTAACTCTTAGGTACTTATTACTGCTGTTTCAAGGTAAACATTTTGAGCCTGTAAAACAGACTAGCAATGTTTGTCAGATCTTAAAACAGAAAAAAAAGCAAAATAACAAGTAATAAAAACAAAAATGTAGCTTGTTGAGTTAGAATCTATTAATGTTACTGAAATTCAACAATGATTCCAAGAGTTATTTGCATATGAAATCTTTGAAAAATGAATGTTTGAATAATTCCATTTTTCATTCACATAACAAAATAGCTAATTTTGAATACTTCCTAAAAATTTTAAAAAGGCTTAGTTTGATTCAGTGATGTGCTTGATCTAAGGTTTGCATATGGTAATGAAGGACATTCCAGCAGCCCTCAGGGTGGGTCCAGATGGTTAAGAAACTCTGACTTCCTAATAGTGAGGACTAATTGGCTGGTAATGTAAGCAAGCCATCTTGGTAATATATTCTCCAGTGATTGTTCTTGCCCCATACCTTAAAGGCAACTTCAAAAGCATTTTCAACACACAAGAATTCTACTCTGATGAATCAGAATATTTGACTTCCAAAAATTATAAAATAAAATAATTTAATTTTTGAACCACTTCATTGTGCAGTAGTTTAATATCCAGTAATAGCTGAATGATTAGCCCTTTACTTCCTTCTCCTACTTCATTTGTTTCTTGCTTCTTCTTTTCTAAATTTTAATTTTCTAGAATAATATATTTTCTTACCACTAAATAATATATTTTCTTACCATCCATGACCTAGATAACAAATACTCATCTCAGTTAACCTCTTCATTTAAATATGAACTCAATAAAATACTTCTATGGATTGTGTGACAGTTAATGTTGATTGCCAACTTAATTGGATTTAATGATGTCTGTGGAGGTGTTGGATTGTGAGGATGCTAACCACATGAATGGACTAACCCATTCATAAGTTCATAGATGAATCTACCTCAATCAATGGGTTGGACCCAATGAAGAAAGCAGTTCACTGGGCACTGATGTTTAAGGGTCTGTCTGTTCTTTGGCTCTTTTCATCTCTCTGTGCTTCCAGGCATCCCTAAGGTAAGCAGGTTTCTTCTATCATGCCTTACTGCTTTGATGTTCTGCCTCACCTTGGGCCCTCAGTATTGGAAACATCTAGCTGTGGAATGAAAACTCTTGAAAATTTGAACCAAAATAAAATGTCACAGTTTCTGACCATTTGGACCCCCCCCCACCAAGAGAGCTGCCAGAATGCCCTTATAATCTGGCTGTACATTTCTGTCAGAGCAAGATACTAAAGCAAAGAAAAAGGAGTCCCAATTTCTTTTATGACCTAAATAAGAGAGCCTTTTTCTGATATTTCACAACATGTGATGAATTATAAAAGGTGATTTGTATATTTAATGACATATGATAAAACATCAGAGCTACATAAGAAGACTACATACTGGGTTAATGAATTTGCCATGTATCTTAATCCCATCAAAAATAAATGTATGTGGGCATTGTGGCCTTGTACTGGTACATTTCCACATGTAGTTACCAGTTCTGATTTTCCTACTAGAAAATATCACTCTATTTCCTGGAGAAATTTGAGAATAATGATATCCTTTGTCTAATAAAATATTGCATTTGAAATGAAATTAGATCAAAGTATGGATGAATGAGATTTATTATCATGCATGAAGAAACTCTTATTCAGTCTTTATGGATTCCACTTATCTCCACAGCCTGTGTGATCTGAGGGCATCTACTTGCCTGTGGTAGGAGCAGCCAATTTTGAGTTCAGCATCACTGGAAGAAGGGGTCACTGCTTCCAGTTATTTCTCATCAGTTGTGGCACAAACCTCAAGTGATTCAGAATATGAAAGCTGGTGATTCCTTAAGAGCAACAGTCTTAGAAAAACTTAAAAGAAAGCAGGTAAATACTCGATGTGTTTAAGAGCTAGGAAAAGGTAAAGATAAGATCTGCTGTTAATTGGTTTTCAGATAATCACTGTTTTAGAAATATCTTCATATATAT
>NW_004624759.1:27012074-27030332 GCF_000247695.1 Heterocephalus glaber
TTTTTTGTACTGGGGATCAAACTCGGGACCTTGCGTTTGTGAGGCAGGAGCCAGAACCACTGAGCTAAATTCCTGGACCTCAAAAATATTTTTGAGTCCTAAAAAAAGATATCATTTAGTAGCACATAAATAACCCATATGTTAGCTTTTTAATTGAACATATTCTGCATTCTCTTCTTCAGAGATGAATCTCCGGTTGGGAGTCTCCTTCATATTTTCAACATTCATATTTTCTCTTTTTGTATCTTATCTAATCTGTTATCTAGAGAAGAGAAGATTGTGTATTTGTTCTTTCCATTTAGCAGATTTCATAGTATCAATTCCCATTAGAAAGCAGTAATCATTAATGTATTTTTCCCTATCACATTTATTAAGAGAAAATATGCGTGGCCTACTTCTTTTGATCGTGTGAGAAATGAGAGGAAAATAAAAAGTCATGTAAAACAAGAGGAAATCATTATTTTCATGAGTAAACTTCCTCTTCTTTTTGTGAAGTTAAAATAATAGGCTCTTGGAGATGGAAAGAATTCACAGTAGTTCATTTCATAAATTTGGAAGGTTTACAAGCAGATATCTTACTGTCTTTCCAAATGAAGTCTGATGACGAATGACCCATTATGGTTTTGTTTGTTTTTTGTTTGTTTGTTTTCATTTTGTTTTGTTTTATGCAGTCCTGGATAGTGACTCAGGACCTTCCCACTGAACTACATCCCCAGCTCCATTATGTTCCTTTGCTTTGAGGAAGGTGATGTAGTAATCGTGAAGTGCTGGAATTTGAAGTTACGTGGAAAAATAAGCCAAACTCTAAACTCAAGTTCTTTCGAATTTGTGCACCTACCTCATCGACATTACTCACTGGAAAGGAACATCAGACGAAAATAGCATTAACACTAATGTCTCCAGAATCATTAGCTTAATTTGTAGGTAATTATGGAAGAGTTCTTTTCTGAGACACAGTTTTGTGGAAGATGCTTATTCAAGCGACAGCATTGAAAATATAATTGAAAAAAGTCTCAAGGAACTTAGGAAAATCATTCACTTCATTTCATTTCTGAATCTATCCCATATAACTTCAAATTTTTCAGGTGCCAGGTAATGAATGACCACAGTCTTCCGCTTGGACAAATTTATTTAGAAGTGACATAACTTTTAGTTTTAGCCTTGGGAGGCTTCTTACCCATACTCCTGTCTTCAGGTATGCTGAATGCTATGCTGGATAAAGTTTGTATTTAGACTTTAATCAAATAAAATGCTATCCAGCCATCAGGCTCAATTTTCCTTGGAAGGAGGTAAAAGATTTTTATATCTGCATTATTTATTTCCTTACACATATACAAGCCATTAATCAGAACATCACTTTATAGAAAATTTAGAGTACCCGAACTAAACACTATTTCTTTAAAACCCAAGAATAACTTTTCAGCATTTGATAAAGCTCTGAACACCAAATCAACCACACTAAGAATGATATCAGGGAAATCTGAGGAAACAGCCATAAGAGAAGGGAGTCACACCACCAAAGAATGACCAATAATTTCAGTACTATTTTTCTAGTAAATATAAAAATCTAATTACATGTGCTTAATCACTCAGTAGTTCAAGACCTTTATCTCATCATCAACCTCATCATACATTCAAATATCAACTGAACTCTTATGAAATGAAGTGCTCTGGTACTATTTGTCCTCACAGATCAATATGGTGACAATAATTACCATAAAGTGTCTACCATTTAGTTATTCTAGGTATAGCTCTTTCTTGTGAAATTTTATTTTAGCCCCTATTGCTATCCAATAGATTAATGCCTGTGTGAATGCTAATACTGATGTTATGAAACTCGTTCCAGGTACATTTGAAATCACATACTCAGATGATAAATGTAGTTCTTAATGATATGACATGTTTTAAAAAGTTTTTGCAAAACAAACGAAGCATCACCACCATCACCACCACCATCACCACCACCAATACCACCCAACCTACACACAATAATACAGCAGAAATACGTACCTAAACACATTCCTGGGTCAGGCAGGTCCAGTCCTGCATAGAATATAGATAGCATCAAGCTCATGTATCTATAGGACAGTCTTTACAAACTGGGAGGGGGATAGTAGGCCAGTAAGCATCTCAAATTCATTCTAGACTCCAAAAGTATGTGGTAATACAGGTGTGTAGTTTTAAGCTCCTAACTATACAGTGATTTTTAAAGCAGCAAAATAAATTAATGTGAATTGTTTAAAGTGGCTGATGTGGTTAAATGGTATCTGAAAATTGATAAAAAGAGAGCTTTAAGGCCATCTGAATGCAATACCCAACAAAAAAGGCTGAGTTGAAGTTTTCCCAAAGAACAGAACTTGACAAGTATGCTGCATTACTTTCCTTAAGATGTACTTAGAGGAGTTTTGGAAGAGGTGCCACTTAATTTCAGACATAAAAATAAGAAAGAGCCAGACCTTTAAAGATGGAATGGGGAATCAGTCAAAGAACATCTTTCTGGTTATAGGGAGCAGTATGGATAAATAAAGGCTCTGAGGAGGAACTTAGTTTAACATTATTAGAAGCTACAGGGGCATCACTGAGCCAAAACATTTGAAATTTAGAGGAGATATGTTATCTTTAATGAAGGGAAGATAAGAATCAATTTCTTTAAAGTTATATTTGATTACTTAAGAATTGTTTGATACACTGAATAAGGAGAGATGGAAAGAGGCAATCCTTGTGCAGCACAGAATCTCTCTGTGGGGCTCTTCCCACTGAAAATATTCAACGGTGTCATAAGCAACACTAGCTAGATTGTTCATATATTACTTCAGACCCTTTCTTGACTTCCACATTGACAATCTGCATTTTAACAAGTTCGTCGTTAATTTATTTGCACATGAAAATTGAAGAAGCTTTGAAGATTGTGACTCACTTTGTTTAAGACGGTCAGGCTGGAGAAATGGCATCTATAGATATAACATTTTATATTCTAAGAGGATAAGATCTGTTGTTCAGTAAAAAAGTATTGTCTTGCTTTGTAAAAGGAGGAAAAATGGAGAATATGGTGCAAGTGTTCAGGCATTTACACTTATTAGTAGTAATAGTTTAAATTTGAGGAAATAAAACAGCATTGTCATCTAATTTCCTTGATAATTTCATAATATATAAGGGAAGGGTATAAGCTGAAAAAAGTATAGAAGAAAATGCTATCAGGAGAAAAGAAATGGATTGAAAGAAACAATTTATTTATAATCTCATAATCATCATCATAATCACTAAAATAACATCATTACTAAAAGCAAACATGTCTTTACTTACAGCATACCACAAAAACAAAAGGTTTTACAGGAATTGCAGCATTTCACCATAAACTGGTCAGCTTTTCCTTTGCTGGAACAAAATGCTCAAAGTGCATAGCTCAAAGGAGGAAGATCTAATTTTCTCACAATTTCAAAAGTTTCAGGCTGTGATTGGCTGGCTCAAGGCAGGAACATTACCGTTATAAGTGTGTGACAGAGTAAAAATGCTTACTTTATGTTGGCCAGGAAGTACAGCACGGGGAAAAATTATGAAGGAGCTGTATTTTTCAATGACAACCCTCAGTGACTAACTCCTTAAATTGGGCCCCAGCTCCTAAGAGCACAATGAGCTATGAATGTCAGTAGATTAATGCACTTAAAAGTGTGGTGTTTCCACCATCCAATCACCTTTCCAGGAGGCTCTAAGTCTAGTCAGGTGGACAAGTAAGATTAATTGACACACATCATCACAAACTTTAAGATGGGGATTATTAAAACTCTATACAGATACGGAAACTGGGTACAGAGGTATTGAGAAAATTATTGTGCAAACATTTGATAAACTATTCTTTGTTTTCAGAGTCATTATGATGACTATTTTCATTGTCCCCTTTTACAAATATAAAATGTAGTTAAATGTAAAAGAGAATGTTGCATTTAAATATCTCACTTATCATTTCCATGATGGTCAATTTTGTATGATTATTCTCTTCTGCTTTGTGACATCACTGTCCACCAATTAATTTTTTATTCTTAATAATTAATAATAATTCTATAACTATTTGAGTAATTGCTTTGTAAAAACTTGTGTGAAAGTGAAGAAATGTTTGAAGTATAAAAAGTGTTCGTGAAGGTGTTGGGAATCAACAGAGTCTATATGTCTAGGAAATTTAATCTGTACTTTCTCAACTTGAATTGAGATTGGATGTTGTAGATCTTATTTTCCAGGGTCTTTCAACCCATATCAGAGCCTCCCACTCTAATTCATACAGAAACATGTGCTAGAATAAAGTGAAACAGAGAAAGAGGCAGAAGATTAAAGCAGAGTGCTCTAGTATGGCAGAAAAACAGAAACCATCCCAAAATAACAATAAAGAGACTACTAGTTTTATTATATGTTTGGCATTCTCCTAAGCACTTGACATAAATTAACTCATTAATGCTCCCAACCAGCCTAAATGAAGATCCATTCATTATCTCCCTCTCCTCTTTTTCAACAGCAGATAAAATTGAGAAATATTAAAAGCCATATTTTATTGAGTGATATTCCTCTGAAGTAAACATTTTTCAAAGCAATGCATATAAATAGTAATATTTTACACTGATGAATGAGTATGTTTTCCTAAATCACACAGATCACATTCATGAAAAGCTAAATTCAGCTTTAGACAATTTACTCTGGTTCTTTTAACCATCTTAAGCAAAGACACACAATGATTTTTTTGTATATAGCAAAGGAAGAAACGGTTTATTCTAAATTTATTGAAGCTAATTTAAAGCATAAATTTCATGCGTTTACTGACTAAAATGAATTAATTTATTTAGATATACAATAAAGACTGTGATTCTAGAGAAAACCACTCAAGTACACACTGACCTTGCAAGAGGACCTGTAATGAATAGAAGAATCCATTAAGGAAATAGTTATCAGGACAAAGCAAGTGGTCTTATCATTCCTCCGTCTATCACTCATTTTGTGGAGAAGAGTTATTCAGATTAATATTAGAAAAACAGTTAAATTTATGATCTGTTATATATGCAAATGTTTTTAACTCTAAAAGAACATTAAGTGTACTTAACACTATTGTTGCATATAATTTTATAATATATTCTTGTTAATTTTCTGCATTTCAGTGGAAGTAGTTTTAGCTATTTAAAAAAAAGAGGATAGAGCTGGAAGATTTATAAATGCAAATTGCGGCTGTGAACCTGATATCAAGGACACATAGATTAGCAAACAGTGATGTTTAATGAAAATTAATTTTCAGTTTTCAATTTGTATATTTTTATATTTATATTTATACTAATATAATATTTTCCTTTAAATTTAATATTCGGTTATTAATTTTTTTCATATTATTTCCTCATGATCATAACATTACTAATTTAGACAGATTACTTAGATTACTTGCTCAGTTTTTTTTCTTCATTAATGATAGTTTTCCAGCTTGATTTTTCTAATATTCATAGTCTCCTTACCTCTTTTCTTTTCTTTGCATTCCACATTATTTTTTATTTATACAATGCTGTATGCTGTTTCCTCTTGAGGTAATGCTTTAGACAGAAAAACTAAAACACTGTTTGTGAAATATCTTCTGCATTTAATACACATTTATTTGGCATGTGGTTGTGTGTAAAATATGGTAGATATTTGTATAATAAATATTCAAACAGGCTCTCACAGTATTCCTAGAACTGATGATTTCTATTTTTTGTTCATTTCAACACACTATATGCCTTCCAACATTTACCTATTTTGTGATGTTGAGAGATTTATTAACTCTCATCCCTCTAATAATCCTTTAAAAGAAATAGCTATTGTATTTACTTCATATGTTTGCCATAAGAATTGATTAAATAGGGGCAATATATTTATACTTTATTTTATTATCATTATAATGATATTACTTATGAATACAAAAGATAAAAACTACATAAAATCAGTAAAACAAAGAAATGATCAATTTTCATCTCATGAAGTGTAAATTCTTCCATTTAAGTTGGCAAACATACTAATAACAAAACAAAAATATTTACTGAAACTATAATACTTACATGCTTTTAAAAAGTGATTGGAGGGCCGGGGATTTAGCTCAGTGGTTTCGCCACCTGCTACACAAACGCAAAGACCCAAGTTAGATCCCCGGTACCAAAAAAATAAAAATAAAAATAAATAAAAAATAAAAAGTGATTGGAAATGAAACAGAAGACATTACCTAAATAAAATTGTGGTACCTACTTGCATTCATTCATAACTTAAATAATATTATTTTTATCTTAATTTATTTAAGTGATTATTTCATGCAAATTAAATAAACAAGAATTTCATCTGACTCTAGAAAGAATGGCTATCATCAAGAAATCAAATAAAAACAAATACTAGTGTGGATGTGAGAAAAAGAACCCTTCTCCATTGTTGTTGGCAAAGTAAACTAGTACAACTACTGTAGAAATCAGTATGGAGATTTCTCAAAAAACTAAAACAAGATATTCCATTTGACCCAGCTATTCCCCTTCTAGGTATCTTCCTGAGTCAAAGACATCATATTACAATGATACATACATACCCATGTTTATAGCAGCACGACTCATAAGAACTAAATCATAGAGGTAGCCTATATGCATATCAATAGATGAATGGGTAGATAAGATGTGGTATAAATTCACAATGGAGTACTACTCTGCCATAAAAAAGAATAAATTTGAATCATTTGTGGGGAAATAGATGCACCTTCAAATCATAATATTAAGTGAAATAAATCAGTCACACATGTTTAAGTGTCACAGTTTCTTTTATAAGAGAAACCAAAAGTATAAGAAATTTAAAAAGCAAAATAACACATGGTAAGAATTGTAGAAATAAGTCTTTTGCAAATGGAAAGGGCACCAAGTGATGGGGGATGGTTAAATGGGGGCAGATGAAGTATAAAGAATTAAGATGTTTTATGTACATGTACCAACTCCTCATGAGGAGTATAATAAATTCTAGTCAGAGCTCACTAGTTGTCCTTCAATTCTTTTACACTGGCAAAACTTTTATTTCTCTTTCCTCGTGTCAGTCATTTCTTGGAATGTGAAACTCATATCTCTCTGCCATTGCAAGATTTCTCCCGTGACATAATTAATCTTGTTTTAAGATCAGTCTTTCTACATCCAAACAGATTCTAATATTTCACATCATAAAATACACATCAGGACAATGTTATTTCCAACTGGTTTAAATTTCTGACTTACTTAGTGATAGTCTCAAAAATAGTATTTTTGTAAAATGACATTAATACTGATAAGTCAAAGTTAAATTCAATATAGTAAGCCATCTATTTTATGAAGCTCTTGCTTAAAGAAAGCATTGAATGTTTGTCCTACCTAACATAAGCACCCCATATAAACAGATAGTACTTTTCTTCCCCGCATGGCATCTGTACTATTCAACTTCCACAACATCTCTGAATTTCATTTCACATTCTTACTTTTTAAAAAATTTGACTTCATTCTTCTAAAAAAATATATTCCCGTGCTTCTACAACAGTCTCTTGTGGTGCTGCTTCTCCACAGACTAATCAATTCCATAATGCCTAGCTGTCTCTTAATCCTCTAAAAAATTAGTTCCTGGAGTATTTCAGGACATAGTCCTCAAACAATTTTTGTATTCTCTCTTTTGTGATCTTATCCTAGTGAATGACTACCTTGGATTTGCTTTTGCACCCTACAATTTTCTCTAAGGCTCAGATTATTCAAAATTCCAAATATCTTTTTATTTCAATTGCATTTTCATAAATAAATCACCTAAAATAATATACTTAAGATAAAATTTTCATTCTATCTCCCCCAAACCTAGTTACAACTCAGTCTATTTACATTGCATGTTATGACAACATATACTAGCAACTAAATTAAATAACAACAAATCTGAAGCATTTTAAGAAACCTATACTTCTGCTTCTTTGGACTATGATATGTAAGGGCAGGGGATTTAGCTCAGTGGTTCCGCTGCCTGCTTTGGAAGCTCAAGGACCCGAGTTCTATCCCCGGTACCAAAAAAAAAAAAAGGGACTATTATATGTAATGTCTACAGATTTAATCTTGCTTCTGCTGAACCAATTCCAACACGAGCTTTTCTTTCACTATTAAAAAGTACGTATAGTTTTTATCCTAATACTATGATAAAGTATCTCTCTTGAATTTATTCTTCCTTTATGACTTCATTTTACTTCAGGAGCAATTTTCACTATTAAATATTTATGCATACATATGTACTATGTCTTCCCTAACTGAACTGTTATTTTTCTAAATACAGCAATGATTGTAAAATGTATTAAATGTTTTATAATACATACATCTTATTAATTACACATTTTTAAGATACATATTTTCAAGAAGTAGAATTTTCCATTTTCTAGCAAAAACTTCACTTTGTAGATTTATTCAAAAATAAAGATGGGAGGGCCTGGTATTTTACACCTATAATCACAGCAATCTGGGAGACTGAGGTGGGAACATGGTCAGCTCAAGCCCAACATGAGCGACTCAGTGATTTAGGAAGACTGACTCAAAATTTTAAATGAATAAATAAGAAAGAAAGAAGCTGGGCATATATCTCATTGTGAAGGCCTTCAATTCAATGTGAGTAACAAGTCCTCCCATCCTGTTACCCACATACAAAAATCTAAACGGCATATACATTCCTGGAGAATCATGCATATTCAACTAGAGAATGTAAATAAAAAGTTTCATGAAATGTTTGGCCATTGAAGTTCACCCATAGATGTTTACTTCAATCACCCTCTTCATTTAAAGTTCAAAAGATCTAATGTAATATTTTGCATAAAATATCATTATTCTTCATGTCACATTATTTTAAAATATTGACATAAATAATGATAAAATTGATTATAGATTACATTAGTCTTTAAAATTGTTTTTCTTAATAGATAAATCCATTTGAAATTATAATTTAGAAATACTAATTAGGAAAAACACCATGACAATTAATGATTCACTGGACTACTTGACACTCACTAAATTTGCCATGTAAAGCTTTATTTTCCTTTTGCTTTTGTTGGCTTGTTGTTTTGAAATGTCAAAGCTTAGTGGAAACAAGGCCAAGGTAAGAACTCATTGCTGGGAACTGAGCACCAGTTAAGCAGATCTTTGAAGTCACACTTTGAAGTTCCTTAGTATGAAAAACAGAATGAAAATGAGGTCAGATCTTAGAAAGATTTGTGAAGAAATTTTAGAGAGATTTTAGTATTATTAGTTCTAAGATGTGAAATGCTATTCAACCTATCATATGTTTTTCAAACAAGCATTGTTTTGTAAGATGTGATGCTGTAATCATTATACCCTATACTTTGACTTATTTGATCCAATCCAAGTTATAAATTCTGAAAAATGTATTAGATTTTCTTTCTCAGAATATGCTGGAAAATGTTTTCAATATGTTGGAAAATTGTTCCTAAAAATATATACCTAATGCCTTTTTTGTATGAAAGTAGTTTTTGAAATATTTGCTAAATATATGACAAATAAGAATAATTTAATCTGACTAAATATAAGCTATGCATTGTGAAGAATATTGTTTTTATTTACTAATGTAGTTTTGGTGATGAAACTACCTAAATTATCATGATTATAAATTCTTGCATGTTTTAATTGTTTGAGTAGTTTAATTTAGAAAAATGGGATATTCAAATAGTAGAATATTAGCTATAATTCAGTGTGTCAATGGTTATCTAGTAAAACCATATTTCCAAGGTGAGCTGTATGATTTTCTCTCACGGACAACAGTTCCAAATTTTCTATCTCTCTAATGACATACCATTGGAAATAATACCTAATAAAATATATTTCCTGACCTTGTATTTTCTGGAAAATAATTGCTGTTTGCAGACACGTTTTGCGAATAATTACAAATGTATAGAAAAATTAGATCGTCTATAAGGCAACCACTCATCTTTCAGTCATCTTCCCTAAATGATGGCATCTTTTACCAATGGTATGTTGCTTTAAAAAATGAAATTGAGTACGATATCATTAACTAAATAATGAACATTATTTAAATTTCAATAATTTTTTCGCTGCTGTACTTTTTTCCTTTCTAGAACTGAATCCAAAATATTACATTGATTTTTTCATACATTTATGAGATATATATATTTATATCAAAATTGTGTCTACATCTTCTGTATTTGTATGAATTTCCATAAAATAAAGTTTAGCTTTAATTATATGTGACAAATAAATGAGACTCTTTTTTCTAATTTAGTAATTTATCCATGTATATCATTTCTCGTGTGACCTTTTCTCTTAATGTCTATATGATCAGTAGTGATATCCTTTCTGATTATTTCTTATCTTGAAGTGTTATTTCTGATATTGGAGATGTCTTATTACCTTCCTGTTATTCCATGAATTTAGTGCCTTAAGACATGATAAATTCATTCTCTGAAAGTTCCAGAAATCAGCACTGACATCAGTGTGTTTGGCTTGAAAGGACATTTGTGATGTCAAGAGACCCATCCCTACCACCCAGTCCCTCCGAGGGCTCTAGGGCAAAATCTGCTCCTTGATTTTTTTCAGGTTCTGCTGACTACTCACACTGCATGTGTTACTTTACACTTCAGAGACTGCCCATGTGGTCACATTGCCTTCTCCTCTTTTGTGTGTAAAATCTGCCTCCTAGAATGATATAAGTGCTTTCCTATAAGGCCCATTCATATATTACAGAATACTCTTCCCATTTCATGATTCTTATCTCAATCATACTGGCAAAGTTTTCATTGACATACAAAGTATTATTCAAAAGTTATAGATGTGTATAGATGCACTTATATTTGTGTATTTATAGAGGAGACATAGAGACATTGTGATTACCTTATCATTTTTATTGATGAGATGGTCAGAATTTGGATCGAATATATTATTGCAAAATTTCCTTCATTTCTTGTGAAGCAAAAGTGGAGTTACACTATTTGGAAATATATTCCCATTTTTCTTAAATTTCTGCCAATATAAAACATAGAATAGGGTGCATATGTGGAAAAAAGCACACAGCATATTTCCTAAAAAGTTGAAAGAAGACTGGTTTTAAAGTTTATGATACTTTAGGACAAGTAAGCAAGAATAGTGAATTTTTAAATTTTGTTTTTCCCTGCATTAAACATTGTTTTATTATTTTCCAGTTTATGAGCATGTTATTGTGAATGATCATTTTTTTTTTTAACACTGAGTGCCTGCTTTTCTGTTAGAATTATTTCTTCACATTCTGCCACTGTTTGCAAATGTGCATCAGTTACCACCTTTACCCTTCCTATCCTAAATCTTCAGTGCATGATCCCATCTTAATCCAATCTTCCTTTGTGCTTTTCTCCTAGATCAGATAACATAAATGGATTTCTTAGAAAAGCCTCTACATTTTGAGATACCTTGTTCTCTAAGATTGCGGTAATCAAAGTTTAAAATGAAAAACAAAATCATTACCAAAAATGCATCAGTCTCCTTCTTTGTCAACAATGATTGTGACAGCAAGACTGCAGCCAGTTGCCAACGTCCTATCAGCATCTGTGCAGCAGCAGCAGCATCTTCTGGACAAAAAGAAAAAAATGTGAAATAACAGTAAAGGGACTGTGATTAGTGGGGAAAAAAGGCACTTGCTGGCAAAACTTCATTTTCAAATTATTATTTGAAATATACAGAAACAAAAGAGGTAATAAAAATTATATGAACTACACTAGGTATTCATATATCTATAACTTAATCTGTCACTTTCATATGAGACTGAGTATGATTTCTAATTTTTAAAAGGGATTATTCCAAGTAATGGAATGTAACGAGGTTCTTCTATTAAAATAATCATGGGTACTTTTACTTAACATGAACATTGTGCCGACTACACTTTGTTTTTCAGCATGCACTTTATCCTGGCAACTTTACATTTTGTGAATTAACACAGTAAGAGACCATATACAACAAACAAAGTGGCTATAGATTAGTTATTGAATATCCCCCAGAGCCCAGGTTAAAGGCATGGGCCTTAGCTGGTGGAAGACTTTGTGGTGGTGGAACTTTTAGAAGAGGAGACCTAGTGGAAGGGTGTTTGGTCATTTTGGTGCCCCCTCAAAGTAAGGCCATCGGTGGTGAGTCCTGGAAGGGGATCAAAGGACCATTTTCATTTCACTCTCTGTTCTTCCCAGATACGATAAGGTCAGCAGCTATATCCCATTCCTTTCTCCTCACCATAATGTTTTCAGTCATCCCAGGCCCCAAAGCAATGGAGCCAACAGACAGAACTTCAGTGGAAGCCTCTGAAACTGTGAGATAAAATAAAACTGCCCTCTCTACAATTTGCTTTGCTGCAGTGACGAAAGGCTGCATAACATAAATGTGAGGTGCAAATGTTTATTTTTACATATGGTGAGATAGCATTTGGGTTTTTTATTCATACTGTAATAACCAACTTGAAATATGTAACAAATGTTATCTATTCTTTGGGTACTAAAACAAAATACTTATTTTCATTGCTTAAAGATATGGTAAAATGCTTCATAGAAAGAGCTGGACAGTAGGAAAAGAAAATCCAGTAATTATAACTCCAAGACATTTTTTTCTTCAAACAAATATTAGAAGAACACATCATGGAACTTTTTATAAAAAGATTCCTAGCATATCCTAATAAAGCACACAGTAGCATCAATGTTTGCATCACAGCTTTCTGAGTATTCAAATCATGCATTATTTGGCAACAATTTATAATTTTTTATGAAAAAACATGAGTAGTTTTCTCAACTTCTGCCTTGTTTTGGCCAAATATGTTTTGTATTTATCTCAAATCCACCCATGTGTGGAACATGGAATCTTTTCTAGTTTATCAGAGAATAGCACACGTCATCATTAATAAACACTGTGTGTTTCATTATATAGTTTTGAACTGCAAATTTTTTTTTTCAGTACTGGGGATTGAACTCAGGACCTTGTGCTTGCAAGGCAGTCACGGCACCACTGAAGTAAATTCCTAGCCTTATTACATAGTTTTTTTAAAAGATTGAAATTCTGAAATATAGGTTTGCACTACAAGATGCCAGAAAATAACTTTAAAATTATAGTAAACATTAGTTATTTTAATTTTATTCCATGTTGAACACAACACACTGCCTCTCATTTTTCAAAAAGTTTATATTCATTCTTGCTAATTAATATTCTTTTTTTCTATGAGCAAGCAATCAGTTTCTAGATGATGATAGCCTTAAAATACTTTTTTCAGTAAAGGCCAGACTCTACTTCAAGAAATTCTTGTGCTTAGAGAATGAAATATTCTCCATAGGAGATATCTAGACCCTCCAAACACACAGACTCATAGTATATATTTTTTAAATTTTTCTGCTTCAAAAAATCATTTCATTTGGAAAACATATAAATTAATTTTTGAAAACAGATAATTTTACAAGGGTTTACATACTGAATTTTGCCAAGCTCCACATGTGAGACGATTAGATTATTCCTGTAACAAACCCTGAATTATGTTAAACTTTAAACATTATTTCCAAGTGCATATAAAATTTTTTCACCTATATACTTCCTAAGCACACTCTATATTTTATTTTTTCTTTTCATATAATCAATATTGCTAGACAGTACAAGGCAGCATACAAAAGTAAGGTTACTAATGTTTTTGTAGTGTGTATCTCCGAGTTTGTCTTGTGCCAACCCTAGTGAGAATGCAGATCAGAAATGCTTTCTGATGATTTTTCTTGGTGTTTCCTTATGTTTCTTTGTTTTAGGCAACATACTTTCTGTATGTAAATTTCTGAAGGAATAGAAGTAGGATGGGTGGATGGCTATTTCACTGTTTATTTCAGCCACTTTGTAGAGATGGAATTTTACATATAAGTTGAATGTTCATTATATATTTCAAATTATATTGACTATGTTTAATATTGTTATCCAGTAAATTATCATTCCTTGGTGTAACAGAGTAAAAAAAGAAGAACTGAAACTTTTAATCATTGCATTTATTTGGGAGTTATTTATAAATTTAAAATTTAGAATGAGAAGCTGGGTGCAAAGCTCAATGGTATAAAGTATATTTACAATGTGTGAGGCACTGGGTTCAATGCAAATTCAAAGAAGTTTTGAGGCAAGAAAACTCTGTATTTATGTAAGTCTTTTTCTGAAACTGAAGGGAAATCGTGTCAGTTAGTTCCTTAATCTAAGTACTCAGTGCTTGCATGCAGTGCCTCTGATAAGGTATCCTTTGAGGCCATTGCCCAAGCATCTTATTGAGTGTTCCTAAAATGCAATAGCATTTAGCATAATCACACAAATGAAAGAAAAATGTTCTCATCAAGTAATTTAATAACAATTTTAAGTAACTGCTTCACAGACAAATCTGAAATACTTCATTCAAGATTGCTTCACCTGTACTGTCCTTTTCATTATAGTACGAATTTTAGGATGTCCTTGTAATTTCTACAAAATACCAAAGATTTTCATCAACGTTCAATGCCTCTGTAGAATACTTGACATGCCTTACCATCTCAGGAGTATTAAATCATTCAGTTCAAGGAACGAAGATGTCTTTCCATCTATTTAGACCTTTCATATATTTTCAACAATGTTTTAAAATTCTCATTTAATTTTCACTTTATTATTTTAAATTATTCTAAAATATTTTGTTCTTTTAATTGTACATAGAAAAGTTTTCTTAATATCATTTTATTTTACTTATTTATTTATTTATTTAGGTACTGGGGACCAAACTCAGGACCTTGCACCTGAGAGGCAGGGGGCGGAACCACTGAGCTAAATTCCCGGCCCTAGATTGTTTATTTTTGATGTATACTCATACAATTAATTTTTTAAAAATCAATCTTAAATTCCATCACCTTTCTGAACTTGAGTTGTAGTTCTAATAATTGTATATTTTTATGTGTACATAAGCTTTAGTGTTATATTTCTTAGACTGGGTTATGACACCTGTAATAATAGTTTTCTTTCTTTATTTCTAGCAAGAATGCATATTATCACTTTTTTTCTGGTTCAATGACATAGGCTAGAACCTCTAGTAAAAGGCTGTATATAAATGCCAAAAGCAGAAAGTTCAGTTTTCTTTATCATCCAAGATGAGAAATATTTAAGTCTGTCATCATTATGTCTAACAGAATTTTATTTTCCAGGGAAGCCTAGTTAAATTTGATAAACTTACTTCCTATACTTACTTTGGTAGTACTTTTATCATGAAAGCATGTTAGGTTTTGTGAAATGCTTTTCTGAATTTACTGAGATGTTTGAGGTTGTCCTTCATCCTTTATTCTCTTTCTATTATGTATTACTTGAACCATTTCATGTTTTATTTTTCAATTTTTTTTATTAGTATGTGCCATAGTACCTAGTTATATTCCTCATGAGGAGTTGATACATGTACATAAAACATTTCAGTTCTCTTTTTTATCCCCTTTCCCTCCCCTCCCTCCACCTCTTGGCCAACTGTGTATTTACCTCCCTGTTTCCTATTTCCCAGTATGTATATTTTATTTGGCTCTTTGCTTAGATCTTGTGTTTCTCATGTAAGGGACAGCCTGTGATATTTAAGCTTGTGTATCTGAATTATTTCACTTAACATTATGGTCTCGGTGTGCAACCATTTTCCTGCAAATGAGATAACCTCTTTAATAAGTCATTTTGTATTTTAAGCCAACTTTGCATTCCTGGAATTAGTCTCAGTCAGGTTGTATAATTATTTTTGAGTAGTACACCTTCTAATTTGTAGTTGTTGATTAGAAATTTTGTGTCTATATTTATGAGGAGTATTGATCTTTTAATACAAATTTCTTTGTATACAGTTTTCTTTTTTGTTTCATGTTGCTATCCATTGGTGTAAGTTCAGCAGTGTTGACCTTTCACTCTTAATGTGTTGTTTTTTGTTTAATCTAGCTAACTTTCTTGGTCTTCTCTTATAAGAAAATAAATTTCATAGATATTTTGTTTCTATTTTCTAATCTTTATTCCACTTATTTTTTTAGTCCTTATAGTGCCTTATTCAGATTTCCTCATGCTGGGACAAAATACTAAACGCTCAAAACACATATTGTGAGTTTGTTAATTGACTCATGATTTCGAAGGTTTCAGTCCATGATCTGCTGACCCAAGGTAGAATCTTCATGGTGGAAATGCATGGAGGAACAAAGATATTCAGTTTCTGAAGGCCAGTAGTAGATGGAGCACAGGGCAAGAGCACTAGCCAGCGAGAGACTTCCGAAAGCCACATGCCCAGAGGCTAGTCTCCAACTGGGCTCCACCTCCTCACAGCACACTCACCTGTGAAGATCAGTGGATTAATCCACTGATGTGTGTGGAAGCCCATGGTATTATCATCTCTATGGAAGTCTCTTCATGAAGTCAAGTTGACAATTACGAATAACTGGCCCACTTAGTTCTTGCCCTTTTCTTACTTTGGAATTATTTTATTACTCAAAATTGGAAATTCTAATTTTAAATTAAGGTGGAGGTATATATTGCATATTTGTATGGTTTTAAAAAAAAAAAACAGGCATTTATTACTATAACTTTTCTTTTAAGCATGACTTAGATTGCATCCCAAGTTTTGGAGTGTTCTGTTTTTGCTTTATTTCACCTCAAAAAGTATTTTTGAATCTTGCTTGGGGAGTTTTTGTTTGAATCATTGCTCATTAAGTAGATTGTTTATTAATTTTCCCATATTTCAAAATTTCTAAAGTTTTCTTCCACTATTGACTTTTCAGTTTATTACTCTATGGTTGCAATGTTTTTATTTTTTATTTTTTATGATTTGTCTATAGCTATATATATATATGTGTGTGTGTGTGTGTGTGTGTGTGTGTGTGGTTTATTATAGTGTTGTGAATTATCATAGTGTTAGATTATTATCGTGTTATAAATATATCTCAAAATGACTGTTTCTCCATTTTTTATGGATTTGTCACACATAGTATTTGCATTTCTTTGAGTACTTTGAAGATTTCATCTATCTTCTTTTGACTTTCATTGCTTCTGATAAGAAACTAGCCGTTAATCATGTTGAAAATTTCTTTCATGTGAATATCTATCACTTGCAACATTTTTAACTGTCTGTCTCTCAATATTTGACTATAATCTCACTGCAGACAACTTTGAGTCCATCCACTTTGGAGTGTGCTGATCTTTTTGATATTTTTCATTAATTTTGCAATTTATAGTCATTATTTATTCAAATATTTTGTCTTTTTCTTTATAATTTCTCTTGCATTCCAATTATGTGTGTGTTGGTATGTTTGGTAGTGTCCCACAGGTTTCTGAGACTCCTGTCCATTTTTTGCTCATTTTTTTCCCTCTTCTCTTGGCTGAAAATACCAGTTAACCTACAAATTAACCAAAATATTCTTATGTTAACTAAAATGTATTATTATGGTACCCTGGCAAGTGGTTCATTTCAATTATTGTAATTTTCCATTCATAATTTCTTTTTAAAAATTATATTATTTTATTAATGATATCTCCTGTTGGTTATATATTTTTATCTAGTTTTTCTTTAAATATTTTACTCTGCTTTTCTTTAGTAATTGAAGCACAAATACAATGTTTGACTTTAAGTCTATGTCTCTTAGTCCAAAAATTGAAACTGCATCAGTGATTTTTTTTTTTTGCTGGTTTCTTTTCTCTTGCTTAATCTTATACACTTTTTATTATTGTTCTTAAAATGGTATTTATCGCTAATGGTACATTATAAACCAAACAAGCGGGAATTCTCAACATACGTCTCTTATTCTGGGGATTGTTTATGTATTAATTGCTGATATTGATTTATTTTGCAGCTTTTTTACTTTAATTCATTAAGTCTATATTTTATATTATGAAAAGTCACTGAAATTTAATTTCAATTAACTTTTTGATCAACTGATGACAGGGTAAGAATTTTGCTAAATATTTTGAACAAGCAACATACATCTTAACTGCCCTGTGTGTGTGTGTGCGCGCGTGTGTGTCTTTTATATACCACTGATTTATAAGTGTCTTAATCTACATTTCATACTTCTTCAGAGCTTCACAATTAATCAGAGGTAGGATGTCAGTGTCTATTCCCAGGGCAGGCTCATAACTCTGCATATGCGTGTAATGACTTAGATTTCCAGAATTAGGTTGGCGATCTTTAAAATTTCCAGATTCCGTTTAATTTTTTTGGCCAGGACAATGTTCTCCCTGCTTGGTGTTAATGTCTTCAGCAGTTTACAGACTTTTTTTGCTT
>NW_004624759.1:27032940-27073106 GCF_000247695.1 Heterocephalus glaber
CCAATCTCACTAATGAACATAGATGCAAAAATCCTTAATAAAATAATGGCAAACAGAATGGAGAAGATCATCAAGAAGATCATACACCCTGATCAAGTGGGATTCATCCCAGGGATGCAGGGATGTTTCCACATACACAAATCAATCAATGTAATACACTATTTCAATAGAGCCAAGGACAAAAACCATATGATAATCTCCATAGACACAGAAAAAGCATTTGACAAAATCCAACATGTATTTATATAAAAACTCTACAAAAAATTGGAATAGATGGTCTCTACCTCAAACTGATAGAAGCCATCTATGAAAAACCAACAGCTTAAATTCTTTTATTGGTACATTTTAGGTATACAATACATTTACATTTATCACTGGGTACTTTTACTTATACATGATGTATCTTGGTTCTTCTTTTGTCCCTATTGCCTGTGCTCTCTTCATCCCCTACACCCTTCCCTATTTACAAAGACTCTGTTTCCATTTTTTGTTTTATTCATAATTTTTCCTTTCCCTTCTTTCCTTTCCCCTTTTCCTCCTACTTCCCCTACCCCTTTGGACCTGTTCTTCCTATTTCAAATTATCAATTATTCATTTTAATCATTTTAATTCTTATTTACACTTTCAGTTTCTCATACCAGAGAAACTATTCAGTATTGATACATGTGTGTCCTATTTATTTCACTTAAGTATATGGCCTTGATATGCATCCATTTAGCTATAAATGTCTCTAGTTTCTCATTCTTTAAGGCTCAATAATAATTCATTTTATTTTTTTTTTAAACCCACATCTTCTTTATCCAGTTTCCAGTTGATGGGCCCTTGGGCTATTTCCAAGCCTTAGCTATTACAAACTGTGCCACTACAAATATAGGTGCACATATATCGCCGTGGTATGATTCTTTTAATTCTTTGGGGAAGATACCCCGCAGGGGAATAGCTGAGTCAAATGGGACCTCTAGTCCTAGTTCTTTGAGGTATCTCCATACTGATTTACACAGTGGTTGCACCAGTCTACACTCCCACCAGGAGTGGATCAGTGTTCCTTTTTCCGCACACCCCCACCAGCATTTGTTATTGGTTGATTTCATGATAGAAACCATTTTTTTCTGGTGTGAGGTGGAATCTCAGTATTGTTTTTATATGCATCTCTCGAATGATCAGTGATGTTGAAAAAATTTTCATGTTTATTTGCTGCTTTCACTTCTTTGAGAAATATCTGTTCATTTCAGATGCCCATTTTGAATAGGGTCTTTAAATTTGGGGGGTTTTCTTCAGTTCTTTATATATTCTAGATAATAGTCCTTTGTCTGAGGTACAGCTGCTAAAAATATTTTCCCACGTTGTAGGTTGAGTCTTAGCTCTGTTGGTGGTTCTTCCTGCAGTTCAGAAGTTTTTAATAAGATGAGATCCCAATTGTTGATTCTTTGTGCTAGTTCCAATGCTACTAAGGTTTTGCTCATAAAGTCTTTTCCTATGCCAATGTTTTCAAGAGTTCTACCTAACGTATCTTCCAGCAAATTTAGAGTTTCTGTTTTAACATTTAGATCATTTATCCACTTCGGTCATAGTTTAGCACATGGTGATAGATATGAGTCCAGTTTTAATCTTTGGCAGGTTGAAATCCAGTTTTCCCAACACCATTTATTGAATAGGTTATCTTTCCATCAATGAGGGTGGTTGGGTCCTTTGTCAAAAATGAAGTGGCTGAGTATGTCTGGCGTTGTTTTTGCGTCTACTAATCTTTTGTGCTGATCTTTGGGTCTGTTTCTTTGCCAGTATCATGCAATTTTTATCACAGTGGCTTTGTAGTATAGCTTCAATTTGGGGATTGTGATACCCCCTGCCATGTCTCTGTTGCCTAGAATTGCTCTTACTATTCTAGGTCTCTTATTGTTCCAAATGGATTTTTGGATTGTTTTCTCTAGTTCTGTGAAGTATGTTGTCGGAATTTCAATTGGCATTGCAATAAATCTATATAGCAGTTTTGGAAGTATGGCAATTTTCACTATATTGGTTCATCCTACCCAGGAAAAAGGGATGTTTTCCCATTTTCTCATATGCTCCTCAACCTCCTTTTTCAGAGTGGTATAGTTTTCATTGTAGAGGTCTTTTGCTTCCTTTTTAGATTGATTCTTAGACATTTCATTTTTTTTTTGATGCTACTGTAAAACAAATTGTTTCTCTAATTTCTCTCAGTGATTCTGTTATTAGTGTACAAGAAGGATATTGTTTTTTGAGTGTTGACCTTGTATCCAGCTACTCTACTGAATCAGTCAATGAAGTCTAGAAGTCTTTTGGTGGAGTTTTTTGGGTCTTCTATATGAAGTATCATATCGTCAGCAAATAATGACTTTAACTTCTTCCTTTTCTATATTTATTCCTTTTATTTCTTTCTCTTTTCTAATTGTTGTAGCTAATGTTTCCAGAATTATATTGAAAAGGATTGGTGATAGTGGGCATCCTTATCTTGTTCCTGATTTTTATATGAAAGTTTTCAGCTTTTCACCATTTAGTATGTTGCCTGTTGGTTTTTCATAAATAGCCTTAATCAAGTTGAGATAAAGACTTTCTATCTCAATATTCTGTAGGGTTTTTATCATGAATGGGTGTTGGATTTTGTCGAGTGCTTTTTCTGTATCTATTGAGATGATCATATGGTTTTTGTTTTTGGCTTTGTGAATATAGTATATTACATTTATTGATTTACTTATGTTGAACCATCCTTTCATCCCTGGGATAAATCTTACTTGGTCAGGGTGTATGATCTTCTTGATGACCCTCTGTATTTTGTTTGCCAGTATCTTGCTGAGGATTTTTGCATCAATATTCATTAGGGAGATTGTCTTGTAGTTCTCTTTTTGGCTTGGGTCTTTCCCTGGTTTTGGAATCAAAGTAACACTTGCTTCCAGGAATGAATTTGGAAGCCTTGCTTCCCTTTCAATTTCCTTGATGAGTTTAAAGAGTAATGGCGATAGTTCTTCTTTAAATGTCTTGTAGAATTCAGCAGTGAAGCCATCAGGACCTGGGCTTTTCTTTCTTGGTAAATTTTTAATTATATTTTCAATTTCACTCATTGTAACTGGGGTGTTTAGAATTTCCATATCTTCTTCATTTAACTTTGGCAATTCATATGTATCTAGGAATCTGTCCATTTCTTCTGTGTTTTCTGTCTTATTGGCGTATAGGTTCTGGAAGTAGGTATTGATCCTCTGGATTTCTGCTGGGTCCATTGTAATTTCATCCTTTTCATTCTTAATTGCATGGATTTGAGGCTTCTCTTCCCTTTTTTGAAAAGGTTGGCTAATGCTTTAATGATTTTATTTATTCTATAGAAAAACTAAATCTTTGATTCATTGACTTTTTTGTACCATTCTCTTAGTCTCCATTGTATTGATATCTATTCTGATCTTTATAATTTCCTTTCTTATACAAGATTTGCATTTGTCTTGCTCTTTTTTTTCTAGCATCTTAAGGTTCAGCATTAGGTTGTTTATTTGAGCTCACTCTATTTTCCTAATATGGGCATTCACTGCTATGAATTTTCCTCATAGGACTGCTTTCATTGTGTTCCATATATTCCTGTATGTTGCACTGGCATTATCATTTACTTGTAGAAACTGTCTAATTTCTTCTTTAATTTCCTCTGTGCACCAGTGGTTGTTCAGGAGGGTGTTATTCAATTTCCATGTTTCTTTGGGGGTTTTACGGTTTCTTATGTTATTGATCTCCAATTTTATTGCACTATGGTTTGATAATATACAGGTGGTAACTTAAATTCTATTACATTTACTTAAACATGTCCTATGAGCTAGGATGTGCTCTATTTTGGAGAATGAGCCATGTGCAGCTGAAAAGAATGTATATTCTGCTTTTGTGGGGTGGAACACTCTGTAAACATCTATTAAGTCCATTTGTTCAAAAGCTTGGTTCAATTTTAGAATTTCATTGTTGATCTTTTGTCTAGATGGTCTGGCTATTTTTGATAGTGGAGTATTGAGGTCTTCCACTACCATTGTTTTAGTGCTTGTTTGGTTTTTCATGTCCATTAGTATTTGTTTTGTTTAGTTAGTGACATTCAC
This sequence comes from Heterocephalus glaber, assembly GCF_000247695.1. Next base: position 27,037,023 of record NW_004624759.1, read on the forward strand.
ATTTGGTGCATATATATGTATGATTGTCATCTCTTCCTTTTGGATTGTTCCCTTCACAAGAATATAATGACCATCTTTGTCTCTCTTGATTAGTTTTAGTTTGAAGTCTACTCTTTTTACAAATATAATTGCTACCCCTGCCTTTTTCCAGGTTCCTGTCATGTGGAGAACTGTTTTCCATCCTTTTACTTTCAGTCTATGAATTTCTTTTTGAGTTAGGTGTCTTTCTTGTATAGAGCATAGTGTTGAATTTTGCTTCTTAATCCATTCTGCCAGTCTCTTTCATTTGATTGATGAATTGAGGCCATTAACATTGATGGTTATAATTGAGAGATATTGACTCATCCTTGTCATGATGTTTTACTGTTGTTGGCTCTTTTATTTTTTATTTTTCCCCCCTTTCCCTTTATTTTCTTGCTTTCCCTGGTGGCTTACTGCCATTGGGCTTTATGGAGTTGTGACCTTCATTGTCTTTTTCTAGAATATCATTTAGAATTGTTTGGAGTGCTGGTTTGGAGTTCATGAAACTTCTCAGGTGTTCTTTGTCATCGAAGTGTTTAATTTCCCCATAGATTCTGAAAGATAATTTTGAGGATACAACATATTAGGTTGGAAGTTGCTTTATTTTAGGGCTTGAAATACTTCACTTCAGGCTCTCCTTGACTTGAGGGTTTGTGCTGAGAAGTCTGCTGTGATTCTGATGAGCTTTCCTTTGTAGGTGATTTGTTTCTTTTCTCCAACTACTTGTAGGATTTTGTTCTTCTATTGGGTTTCTGGGATCTTGACTATTATATATCTAGGTGTAGACTTTTTTTGATCATGGCTAGTTTGAGTTCTATATGCCTCACTTATCTATATGTCCAATTCTCCACCTCTGTCTGGGAAGTTTTCTACTATTACATCTGTGAACAATTTTGTTATGCCAATTGTACATTCTCCTGTTTTTATGTGGACTCCCATCAGTCTTATGATATTCTTCTTTTCATCTGCTAGTGGCTGCTGGATTGATTTTTCATGGTCCCTTACTATTTTTAAGAAATCTCTGTTTTCATGGTCCTTCACCACAATCCTGTCTTCTATATCTGATATGCTATCTTCAGATTCCCTTAATCTGCTCTGCATGCTTTCAATGGTGTTTTTAATCTCCTGAATATTTGTTTGAATCTGTTTCACAGATTCCATTTCTTTCTTATGTTGGGCATTCATGGCTTCCAGCATGTTTCTAAGATCATCTATTTTTTATATCTTTTTCTATTCTAGAGCCTCTAATCATCTCTTTCACTCTGCTTACCATCTCTGTAGTTATCTGGGAAATTATTTGTGCTTTGAATTTTTCTAGAGCCTCATTCATCTGTTTTGTTACTTTCTGTGATATAAGTTCAGGGTGTCCAGGTGGTTGATTATCGGGCTTTTCCACCTAGTGTCCCCCAGAATCTGCTTTTGGTGGGGTGGAAGTCTGAGTTTGTGCCTTAGTTAAATATCTTCTCATTTTTATTTTTTGTACTGTCCTTGGTTTAATTCCTGGGTTGATACTTTGAAATTGCTTATTGTAAGTATCTTTGTTGCTTGTATTTAGAACCCTTATGGAACGATTGCTTCTCAGAGGTGTCTTCTAGATATAGCTGGTCTTTAGGTTTTGAGTCTCTAATGACTCCTAGGATATCTCCTTGTCATTATACCAGGAAGCACAACTGATTAGATCAATCACAACACTTCAGCCCAAGTGAAACAATTAGCAACACCACAACATCAAGTATAGCTTAGATAATGACAATTTGTGGCAGTTATTAATCCATCACCTTTAACTGTGTGAATTAAATCAAAATCAAGGATCAATCCAAGATATGTTCATAGTGAATAAACTCTTCAGTATAGCAACTTTACCCTTTGAGATGGGGAGTTAGAAGGAGTTGGAGAGGGAGGGATAGATAGGTAGAAGAATAGGGGAAGGTTAACAGTGAGGCCAGAGGACACAGAAAGTTTATGCAAACTCCAAGAAACTGTTGAAAAAAGAGGAAAAGACATAATGAAAGAACAAAGATGAGAACAGAACAACCTAACAGCAATACAGAGGCTAGAAACTGTATTTACTTTCCTTTAAAACTAATAACAATCAAGAGAAGGAAAAAGAGAAGAAAAGAAAAATGAAGAAGAAATCCAAATTAGCACCAGAACAGGAAGAAAAAGGGACATGAAGAACAATGTGGGACAGCGAGAGAGAGAGAGAGAGAGAGAGAGGAGAAAAGAAAGAAAGAAGAGATAAATGAAAATTGGAAAAGAGTAGAAAAATAAAAATTAAAAATAAGAGCAAAATAATAATAATAATTTTGAAAATAACAAAGAAAAAATAAAAATGAAGGGCCTCCTTCAAGGTATGTCTCTGCTGTCACAATAGACAACATGGGCAGGAGTGTGCAGTTATAAGTCAATGAGTCTCATTAAGGCAGTCACAGACCAGTGAGATTCAGGCAGATTTCTGGCTGCAAGTCCCAAGTTGAGTTCCCTGTCCTCCTGCAGGGTTGAACTCTGCAAGGTTCTACTGCAGGTTCCAGCTGCCCTTCCCCTGAAGTCCAGGTTCGGGTGGGAGGTGATGATCCCTCCAACTTACCAAGTACGGTGGTCTGTGTGCCTTTATTGCAGAGATTCTTTTCACTTTTCCAGTGGGCTTAAGTTTTCATCAAGGAGCCTGAGAGCAGCCCTCTTTCTGTTGTTCACTTCTGCTCTATCTTCTGGAGCTCAGAACAATGGCTTTTATGACCCTCTGTGCCTCTGTAGTGTGGAACCAGGTAGCAGCACAGCCAGGAGGGGGGGTGTGCTAAGCTGGTTGCTGGTGGGTGGGGCGAGGGGGCATGGATCGGGGCTCCATGTGGCCTACCAAGGTCCTCACTGTCCGCTGGCTGGTAGCTGGTAAGTTTAAACATTTAAAAATTCTTACTGATGCCTTTTGGACAAAAACACTAGTGGTAAGGCTTTTCCTACTGAGTGAAATTTGAGTCAAGTCATAAAAGAAAGCCCTGTGATGAGGCATTTCCAGTGATTTTTTTTTCTCTAAGTCCTCATTGTTTTCCTATTGGTAGAAGTAGTTAAATAATTGGGCAAATAAATACATACAAGTTTATGTTTGACAACGATGAACTATAATCATCAAAAAGGAATGTGTGGCTCAAGCATATGTGGGAGATTTTTTGAATGGGTCTATTTCCTCCAATGGCTACTAGTTGGCTAATTTTCCAAGGTACCAGAAAGCTACACAAAAGATGATGAAACAAATTAAGTCAAAATGACCTAAAATTGGCTTAGGATATAGCTTAGTGTTACAATAGTTGCCTAGTATGCATGAATCCCTGAGTTTCATTGTTTCCCAGAACTGAAAAACACAAACCAACAATGCCACAAAATTTGCAGTTGTAACTGAGATTCAGCCACTTTTCTTGAATGCTCACTTATCATAATGTTCCAAGTCTTAAGTTAATTGCTAGAGACCTGATAAAATTAATTTTGACAGCTTTGAGGTTTTTTTTTTCTCTAACCTAATGAAGAGACAGATTTCAAAAGATCTTGAGAGCATGATTATGAAATCCTGACTTCAAAAGAATGATGATCCCTTCATCATTACCTGGTTGGGAAGGACATTAAGAAATATGCTGGAACAATAAAAGTGTTTTACATCATGTTTTGAGTGCTTAGTGTATGGATATACATATATGAAAAGTATACCAATTGGTACACGTAAAATCCTCTCATTTATTATATAAATTTTATTTTATTAAAATTATACAAAATCTATTTTCTTTATATTCATCCCTCAACATTAAAAATAGTGGAGAAATATAATATTTAAAACCATACATGAGATCACATTAACTGCATAGGAAACAAGTTCACAATAGAATATCAGTAAATGCAAAAGTTGTATTTTCAATCTAATAAAGTTTTAGCACAGCTGAAAAAGAAAAGAAAAACTAACAGGGTAAAAAAAGTATGAATTTTTTCAAACTGTTCATATCCTTTTAATCATTTTAGGAAATATTCATGTTCGTCTTTTAAAAGTATATTCATATATTACTCTGTAAAGAACGTACTGATTACATTACCTTCCTATATGTCTCTACCAGCACTAAATTTTACATTGCTCAACTACATTATGTAATCACTTTAATGAGTTTTAATTTTACAATTAACTCTGAATTGGGCTTATGCTAAATAGATGCACATGTTCTGTCTGCTGGTTTCAAGTCCTAATGAGTCACTTATAGTATAATTAGTAAATGGGCACATCTTAGTGAGGCAAAAACAATACCTCTCAGATTTAAAGATAAGGCTGTATAGCCTGCTGTTTGCAAAGAAATTGCACCTTCTCTCACTATACAACACTAAAATCAGTGTCTACTTACACTTTGTTGAGCTAGGGGAGTATCAGTATAGATTCCATAGATTATAAATTCAGAAAAATTCAGAACACATAAACAAAAGTCCTATTTGAAGTTTAAGAATATTTCATTTCTATCAGTAACAAAAATTCCGATGAAGAGAATATCATTAAGAATATTACAGGCTTCAATAAAGAGTTATGTAAGAATTTTGATTATTTAGAAATTATTTCCCTTACTCACTAGGTGACTATAATTGTCCATTCTAAAAGAAACACATTCAAGAGAATTAATTCAGGTGTAATTTATCATGCCAAATATTTCATTCACTTTGTGACAATTGTATTCCATGAATTTGGCAAAAAATATCACTCATAACATGACCTATTTTAAGTGCTGTGTAGCACTTAGCATTAGTTCCATTGGTGTGATTGGCTCTGAAAAGAGAGTCTTAACTAGGATAGCATTTGCATATATTCTGTCCAATTTTAAAAGTCTTTTTTGACAGATGATTCACCTGAATTAATTGTAATGTTGGTAGAGAGTAATAAAGACAACATTCAAGAATAGTCTCAAAAATAGAAATTCATAATTAAACTTGATCAGTGATTTATATCTCCACTTCTCTACCTGACTTCACTTGTCCCCATTCATTGTGAGAACACCTCTATTGTAAAAGTAAATGGAGTTTAATGTCACATTCTCCTTTGACATAGAGCTATTATCCAATCCATCCTTAAATTAATTCATTATATATAAGAAATATCCTTCAAATTGAGTCTCTTACTTTTATGGGTAATGTTTCCACCATGTCAGTCAAGATATTATATCCTATATAACAATGATTGCAAAAAAACATCATTGACTTATAAAAATTAACCCTCTCCTGTACTCTTTGTTCTATGTGGTCTTAATTTAAAAACAGATTGCTAAAGTATCCTTTGTATGGAACATTACTCATTTTTTGGCAGTAGGAAAAGAGAAGATTGTGCCCGTTAAAACCTCTGCTATTAAGTGATGTATTTCCACATAATTCATTGACTAAAATTTATCACAGGGCTACACTCAGTTGTAAAGCAGACAGTCATCATCCCATTCAAATTGAAAAAAAGTCACATAATGCAATCAATATTAACACCCTGATTGAGATAGCACTATTTGTTTTCCAAAATAATTAGCTGACATTCAAAAAATCTATATTATTCATTCTTCCTGCATCTCCCTCTGACTAACCAGTTCTCAAAACTATAGAACAATCCCTAACATGCAAGTGGAACATCTAATTCTCCTCCAAATCCCTCTCTCCACTCTCCCTTTCTCTCACTGATTTTTCCATTCCAAGCATGATGACACAATCCCCATCATTTTATATCTATTATTTTCCTTCTGTTAGTGAATTCTCTGTAGCTGTATTGCTCTTATATTCTCTTCTGCACGTGGTTCACTCTTTCCAATACTTCAGCTGTCAGAAAAGCATCTCTTTCTCAGAGAATAAATCTCACTTACCTGTGATATATCACCCTATATGATTTCTCCTAATTCAGTGTAGCTCTTCAACTTTGTACAGACCACATCTCAATCATATGTTTTACAAAAAAAAAAAAAAAAAAAATGGAGACAACAAAAAACCCAAAAAAAAGAAAACTCTTCCACTAAAATATGATTTCAAAACATCAATGGATAAAATTATGTGAAAGATATTATGTTTATTTATCAGGCACTGTAGGTTTAAAGATGGCTGGAATAATGTCTGTTTTCATTGACATTACTTTATGTTTACTCAAAGAATTAAGAGCCTAGATCATAATATTCTTGTAGTTCTATCTTCTAGTGTCTCTGTCAAACACCTTTTGGAATTACTAAGCAAGTTATTAAAGTTCCTTAAATTTTCCTTTTAACAGACAATGTTGAGGTAAATTACCATGGATTAGTAATTATGTAAGCAATTCAATAGACATATTATATCTGTTTTACTGGTGATGCAACAATAGCCCAGTATTATACAAACAGTGATTATTGGATATATAGTTTATACTCAGATTTGTCTAAGGTAATATTGACAGTCTCCAGAATAATTCACAAAAAAGTAGAATCATTCCTCTTCCCTCTGTGGCATTAGAGATTCATGAATACACACTCATGTAATATTTCTGTCATTATTTTTGATGTAATTCATTGATTAATTTATTTTCTGTCAATTATACATTTTTCCATTTAAAATTTCATTTAAGCCCAGGGATTTAGCTCAGTGGTTCCACCACCTGCCTTGCAAGTGCAAGGACCTGAGTTCAATTCCTGGTACATAAATAAATAAATAAAATTTCATTTTATTTCATATATGTATATATTACACATATATACAAAATTGGATACTTTAAAATTTCCAGTTCTTTAATTTATTTCATAACTTCATGCACTATGAATTTATTACACTTAAATGGTTATCAATATAAGTGTTTCCTTAAATAAACGGTTCTCCTTTTGGCCAGAGTTGTGTGTTTGTATTTTAAATACAACCTGGCCTTAAATATGTGTTGGCATAAGTAAATACGTAAATTTAATTGTTTTGAAATTTATTGATATTTGTTTAATTTAGGTACACACTGAGAATGAACTCATTTACACTTTAGCAAAATTTCTTTCAATATAATGGATTCAAATAAATTTTCTAGTGATAATATATCTCCTTATTTATGCTATTATTGACTTTTTTCACATTTTAAAAGTGACAAATATTCTTTTTTTTTGGTACCAGGGATCGAACTTGGGACCTCGTGCTTGCAAAGCAGGCGGCAGAACCACTGAGCTAAATCCCCGGCCAAAGTGACAAATATTCTTGATAGAGAGGATCTACTTTTATCATTACAGTTATATATTATTGTGTAAGAAGTTAAATTATATTTAGTGTCACATATAATCAATGTTCCAGTAAGTTTAAGTTTATCCAATATTTTCTATCTTTATCCATATTTGGGGGATGAGGCAGGATCTCCCATTGTAGTTCAGGCTGGCCCTGAACTCACCATGTAGCCCAGGCTGGCTTTGAACTCTCGGCAATCCTCCTGCCTCAGCCCCCTGAGCGCTGGGATTACAGGCATGTGCCACCATGCCTGGCTCTCTTTATCCATATTTTAATTTCAAATAATTGTAAAACATTTTCTTGGTTATTAAATTAATATTGAATCATAAATACATTAAAAAGAAGTAATTAAATAACCCAATATTTAAGATTAAATATTGTAATGTATGGCACTAACCATGAAAAATATAAGGTACAAAATATAAAGTCAGTAAATGTTCAGTACTTTTATTAAAATAAAAAATGATATATTTTTATGAAGATGTACACACTGTTGTGGGAATGTATATTAAGATAGCCATTATAGAAAACTGCCTGGAGCCTTCTCAAAAAATAGCAATAGAACCACTCTATGGTACAGAAATCCTACTTCTGGGAATGAAAAGAAATGAAATCAGTTTGCAGATGAGACATTTGCACTCTGGTGATTGTTGCAGAGCTATTCACAACAACAAAAATGTGGAAATAATATTAAACACACATCAATTGATGAACAGCCAAGCATAATATGGTGATATATCCAATGGAATACTATTAGATAGTAACTTTCAATGAAATTTTGTCACTTGAAGCAACATGGATGGAACGGGAAGTGCTCTGTCAAATGATGTAAGCCGAGTACAGAAATATGACATATGTGGAATTTAAATTTACCACATGGATATTGATAAGAGAATCACAGCCTTGAGGGAGTAGAAAGGATGGGGAGAACTGATCAACAGGTACTACTTTCCGAGATAAACAGAAGCTGTGTCATATTTGTAAATATAGACAGTAATAAGAAACGGAGTCAGTAAGCATTTGTGCAACTTTGACAGCCTGGTGAGGTGCACCTGCAGAAATACAAATCAGTTTGGAGGATCTCTCTCATGACATCCAGGCAACAAATATCTCCAAGTGAATAGCAAATTACAGGGGTTGGATTTATTCCATTTACCAAAATGAAAACTGCAATCTTGTCTTGTTCTTAGTATGGAAAGTTTCAATAAAAATACTTCATTCTACAACTGCCAAACACTACCTTTTGGACAATTACAGTACATATTCTTCTTTTCCTAACTGAACATTTGTGAGTTTTATGTACCAGCCAATCAAAACTATTTACTTCATTTAGAACTTCTGCTGCCAAAAAGGCAATTTGTGTATAAATGACTCCAATCTGGGAAGCCATCCAAAAGAAGCTGTTCAGGTGAATAACAGCGTGATTTACATGCAGGTGCATAATGTAAACTTAGAAATAGTTCGAAAATGGCAACTAAAGATACTGAGTAGAATCGAGTTAACAAGATAGGCATATCTCTTTCCTTCTGGAATTTAAAAAACCCTGCAATGTTATTTCTTTTATTCATTTTTTTTAGATAGATAAGAATGCATCTTCTTTTGAGGTTTGTTTATATAGGAGTACTTTGGGGGAAATATTTATTGGAGTAATAACTCATAGACCCATAAAATCTAATGTTTAAATATGCTAGTGTATTAGAAAAGATACTAAAGAGACAATCATTTTGAGGGGATGCATTCATTTCATAGAAACATAATACACTTTTTTCACTACTAAGACTTCAGTCATTCATATAACTTCAGTATTATTTACTTATATATTTAAATGTTTTATTAAATACACTACAAAAATTATCCACAAAACGCAATTAGAAAATAAGGCAATGCATTTTGCAAAAAATTTAAAGTTTCAGGGCTGGGGATTTAGCTCAGTGGTTCTGCCGCCTGCCTTGAGAGCTAAGGTCCTGAATTCGATCCCCGGTACCAAAAAAAAAAAAAAAAAAGAAAGAAAAAAGTTATAAAACTTTTATAGTTATAAAGTTATATAGTTAAAGTTATAAATCTTTCCTGTAAAATTGTTTTATAAAATGATTTGTGGAAAATATGTAAAACACTTTAAAATTTCTTAATAAATGAAATGATTTCCAAAATGTTACTGGGAAATATTTTTGATATTTCCAAATACTGAACCTATTAAGATTTTATGCAAATAATTTAAAACCAGTTGTATGAACATATTAACCAAAAGATGATATAGTCTTTTCTAGATATGAAAACTAAGAATAAAATAACTCCATTTATATTGAGGCACATTTTATACACTGTTATATTCCAAATATAGTAAATAAATAATAAGTATGAAATTTTTGTGTGATGCTTTCATACCTTAAAGGAAATATCACTTTTATTTTTCTCTAAGTAGATAAATATTTATATAAAAGAAAAAGAATATATATATGAATATATATAAATTATATATATTCATATATATATTCAGATAATAGGCAAAAAGAGAAAAATTATGGTAATCCAGCATGGACAAGGTGTTAAAAAATATACCTTGACTAAGTATAACTTTCTTACATGTTTTACATATTTTTTGACTATTAGTATAGTTTTCATCTGTATATATGATAATTAACTTTATAAGCTAAAGGAATTTTTAAGATAAATGAATGGATGATTTAACATAAATGAATTTGATTCTGGCCAGATAAAAGGGGGTAGAGCAAGAAGGCAAAAAGAATTCGAATATGTTATGTACATGAACCACTTCATTACAAAGAATGTAATCATTATGCAATGCAAATGTGTACTAATAAAAGTAAGAAGTATTAAAGTAGGTACATATTGATCAGAGTGAGTCCTTACTCCTGTATCAGGCAGACTTCTGTTTTTTTAGTTAGTCAAGTTCCAATTTATATTTTGTTTCTGGCACATATTAAATCTATGATGTTGGGTATAACACTTAATTGCTGAGTCTCCTTTCTCCATTTATAACAGTGAAAAAGAACTTAAGATTTGGATGAAAAACAGAAGAAAATAGCGAATGGGAATAAAAGGGTATTTCCAAAATAAATGAAAGCTATAAGTAAAACTCATAAATATCTTTAAGACATTATAAAAATACACTTAGACAATAATATCATCTCATACCAGTTGAGAAGAAACAAGGAGAATTTATATACAGGAAATAACCATAGATAAATATACTTATTTTATCTTCCTCTAGAAATAAATACACATATAATTTAATATTATTGAACAGTCAATAAAATCATTTTAAGTGGTTCATAGAATCTGAATTAATTTTGCTGACTCACTTATCAATTAGTAGTTTTTGAAGAACATATATGACTATGATGTTTTATCTAAATATCTAATACTGACATTTTATAATTTCTCTCCAGTAATTCTTTAATACAGATACATTTTTAAAACTTAGATAAACATAAGTCAGATCTATAATATTAGAAAGCACTGTTTATAAGTCACTAAAAAATAAAAATTTATTTAACTACTAGGTCAGTATGCTAACTAAAAGTGGCTCTGGCACTGTGGGTAGGTGACTGAGCACTGGTCTCCCGCAGGAACACTTGGTCCTCTTAGACAAAAGATGTGCCCAGAAATGAAAATTCATTGACAAAGAAATCCTGGAATTTTAACTGGGCCTAGAAGCGATCAAATAGAAAAAGAGGGGAAAGACATACACTATATATAAATAGAATTACAATAATTTACTATCTTCAAAGATATATACTGTAGTGCATTAGTATCCACTTTGTGATCTATGGGACTTAAAAATGTGTTTAAACTCATTGTTTATACAAACATCAAATTTATATGATCATTTATTAATTCAGTGTTGCCATATAAAGGACATCTTTAAACAGTCAGTAAACAGTGTGTCAAAAATGTTCATATTCTCATTAATATAAAATAGAAATATTGACACATTTTATCTTTTTTCTCATTTTCTTTATTCTGTACTTCCATATTGCCCAAATTTCACTTCTTTTTTCTCTGATCTTTTCCTCCCTTCCTTCTTCTTGCCCTTGATTCTTCTTACACCACAGTTGCAATCCATAATCTGAGTACAGCATCAGCTAGGGGTAAGCTGTAATTATCACACTGGGATATGTGATACTTCTGGGATATGTGAGACTTCTGAGGACTCCATTCAAAGGCTCGGGTAAACTAGAGGACTACTGAGATATATTGAATCTTTAAATCTGCCTTGGTCTTTCTAGATACTGATAGTTTTGAACTGAGTATGTCCATGTTGATCATAGGAAAATGAGGTGAATTATTTTCCTAGAGAGATCACATCATACAGTTTTTCCACATTTCTAAATATACAATCTTCAACATTCCATATAAATTAGTAGCTTATTTTAAAAACTCAATTGAGTACCTTACTAAAACTTAATGCAAAAGAAAAAGACAAAAATGTAACTTAAAAAGATTTCAATGCATGACCTACAATACAATATTTTAGAATTACTATAAATCTTTCATAATTAAGAAATCATGATATTGGTATAAGACTAGACTATTGGACAAAGGAATAGTATATTGATTTTCAAAATGGACATATCCATCTAAGAACACTTGATTGAGAAAATGATCTTTTAGAATTGAACAGATAACAGACATTCCTATAAATGTTCCTGGATAAATAAACATACAAAATATATTTATCTGATTAGCTGTGAAAAAGAAGAAAATGCATGAACTGAAAACATAGATAGATACTAACCATATATACCAAAATGGCTAAATTGAAAGACACTGACAATACTGAATGTTGGTGCAAGTAGCTCTGTGACTTCTTACTTTACGAAATGTGCTGCCTCAAACTGCTGCTGATAGAAACCATTCTGACTGTAAGTGCTCACCTGAAGGGCACGTGTTTTAAAGTTTGGTTAGTTTTTTGGGGTGTGGGATTTTTTGTTTTTATTTTTTTGTACAGTAATGAATGAAATCTTACCTATTAAATACATAATTGCATCATGGCTCCTAAAGGTTAAAAAAAAAAGATGCTGTAGCTTTCTGATATAGTTAGGGATATTATAAATTAAAATGACTGCTATGGAAAATTATTTGATAGTATATTAAAAATTGGACATAGACATATATTATCATTCATACATGGTTTCCTCAAAAGAGAATATACATGTTTAAAAACACATATATGCCTGCATGTATATAGTAGCATAATTCCTAAGGGACAAAAATTACATAACTGGGTATTTAATTTTAACAGATTCATATTATAGAATCAAATCACAAAGGGCAGCTACATACAATTGCTGGATGAATTTTGAAAATGAAGAACAGAAATGTTGAAAGTATCCAGGCCCTGAAAGAAAGTATGATTTCACTTGAATATATTTCAAAAATAGGTAAATTTACAGATTTAGAAGTCAAATTATTGGTTAGTGCAGTAAATACTAACATGGGTCTCTGGGGGGATTGATTATTGGTATTGTAATTTGTTTAATGTGTAAAGTCAAATGTGAGTTCATTTTGGAAATGTTAATGGAGCTATACATTTAATATTTATTTAAATTTAATTTTGATGTTGAAAAACATCTGTCAAAATTACCAACTCATATGTTCTTTTACAATTAGGTATTAATAATCGCCTATTTTTCTGTTTGGAACTTTGTTTGTTTGCTTGGTTTTTGGTACCATGGATCAAACTCAGGACCTTGCACTTGCAATGCAGGTGGCGGAACAACTGAGCTAAATCCCCAGCCCTGCCTGGAACTTTCTATGTTTTGAAATATTTACCTGAAATCAAAAGTCTGCATTAAGAAAACAACTACAACCATAGAGCAAAAGTAGCAACAGAGGGGTAAAAAATTGTTATATATACTATAAATAAGTATATATATATATATATATATTTACAAACTGTTACAATAAAAGTTTATTCCCTTTTATAACCATATCTTGATGAGTGAATATTTCCATATGTGAAATAAAGTTGCATATATTCCCTAGAAATATAAGGTAAGTATATAGATACATAGTTCTATCAAAACTATTTCTACCTTGCTGTTAGGCTTATACAGAGTACATTCTACCATTTTTCTATACTATTACCTAAGCAGTGTATTTCTTTTCTTTCCATTTGAGTTACTAAATGATGGTTAAATTCAATCCAGACTTATCTAAAAAAATTCGGAAGATATTCTTTAAATATTCTTATTCCAGGATTTATTTGTTTGTTTAAATAAAAATAAGAATTTAAAAGAAACATGAATAAGGTAGGGAAGGGATAAGTGTGAGTAGTAAAATACATAAAATTTTTCTCAAGCCAAAAAATAAAAACATGGACATTTGATATTAAGCAATTAAAAGATATTACTGCTGTCATTTTAAAATGCTCTTTCTTTGTAAACACTGAATTTATATATAAAATATTAAGAAAATGTTCCACGTTGAAGGCAGGACATAAATATTATGCTTCATGATTCTGTCTTTTCTGTAGATGCCAATGTCTCTCATCTCCCCTTTGGCTATTACTGTGTGGAACATTTATTTTTGTTTCCATAAACCCTTTAAACAAAAAGCCATTTAACCCAGTCATCTGAAGCATAACATATGCTTTTTCAGGGTTATCAAAACATCTTACTCTTCTTTTAAAGCCTTTTAACTATGCAATTTCAGCTTTGGGCTTTCTTCCAAAAAGGACTAAAATAGAATTGCAGTTGCACAATAAACAAGAGTTGCTAATTGCCAATTTTGTAGAATTTCTTACAAAAAAAGGAGTATCACTTCAAAATGTGTTTGATGGAATTTTTCCCTCTCTATTCATCTTGTTTCTGATAACTCAGGATTATTTCTCTGCACTTGTGCATTTAAATTTTGCTTATGTTTTGAAAGACAACTTTCTTTGTTTAATTTTCTCTTCACTAAATGCATTTTTCTGCTTTTCTATTCCAGAGTTAGAACTGTGGCAATTTGCAAACTTTGTAATTTATCTTCACAACATTATGCTTACATGTTCATCTTCAAGGAGAAATTGAGTAAAATTCTTCAAAGAGTTTATTAAAGCAAGATAACACTGACAATGAAGCCAATAGAGTACATTCTTCCAGTTTTCAGTGATTTGTTGTTGTTCTGTATTCTTTTATAACAAAAAAATTACAGTAAAATGTGCACTGCTTTTAATATTGGCAAAAAATTCCTCTCACTCTAACACACTTATCCCAGTGTTCTTGCCCTTTGTTATTGTTGTTCTTGTTTTGTTGTTGTTTTGTTTTAATTATATCAACCCCTCTGGACTCCTGTGTGCTATATTGTTGATACAGTGTTATCTTTAGAATGCCTAAATGCTAGTGACTAAAATAAATCATGATTTCTCATTATTGTATAAATTCCTATGTTAAAGAGTATTTTCCCCTATTCTTTCCAAGGACAGTTAGGAGATTTATGAATGTACATACAATTCATTGTATATAAATATTGTGAGAGGAAATAATTATCAATAAGATGATTGTAATAACATGTAGATATCTATTTAAATTATTTTTTCTTAAGAGTATTCTGAATTCATTTTAATATTACATACATGTTAGGTACTTATTGTAAAATCTCCTAAACTTTTATTTTCTGTTTCATTAGAATACAAAATTTTTTTTTTTTTTTTTGGTACTGGGGATCAAACTCGGGTCCTTGTGCTTGTGCAGCAGGTGGCAAAGCCACTGAGCTAAATCCCTGGTTCCAAGAATACAAAATTATTTAAAAGTTGCTGAGCTACCAAGCTGTGAGTTCACTCACAGAAAGTTCTTTGCTTAGAGTATTTTTCTTTCAATTCTTGATCTTCTTCTAATTCATATTTCACATCTATGAATTGTGAGTTTATGAGTCACTTTTTAAATTCTTGATTCCATAAAGTAAGTATAATGTCTTTGCTGTATGTTTTCACAAATCCTCTGTGCTTTATAAGTATTAAGTAAAAAAAAAAAAGTCACAATTAGAATAATGTTTTATTTTAAGGATTTTCTGAATGGATTCAACACTTTTTTGGCACAATATTATCTACTTTTCAGGGAGCTATAAATTTTTTCAGTTATCTTTCTGCATTGCTCTCTCTCCCACCTAATCTATCTGTCATTTATTATTAACATGTATATAAATAATAAATAAATTTAGATAAACTTATCACATGGTAAGGTTGTGTTTTATAACCAACAGTTTTTTTAAGAATATGAAAATATAAATATCTAAAAACTGAAAGGATGCAAAATTCTGGTCCAATGTGGTTTGAGACGTATTTGGATAATCCATGTGTGAATCTAGAAATGGTCTCCACATGCAGGCCTGAAAAATGAGCCACTGCTAGTGACATGGAAGTCAGCTTAGCTGATTACTTCCAGGAAAACAAAAACGGAGATAGTTCTGTGCATGTTACATAACTGGTATCTACTTCTGTTCCAAGTCAGAGAGGTAAAGCCAGAGATTAGCATTCATGTTTAGTGGAGAAAAGAAAATGTTGGAAGTTGGACTTGTGAGTCCTGCCAACACCTCTTGCTGCCTTGAAGCAAAATCTTTGGCATAGCTCTGCATATGCAAAACCGAGTGAGAAATTACTCCCATTCAGAGGCTCTGGTCCAGGTACATGCCATGCTTAATGCAAAACCATGAAGTGAGGCAAGAAAGTGCAGAGCGACATAAACAGAAATAATTGGTATGAAAGATAAAGAACTAGACTTTAAAACTAAACTATACAGTCTTATTTGGAAGATAAATTAGGAAAAAAGAGTCATTTGTGAACATAGACATTGTACAGGTGAAGTGTGAGAGAATATAACAGCTTAGACATTTCTCAGACAAAGAAGTAAAAGCAGCAAATAAACACAGGAAAAAAATGTTCAACATCACTGGTCATTCGAGAGATGCAGATGAAAACTACACTGAGATTCTACCTCACCCCAGAAAGAGTGCCTGCTATCAAGAAATCAGCCAATGACAAATACTGGTGGGTTAGAAACTGGAGAGAAAGCAATCCTTCTCCATTGATGGTAGGAGTGCAGACTGGTGCAACCACTATGGAAATCAGTGTGGAGATACCTCAAAGAACAAGGGCTGGAGGACCCATTTGAACCAACTATTCCCCTGCTGGGTATTTTCCCAAAAGAATTAAAAGAATCATACCACAGAGATGTATGTGCACCCATGTTTACAGTGGCACAGTTAGTAATAGCTAAAGCTTGGAAACAGCCCAATTGCCCATCACCTGGAGACTGGATAAAGAAGATGTGGTTTTGGGGTCAGAGATTTAGCTCAGTGGTTTTGTCGCCTCCTGCGCAAGCACAAAGACCCGAGTTAGATCCCCGGTACAAAAAAAAAAAAAAGAACATGTGGTTTTTTTTTAAAAAATGGAATACTACAGCCATAAAGAACAAGAAACTAGAGTCATTTATAGCTAAATGGGTGCATATTGAGGCCAGACTCTTAATGAAATAAATAGGACACACATGTGTAGATACCGAATAGTTTCTCTAGTGTGAGAAACTGAGAGTGTAAATGAGGATTAAAATGATTAATAACTAATAATTAATACTTTGAAATAGGAAAAGTTCCAAAGAGGTAGGGGTGGTGGGAGGAGATGGGGAAAGGAAATAATGGAAAGGAAAAATTATGAGAAAAGAAAAAAAGAAGAAACAAAGTCTATGTAAATAGGGAAGAGTGGAGGGGTGAAGGTTGCACAGGTAATGAGGAAAAAATAAGAACCAAGATACATTATGTACAGATACAAGCACCCAAAGATAAAAGTAAATGTATTGTATACTTAAAATGTACCAATAAAAGAATTTAAGGGAAAAAAAGAATACTGCCAGGGAGAACGTATCCTTGAGGACATGTCAAATGTCAGGTAGTCCAGTAAGAAAGGACATGTTCCCTGGACAGTTGAGGATATGCAGAGGGACATTGCTAATGGCATCTTGTCAGTTAGGCACAGGGCACAACAGATGGTTTTACAGCAAGGGAAATACAGAGAATTAAAACAAATAAGTTTTCAAGTACAGAAAATAGTATCTAAGTACATACAAAACCACTATTTAGAATCATTGATTTTGGACTTGGATTTCCGGTGGGGCTGTTGCGAACAGAATACTTTTTATAATTGTCTATGTCCCAATCCTCTGGAGGAGTGATTTTGAGAGAAAAATATTCCTGGTAATACAGTATCCAAGTGGAGTTACTTGAATACTTTAATACCCTCAACTTCATGTATGAATACTCCTCCTACAATGAATACTTGTATGAGATTGTTCTTTTAAGAGGTTACAGGTTTCCCTTTCCAACTTTTCCTCTCAAAACAGTCATATTACTCTTTCAGAAAAGAAATACAAGCTACTGTTTTCATTGCTGTTGGAGGCGCAAGAGACTGATCTCAAGGTCAAGTGACTGCTAGGTAGTCAAGTACTCTTCCACTGAACTACATGCGCAGCACTTTCCAATCTCATCACAGTGCAGAATCCTGTGGTTAAAAACAACAAAACAAAGAGCTGTTTAGAATATTGAACACAACAATATTCTGATATTGAAATTGGTGGGAATATCATCATTCTAAATATAGCAATAATTTGACATATTCCTTTTCACTGCTATAACAAAGTGAGTAGCTTTTAAACAACAGAAATTTCTTATGTAGCTATGGAATCTCTAAATCAGGGTTAAATTCTGGTGAGGAAGCTCTCCTTGGTTGCATAATGGTGAATGTTTGCAGTGATCTCTTATCAAGGTAAAAAATGTGAGAAGCCTTCTGGGGTCTCTTTTGTAAAGGCAGTGATACATTCATGAAACTTTGTCCTGGACAGCTACTCACACTCTGAAGGACCCCAACTCCTAATAATATAAAATCAGAGATTAAAATTGTAGCCTTGAATTTGGAGGACATCATCAGACATTCATCTCATAACACAATTAACTCCACTTTCAAGATAGGTACTTTAAAAACTCTTCGTTCTCCACACATTTAAAGAGATCATCAAATCCATTGTCAATTAATGAACCATTAAATATAATTAGAAGTCAATGAAACTTGGTGAGGGATTATTTATTTATTTTTTCCTTACAACTCACAAGTCATTCAAACAACTTAATAATATTATCCATATCTTTATTTACTAAAACAAAATTGCTATTGGATCAATAGAAACAAAAAACTAAAAACAAAATTGATAATAAAAATTTTTCTTTAGAAAAACAAAAAAATTTTTCATGTATATGTGTCATAATTATAAACAATGAATTGTAGTTAAGAGTGATTTTCAAACCTATTTTTATACTTAATACCTATTTATCCACTTTTGAAGTGTTTTTGCATTACCTTTTAAATTGACTTTATTGATGTATAGTAATTTTATATATTTATGTGGTAAAATGTAATAATTCAATCCATGTGTATAATGTGTAATTATCTTATCAGAGTACTTAGCATTTTCATCTCATTAAACACCTATCGTTTCTTTATGTAAGAACTTATGAACTCTGCTCTTTCATTTCCTTATGAAAAATATGTATTTTTAAAGCTATAGTCATCTTACTGTGCAGTTACTTCTCCTATCTGTTTGTACTGTAGCATCATTATTCACCCTCCTTCATCTTACTAGTCTCTTTATTTCCTGGCCTCTGGTAACCACTATTCTATTCCTTCCTTTCAGGAAATCCACTTTTTAAAATCTTTTACATAATAAAACATATAATTGAAAAATTAGCCAATCTAGAAAATATTTTAGTTGTTCTATTCATGTCTCTGAAACAATGAAGGAATGGATGTGGCTTTGCTCAGAGATGCACAATAATTATGATATTTCAAGCAGTTAATAGGTCATAGTTGTATATAGTTTTATGGCAAAATGTAATATAAGTAGAATTGTGGAAACAATGAAATAGAATCTCACTATTTTAAAAATTATTTAGACATAAATTTAAGCTTTTATTAGAAACATCTCAAGGCATTAACAAAGGCAAAAAGAATAACATAATACACTTGTGCACATGGCTTATCTTGAACAATTCTTAATATTCTATAATTTTATATCTCCTCTCTGATAATAGTTTATAGAAAATTATAGCTATCTTATTCTTCCACAAATGATGACTTTCATATGTGTCTTTGACATACTTTTTATATAAATAGAAAACATTTTTAAACAAACTTAATCATCCTTTCTAACATCAAATGACCATATGATGTTCAAGTTGTTAGATCCAAAATTTAAATAAAAATTATAAATTTCATATAAAATATTTATGTGATACCTCACAAATTAAACATTTATTTCTACTGTTCTTCCTGTTTGATTTTTCTTTTAGACAGATTGCCTTACACAATCCTAATGTTTCCTCTATATTAACATAAAACATATAAGAAATTTGTGTGATTATTGCAGAATTATTATGAATCTAATTAAAATGGTAGTACTATAAATAAAATATGTTTTCTCAAGAATAAAATTATTTTGTGAATGACATATTCCTGCATATTTATATACATTTAGTCAAAATCAACTGTAATACAAATATCTATTTTTTTGAAAATGAAGTCACTGTATGTAATTTCCCCTATTAAAGTCAATTTATTTTAAGTCAAATTAACCTTTAAAAGAAGTTATATCTGCTTTTGTTTCTGGAAGTTAAAAAAGGAAAATATGGAAATGCTTCTAAATTAACATAATTTATATATTTTTTCAATCATTTACATTTTTCCTCATCTTTATTCTTCTAGTTCTTTGCTCACATTTTCAAAATGTTATATAGTTGATTTAAACTATATTTTCTTTGAAAAATATACGTTGTTAGATTCTTATACATGAGGCTGGAAACTAATAATTCTATTACACAAATTATATAACAATATATTAAGACACATTTAAAAATATATGACAACTTTATAAATTAAGTTCATTTTAAATCTGTACATTTAGACTGTTTGATAAAATGATCTTTAATTCAACGTTATGCTACTGTGTGTCAATCACTAAGCACCAAAGTTACAGCAAGGAAAAACATCTCTAAGTCCTTATTGTTTTTCTATTGGTAAAGATAGTTAAACAATTGGGCAAATAAATACATACAAGCTTATGTTTGACAAAGGTAAGCTGTATAATCATCAAAAAAGAATGTGTGGCTAGAGCATATGAAGGAGATTTTATCACAGGACGGCTTGATTTTATTTTGTTGAAGATGCATTTCAATATTCAGCAGAATTTTTCAGAACCTTGGTGGAGAGGAAGGGAAGAAAGGAGATTTATCAAGGATGGAGAGAGGAGAAACAAGGCAGACCACTTCCCAGAGTACCAACTCCTACCAACACACCTTCATCTGTTATTCTTCTTCCTCTTCTTCTTCTTCCCCTTCTTCTTCTTCCTCCCTCTTCCTCTTCCTTTTCCTCCTCTTCCTCTTCCTCTCCCCCTTCCCCTTCCTCCCCCTCCTTCTCCTCCTCCTCTTCCTCTTCTTTTCTAGAATGGGTCAATACTCCAGCAGAAATGTTAAACAGAAAATAATGGTATAATCAAAGTGTCTCTAAGTTAGTTCAATTTATTCCATTATGCAGTTTCCACCTCCTGTGTGCCTCGATCCTTGACCCTAGTAATATAGATATAGGTTGGTAGGGAAATGTGGGTCAAAATATTTTATTTTTATTGCATCTTAAGTTTTTATTTTTTCAATGAAAATGTACAAAAACAATCATTGAAAGTGAAAATATACAAAAGATTTTGCAAAGAGGCAAGAATTGGAAAGAAAACAATTCATAAGTTAGTGTATAAAATCCTACCACTTTACTATTTTAAAGGTGGATTAGCAATAAAACATAAACATATAATGGTAAGTAAATGCCATTTAAAATATTTTAAATATAAAACTTACAGAAGATCAAAGAAATCAATGTTTAATGACAAATTTAATTATAAATAACTAAACAGGAAAAAAAATTCAAAATAATCTCTGCCCTGTTTTTGCTTCAGCGTCTGTAACTTCTGCTCCTTGCCCGTTGGACAGAACTCAGAACTGCAAACCTGCCATCATTTTAGACCAAGGGAAAGATCAAGATGTGCTTCAACATCACCTCTTGTCACACAAGTCTGAGTGGAAGGAAAATCGACTCCCCCAAATCCTCTGGTGTATTGAATGAAATATAGTGAATTCGCTGTCTTGAGTAGGAAGCCAACTTCTTTTCTTTTTTTCTCCTGGAATATCCGCACAATGCATTTTACATTCCTTACATGTGGGTCTAACCAATGTTCTTCTCTCTTCTGTCTTTCAAAGAACCTCAGTGTGAGGAAAGTTTTACTATCTAGTCGCTCATACTATTTTCAAGGTATGGCTCCACAGATCCTTTCTACTTGACTTTATCTTTTTTATACCCACAGGCGTTTGATTTCTTTGTGATAACAAGTGGACCCAAACTTGCAACCATCCCTCCTTAACTTCCCAGAGTGCTGGGATGATACAGGAGGGCACCAGCATACCTGGCTGGCCACCTCCTAGGTCAGCTGCTTTATCCCCAGGACAGGTGATGCTGCTGCTACTGCTGCTCCAATTGGACAAAAGGCTGTGTTCAAACATTAGAACAATGAAGATTATCATCAAACAGGAAGATTTCTTTTTCACTCTGGGTGGGGTTAGGACAGGCTTTGGTTATATTCAGGCCTTTGAAACACAATATGGAAGGTGAACTACCTTACTTTGTCTACCAACACGAAATGGTAATCTTGTTTAAAAATACCCTGCAGAAACAGCTAGGATAAGGTTTGAGCAACTATCGAAGAATTCAGTGACCCAATCAAGGTAATCCAGAAAATTAATCATCACATATGATGAACTTTGTACTAGGCATATTTCCAGGGGTGTTAGTCCTATTTAATGTCTCCAGTCACCAGCTTAAAGTAGACTACAGAGACAGTTGTTTCCTACAGCTTTCAATGTTTGTAGCTTAAACTACAAGTAGAGATTATGATTCAACCAAGATCATGTAATCCTAGGATGATTTTTGTGTGCATGAAAAGATACATAATAATTACTTAAGGGATGTGAGACATATTTTCTTGGTGGCAAGTATGCAACTCTGCATGATAATTTGAAACATCACAGACAATAACTAAGCAAATAAATGTAGTGTTCCAATAAAGTTTTATTTTTAAAGGCTAGTGGTGAGCTGATTTGGGCTGTAGTTGCCTGAACTGTGATATAACAGGTGGAGAGAAACGTTGTTAAAATTTTTGAGTTGAAGCTTAAAGGGTTACTTATGACCTGAAAAATTTTGAAAGTGGCACAAATTTACATCTCACAGCATGAATTGTCTCTTTTTAATAATTTGAATGAATTTTAATCTAATAGCAATTTATGTTTAGTGAATTAAAGTGAAAGATTTCTTGTGTGTAAAAGGACACAATATTTTCAATGTTCTCTACTAAGATAGAATATACAACTGGTGTGATGGCACAAACCTACAATCCAAGCTCTCTGGGAGCATAAAGCTAGAGGATTGCAAGTTCAAGTCCGGCCTTGGCAACTTGTGGACTTAGTGAGAACCTATGTACAAAGAAAAAGACAAAGTGTTGAGGATGTACCTCAGTGTGAAGGGCTTGGTTTCAATTACTGGGATTGGAAAACAATAAAAAAATTACTATGTTTTTGCAGATAAATAGTATTCTCCAAAGAAACATATTATATATATATATATATATATTATATATATAATATATATATATTATATATATAATATATATATAATATATATAATATGTGTATGTTTATATATGTTTGCACTTTTATATATGCTTTTTATGTATTTACTTTCAAATATATAGTACTGATAGGCAGTTTATCTCTTCAGAATAAACATATCTGCTTCCTCCATTGAATTTTGAAACTACACTTCTAATATATGTGAAATTTAATTCTAACATATACTTAACCTCCATATCTCTACACAAGTATAAATAAGAAGGAAGTATTTGCCCATACACAGACCATCACAGTAATTGGTTTAAATGAATTTACAAAGGATGGAAGTGCAATTTCTTCTTGCTATCAATCCAGAGTGGTTCTCTGTAATATAATAAATATTGGCTGTGTTTTTCATTTAGAATTATAGGTTTGCATGCCCTTGATGATGAGAATTCAAATCTTGAAATTTGATTACTCTTTCTAATTCCTAGACAATTTGACAACTTCAAGAACATTAAGATAAATATTGATGAAGGAACAAAGAATAAAATAAACAAGACAACCAATTTAAAATGGCAGGGGGGTAGAAAATATTTACTGTATTTAATCTTTTAGAAAGACAATCTATTTCAGGTTGTACAGAAGAGTAAGACATACAATAAGATTTACATTTGAGTCCTATATAATGATATTTATCACATATTTATCAGTAACTACTATATATACACATAGTTCTAAGAAAGTGGAAGGAGAAAAGGAGTTGGAGAAATGGGAAAAATATAGAAAAAAGGAGGAAAAGGGCTGAAGAAGAGAAAAAAGGAGAAAGAGGAAAGGAGAGAATTCAAATAATAAATTAGAGAAGAATGATGTGAACCAGGACAAACTAAAACAGCAGCAGAAAAAAATAAGGCAGAGGAAATATGAGCAGAAAGAGTACAGGACAGTCAGGCTGCAAAGAAAAACAAGGGAAAGGAAGAAGATCAGGAAAAGGAGGAGGAAGACTTTGAGTAGTGTGAGCAACAGATAATATGAAACAGATATTCATATTTCAGCTATTACCTTACTTTTAATTAGATCCAGTAATAAAAGTCATTTGCATTCTACTTTCATAATCATACCAAAATACTGACACTTATTCTTATAATAGATATGAATAATATATTTCTTCAACAAAGTAAAACATGGAAGTTTTGTGGTAAAAGCAAAATAATTATAAAATCAAATTATTTTATTTTATTTTTTTTTGGTCCTGGGGATCGAACTCGAGAACTTGTGCTTGCGAGGCAGACGCTGAAACCACTGAGCTAAATCCCCAATATAAAATCAAATTAATAAAATTATTTCTTAATCTATTTTTAAAAATTACATTTTACATTTTGTCAAATACAAGAAACTGATGACTTGCAAATGTATACATAGTCTTGTAAATGTATGTGTATATATGAAATTTATGTATATATGATTGCATGTCATGATCAGGTAGCGTGCCCATATAATCTTTTCTGATATATATTTATGTGATCATACGTGCATTTGCATGTATACATCCTGGAATGACATTGAGAAAGTGCAAAGAAAAGCGCAGCTGTACTGGGCTACCCATAAGAGGACAGTGCTAGGACATCAGTACTTAAGGGAGGAAGGGTAAGGAGAGAGAGAGAGAGAGAGAGAGAGAGAGATTTTCCAAAACTTTTCAGAAAGTACCTAAAATGGAGCCCTTGCGACCCACATTCTAGTACTCTGACTTCCCTTTTATAATGTCTAATGTGAGGTGAAGAACAAATTCTTTAATAACTAAAAAACATGTTCTTTTTAATAACTAAACATACACATGTAAACATACAAGCTCCACACGCATAAGCACACGTAAACATAATACACATCCACTACTGCTAAAGAAGAGCAATGCTTCTCAGAGGAATTAAAGGCTCCATTCTTGTTATAGAAGGTATGCTTTTATGCTAATATAAGAGATATGCTCAAATCACCCAGTACATGGCAAAGAATCCATCATCTTATTTTTATATAAACAATTTCAGTGCAGTTATTTTCATTCATTGGCTTTCTGAGTGACCTTTTCTTTTCTGTGATTCAAAATGGTCTTTTCTACTATACAGGAAAACAACCCTTGTGGGAGCTAAGAACATTTGAACACTACACTTCAGAAAATATAGCCCAGAGCTAAAAATGTTTATCCAATACCAAGGGATAGAATGGGATACAGGGTGGTCTGAATATCAAATATGCTCTTGGAAAAACTTTTGTCTTCTTACACAAACATCCTCACATCTTAAAGTGGATGAGATAATTCTCCTTCTTTTAAGGCATGTCATGAAACTATGTACTTAAATATTGCTCTACACTTCTCAAAATGCTGACCTGAAATGATAATCTGGTTTTGAAATAGGCAATATCTTCACTCAGTGGGCTTAGCAACCTAACCTGGAATTATGTCAGAGTGTTTTAAACCTGCCTGTTCTACCACGTGTACAAGACTTCCATGCTCAGGGACCACACTTGAATGCTTGTATTAACTGTTTTTCCACAAGACACTTTATTTAGTAGAAATGTGGTTCTTGACTCTTCAATCATTCTTTAGTTTCTGTTCTTTTTTGTAGAAAACAATTACATAATAGATTACCTACCAATAATCATTCAAAAGATGTATTATTTTATTTGAAATGATGTAAGATATATGTAGATGTAAAAATTAAACTTCTATTTTTCATATTTTAAAGGTCTACATGTATTAACTTTGCTATCTTATTCTAAGTTCTTGCATTGATTGATCTCCTTTGCTCAATTAATTAATTAATGCTTAGTTTGATAGATTTGGAAACACTGGATATCAGCAAATTCAGAGAGCAGTCTGAATGAATGGCAGAGAAAATAAGTGACTTCAATATCTTTCATTTTAAGCAATTCCATCTTCTATTCTTTGCTTCGTTCTACAAATTAGGTGGAAGAGACAGAGTTTGTGCACTGTTTGCAACATTGCTTTTTAGTATGAATTTTATTTAATCTCTTAAATGAGGATTGAAATGTAGGTTTTCCCATTGTTATCTTTTAATGTCAGGAAATTCTTTTAATTTATGCTATTACAATCTCTCTGTTCAGAATCTTCCTTAACATCTAATTATGAACTAATATTCCATAGAAAACTTACTGAACATTCTCAAATAACATAATGTCAGTCAGTTTGCACTTCTTATTTGCTAGCTATTATATGGTCCTTTGTATCATGCCAGATCATTGATGCATCTATGGTCAAAAATGATGGGGCTGGGGATTTAGCTCAGAGGCATAGTACATGCCTGGCAAGCGTGAGGTCCTGAGTTCGAGCCTCCAGAAAAAAAAAAAAAAAAGATATAGAAACACATTTCAAGGAATAAGTGAAAGAAGCGGCTTGTTGTCTGTAAATTCCATATTCTAGTCATGATACTAGGGAATCAAACGTCAAAATATGTAAATGGCTCAATGGTTTTAAACATTTATTCTTTAAGACAAGGTTCACTAAGTCACTAAATTGCCCAGGCTGGGCTCAACTTTCTACCCTTTCGCCTCGGCCTCCAACAGTGCTAGGATTATAGTTGTGTGCCACTATCTCTGGAAGAGTGCTGTTTCTTTTTATGAGCATTTGTGTAAAATATTGATATAATCCTTCCTCTTCTATCTCATCTATTCTTCTATTTATTCCACGCTGATGCTGGGAGCGATGGGCTGCCGATCAATATGGCCCGGCCTAAATCGCCTCGTCCGCGGAGGGGTCAGGGCCCTGCTGAGGGAGAACGGGTGACAAGAGTGCCTGGTGCAACAAGGCCTGGCTGAGAAGAGGACTGTCTTCCTCCGCGCCCATTCTCCGGACAACCAAGCCTGACGTCCTGCAGACCTTAGCTACTGTCCTGGTTACAGACCAGCCCCTTTTACCTCTACCACTATAAATAAGCGTGCTGCCATTTCTTGGTAGTCTTTTCCTCCCATCAGGAGTCCAGAGCCCCACCTGGCCCCACCTATGCCTTATTAAATCTCTGTCTGTGTTTAATTTCTCTCCATCGTTTTGCACTCGGGAGCTCGCAGCCACACGGGTTGTAGCACACTGATTTAGAGGAGAGGGTACAAGTGGTAAAAGGATAGTTCATATTCATAGCTGGATATAATTTCTCATTACTTTCTATACATAAATCCATGAAGGCTATATTGACATCATGGATGACTGCCGATGCACCAATTCGTCAAAGCATCCTGTATCAATTAGGTGTGGAAAACAAATTTTGGGCAAAAATTCATCTCTTGAACTCAGCAGGCTTCAACAATAAGCAGGCCTTCTCATACACATGAGCTGACCTACTGCGGATACACTGATCCAAATAAAGTTCAGCCTGGAGTTGCTGCTCCTATCCATTCACTATGTCTAATTTTTCACTGAAAGATAATCTCAGTTTCTTACAACATTTTTCCTGGGGCCCAGGATGAGTGAGTGACATGGTCAGAGGGAATTCTATCAGTACTGGTGAAGCATGAGTGGTGGAGCTTAATAATAAAGGTATAATAGAAATTTCTGCTTCTACTGCATTGGATAGGATCCTACTTAACAGTGTAAGTCACATGGCAGAGTCCATAGTCAAGCTACAAAAACTAAACATATCTGCTCTCCTGGCAGCCAAAGCCCCACTAAATGGACTTAGGTATTATTTCCTAAAAGGTAGAAGTGGGAGCAAACACAGTCATCCCTCAGCAGCCAGGTGAACATCTAATTTCATTAATACTCAAATCTCTTACATAAAATGCACATTTTTTTGCTTAGAGCCGCATATTCTCTCATATACTTTAAATTATCTCTAGATTGTTGAAAATACTTAATACAATATAAATGATTGGAAATATCTTTTATATCTAATTATAATGACAAGAATAAAGTATGCACATGTTCAATACATTCACTTATTTTTTCAAGTATTTTCAATCCCTGGTTCTTTGAATCTGTCAATGCAGAAGTCATAGATGCTGTAGGCCAACTATACTCAATTAGGAATTATCTAATCTATGGTAAGACTTAGATTTGAAGTGATATATTTAGACATAAACATGTTTGGAATCCATAAATAACATTACCTTTTTTAGACATAAAATTGCATATGTAAGTATGTATATATTTGTATATGTTTGTGGTGACTCATTTATGCTCACACAGAGGTTAATAATTTTTTAAACTAAAGGTTATGTAACTTTGTAATTTTTTTATCAAAAGCTTAAATTTCTTATTTTAATTACTCTAAAGATTTAGGTGTTATATTCAGGACCATAGGGAGATCATCAAATATATATAAATAAAGTTGAGTGTTTAAAAATATTGAGGTAAACTGTAAAATTTTATTGGCTCATTTTAGTTATACAGAATGGATTTTATTTTGGCTTGATATATGTGTATAAAACGATTATATATATAAAACAATTATTTATATATATAAATTATTATTATATATAATAGTATATAAATAAAATATTTATTATTTATATAATAGTATATAAATAGTATATATTATTATTTATATATAAAACAATTATTATTTTATATATGTGTGTAAAACAATTTAATATTTTTACAACTATTACTCCCTCCTCCTTTCTTCCTCTGTCCCTGGATCCTCTTCCTTCTCTCTAATATTTTGTACAAATAAACTTTTGAAGGCATTGCAATGTGTATAAAGCATATTTGCTTATCTATTCACATATTGATGGGCACCTAAATTGTTTCCATAGCTCTATCAGCAATCATTACAAAAGATGGCAAAAATCTTTACTCATATATACTTTCTTCACTCAGGAAGTAAAAGTAAAAGTGTAAACATAACAGAACAAACTGCTGGTATTTTACTCAGATTTTTATTCAGTTACAGTAAACTGTGATATATGTTCCTCTGTTATTGCAAGAAATAATTTCATTTAAAATATTTTGAAAATTTGACATTTAATTATAAAAATACAAATGATTAAATTTAATTACGTGTGTATGGAGTAAACTAAGAATGTATTCCAATAAGAAAAAAACCTTTTTGAAATGAAGCAATGTGTCATTTATCACAATGATAGTGAATTTGGTAGTCTTAAATATATAAAGTGAAATATATGTGGAAACAAATTTCACTCTATAACTAGTAAGGAAGGTAAGAGCTTATTGTTGCTAGTAGCAAAACATATCTCATAAATATATAATGTAGATAATGCATACCCAAGTAATTTTGGTGCAATTCATAATAGCTAAGCTATGGAAACAGCCTAGATGCCATCAACATAATGAAGGGATAGGTTTGCGATTTAGCTCAGTGGTGCCCTGCCTGCCTCACAAGCTCAAGGTCCTGAGTTTCATCCCTGATACTGGAAAAAAAAATATGAAAGGATAAAGAAAATGTGGTACACATACAAGGAAATATTAATCAGCCATAAGTAGAATGAAATTATATCTTTTTCAGGAAAATGAGTGAAACTGGAGATCATAATCCTAATTGAAATGAGTCAGACATAGAAAGTCAAAAATCATATTTCTTTCATTTGTGGAACCTAAACATAAATGTAAAACTAAAAATAAAAACAGAGATGATATAAGGAGAAGAATAATTATTAGAGGATAGTAAATGTATTAGAGGTGGGAACAATGAGGGTAATAGGGATAAAATAATCAAAGTAGGTGATATGCATGTATGAATGAATAATATGCACTAATAAAACTGTACATGCATATTGGATACCTCAAATCCTCTAGCCCTTTTAATTTCAAAGAATATATTCTGTTACTAATACAAATGTCTCATTTCAGTTGTATGAAACTAATACTTTGAATTTTGAATATTTTGGAACATCTGCACTGTTTTCTGTTTTATAATACTCACTTTTTAGTTTTGAGGTTAACTACCACATTTTTCCAGCAAAAATATAAGGCTATAAATATACATACTTGTACACTTAGAAAAATTTAACTTCATATATAAAATCTTCCTAAAATTCTAACTCCCCAAAAATTTATCAACACAGTTTACAGGCTTTTAGAAATCACACTTAGCAACATAGTTAGCTTTAGTTCAAGTAACACGCATATTCATATTGTATATATGATGTTCTAAGAGAGTAAGACAAATAAAAAATGCTGCCCCATTGTTAGCCCCACTGGAATCTATTACATTTTAGAAAAATCAATTTTGCTTTAAATGCCATCATCAGTTGTTTCCAGTTTACTGGAACTTGTTATTAAAATTCAAATGTTAAAAAATTTAGAAACTTGACACAAAATATGTATGGTTTTATAGGAGATAGATATAAATTCAAGTATATAAAAATAGATTTCTCCCTAAAACTATGAATAATAGCAGAATACTATTTGTAACCTGTTAAAAATCCACTTTCATGGATGAACTTTATTTTTCAAATTTTGAAACAAAGCCATTATAAAATAGTACATTTTCTTTAAATTTAATTTCTGCTAATCCACATTCAAAATAGCCATATTATTCTATTTATATCATAATCTCTTTTGATAATTTTAAGAGAGTATGGGATTACTATATATTACTTACAAGTATTTCATTGAATTTGGAAATATTGGAAATACCAAAAAGTATCAAACAGTTTTACAAATATTTATATTTTAATAACTCAATTATGCTTTGGCAGCATATATATATTTCCAATTAATTATAATTAGTTAAAATATGTAATACCTTAATTGAAAAAAACTACAATAATGTTTTTATTACTCACTATTAACATATTACTAAAATATATAGTTCTTAATTTTTTAAATGAATTATTATAGTCTGAATCAAAATACATTTTTATACCAGTGTACAGCATTGTAGTATTCTGATTGAAATTTCAATCTTTAAGTGAACATTATTTTGTTTAGACTTTAAAGATATACAATCCTGCTGGGGATTTAGCTCAGTGGTGCAACCAAGTTTGATCCCCCATACAAAAGAAAAAAAAAAAGGTATATAATCCTTCATCCACCATAAACTCAGTTGCCAATGAAATTACACATATGTTTGCAATTAAATAAATGAAATATATCTGAGAATGAAAGAATTTGTCAAATAATCTCAAATGCAAAAATTAGTTGTTAAATATGCAATAATGGGCCAGGAATTTAGCTCAATGGCACCACACTAGCTTTGCAAGCTCAAGGTCCTGGTCCCGAGTTTGATCCCTGGTCCTGAGTTTGATCCCTGATAAAAAAAAAAAAAGAAAAATCCAATAATTAACCTGTATTCCTTTCATACATCAAACATTTAAAAATAAGAACATAAGTTCTTAAGTTTTGATGATATTTCTACTATTAAGAAGTTTATCCACATTGTAGGGATTGATCTTTACTACCATAGAAAATGAGAAGTTTGTGCAAACACCCAGAGTCATAGAAGTCAGATTTAAAAATTAGAAATCTGATAGAAGAAAATGAAGATAAAAATAACAAAAACATAAATCTATACATTCAAACCCACAAGATTCCATTTTAATATCAAAGTACATAGCCTTATATACATGATTACTTCCTGAGTACATCTTTTCATCACAGTGAAGTGAACATTGTCTGTAAGGAAGAACTCATCATATGAACAGCATAAGTTGAATCAGGTGCCATATAATTGGCTTCACAAGTTATGAACATCCATAATATATTTAAAAAAAACTCTTGAGTAAACCATTAATTTTCCAGGGAATCATTTTACATATGTAAGTGTATATAATTAAGAATTTATCTGTTAGCATGCTTATGGTAACTCATTCTTATCAATATCTTCCTCAATTCTGCCCATCTCTACCAATATTTTTCATTTTTTATATTTTATTTTTTAACTTTTAAAAATGTTTAAGAACATGTTTGCAGTAGGTAATGATTGCATTCATCATGGTGAATTGTTACATGTACACAACACACCTTAATTTTTTTCATGTTTTTTACATTTCTCATTTACTGATAAATATTAAGTATAATGTTACACTCAATAAGTATAAGACTGGGTAAAGCCCTAATAATTCCATCAAGAATTGTGATTCCAAATTAGATAGATACAATAAGAGGAAACACTATAATAATTTCAAATGCTAAGTTAGAGAAACAATGAACCTAGACACAGACCTTACAATCTTTACAAAACTAACTCAAAATGAACCTTAGTTTAAATGTAAAACTATAATACTTCTACAAGATAAAATAAAGGAAAAAAATCAGATAGTTTCAGCTGTAACTATGACATTGCAGATATAACAGCAAAGTCACTAGTTATAAAAGATAAACTAATAACCTGGACATGATTAAAATGAAACACTTCTGTCCTGCAAAAGACAATGACATGAGAATGGGGAAAGAG
The DNA here is from genome assembly GCF_000247695.1 of Heterocephalus glaber. The sequence continues at coordinate 27,069,311 of NW_004624759.1, forward strand.
GCCAGAGGCTGGGAGAAAATATGTGCAAAAGCCACATCCAAGAAGGGAATGTTATCAGAAATTTAAGAGGTACAAGAAAACATACAGATGCGTGTATATAATAAACAGGAAAAATGGTCTGCATCATTTGTCATTACGGAAAAGCAAATGAAAACAGCAATGAAATACTATTATATCTCTATTAACACAGGGTATAACATAGGGTTACAACAACCCAACCCCTACCATTCTACTGTAAACTTGTACTTTAACATAACCTGGCCAGCATAACCTTGCCAGGAGCTATGCCTGAGGGATACAGGAAGTAATCTTTGTGTTTATTCTCTTGGTAGATGAATGGCAAAGTGTGGGCAAATGTGCAAAAATGTCAAACTGGGATTCTAACCTATATAATGCTCTTTCTAACAGGTTTTGCATATGTTTACTTGAGCATCACAGGAAGTAAAATACACTCATGCAGCCACTCTTCTGTGATGAAAATATAGATTTTACCATAATGGAATGTGGATGTGACTCACATTAGCTGCCCCTGGGGAATGAAAAAAATCCATCTGTGCATTCACCTACTTGGTAGATGAATACTAAGGTGTGTACAGGAGCTCCAAAGTATCAATAGGTGAGTTTTACCCATGGAATGCTCATTGCTAAATTTCTATGCATTTAGGATTTGTTTTAACCTAGGTATTAGACACCCACAGCAATGCACCACTATTACAAAATTGGCTTTAGAATAGCCAGAATCTGCCACATTGACAATGTTAAATGCTGACAAGAATGTGTAGAAACAGGAGCACTCGCTCATTTCTCCTGGGAATGCAAAATGTACAGACACTTTGGAAGGCAGCTGGCAATTTCTTCTAAAATAGCACATACTCTCATTATGCAATCCAGCAAACATACTTCTTTGTACTTACCCCAAGGACTTAAATATTTATGCTCCCATAAAAAACACAGTACATGAATATTTATAGCAGCTTTATTCAGTTACCAAAACTTGGAGTCAACCAAGATGTCTTTCAGTAAATTCTTAGATAACCACTCTCTGGTAAACAGACATTGAAACATTATCATGGATAAGAAGAAAAAAACTATGCTATGAAAAGACAGACTGGAGACATAATAGCACATAACTAAGTGAAAGAAAAATGTAGAAAAGGAAATAAAAGAAAAGTGTAAAAGAATCACTGGTTGCTAGGGGTTGTGAGGGTCAGGGAAGAGCTGTATGGGAATACCATAGAGGAACTTGGCAGTGACCGTAATTCGCTGTGTGATAGTGTAATAAGACATACACTGGATTACACATTTCCCCAAACTCATTGAATGTAAAACACCAAAAGTGAGCCCTGGTGTAAATTATAGGTTTGGGGTGGTAATAATGGGGCAGTGTAGGTGCAAGATCATAAATTGATCTTTGTTTTAGGGGACGTTAATATTGGTATAATAGTGCCTCACAGGAAAGGTTGTAACAAATGTACTACTCTAACTATTCATGTGTAACTATAGGGGAAATCTCTGGACTTCTCACTTTTACTATGAAACATATAACTGCACCAAAAAAATGGGAAAATCTTATTTTAAAAATTCTGAAAAAGTATTTCAAAAAGCCTTCACTAAATCTAGAGGAATGATCAAGACCGTGATTTGACAAGCGCAAGAAGAGAAACTTATTTGTTAATCTTGACAAAATAATGCTATTACAATGTCACATTAAACCACATTGAATTCCAAAGGGATAGTTTAAAATATTCTATGGATTATTTATAATTTATCCTCTTTGATTAAGATTTAATTTTCAAAAAGTTTTGATAATTATCATTTTAATACAAAATAAGCGTGGATCAAATGTTTTAAGGAGTTCTTAAAAACATGCATAGATATATTTAATAGAGAGAGTGAGGAGAAAGAGAAAGAGAGAGAGAGAGAGGATGTTTTTATTAAAAATATAAAGATAAATAGATAGATTACAGCTGTGAATGTGCCTTAATGCTTTGTACAAGAATAAACCTTAAAGGTTATCGATCCTCTGCACAGAAATTATTGCATGAATACCAGACAGATATCTGCAAGTTAACTTACACCCCCAGATCGTTATAAAAGGGGCAGGAAGTAGGAAATCATGCTCAGTATTAGAGGGCTCCTAGTAATTTATTTTGTCAATATCCAAGTTTTGAGTAAGATTTGTGACATTTCACACAGTTAAAAGTGTTTAGTGGTTATAGACCACTTATTAAAATTGATGTTTAGAAATTGCTTTACAACAATTCATTAATTATATGTATGTCTTATCTGTTTTTAAATATGTAATTTAAAGGAAGGTAATACGAGAAATTTGAAATGAATAAGTCCAACATTAATATTTTGCAATACACATGTTCATTTGCACACAGTTCAATATTACATATGTAATATTTTTTAAAATAGGAAATTTAAAATTAATTTATTTATATTTCAAGACATTGTTGGAGCTTTAAAAAGACTTGATGTTCTTCATATAGATTAAAAAGAAATCTGATGATAAAAATGATACATTCATAAATAATATAATGAGAGGATAATTGGTTAAAGGAAGGAAAAATTGAGAGTCATTTGGACATTAAGATATCAGGAGTGCATTTTATTTCATCATGATTATGTCATGACAGCCTTAACAAAGAAGCAGAGATTCAAATAGACAGGAATAGGTACTATAAGTTCCCTGCTCACATTGGTGTTACAGATAAGCAGGGAGAAAAGTGAGTTCCCAAATCTTAGGGCAGGAATGAACTAGAATTAATATTTATTTTGTTTTATTTGCTCAAGTACCATGTTTTGTCTAAAAAAATTATGCCTCATCTTCAAGGTATATTCTCATAAATACAGTATGAAAGAAAATTCATATGTCTGCATATTTACTCTAGAAAATACTTGGTATTTGATATTATTTTCCCCAGTGTAAACATATCAAGATGATATTTTTAGTTTCTCTCAGATTAGAGTCATTACTATGGGACCTTTTTTCTTTCGCTTGTGGTACTAGGGATTCAACCTCTGGCTTGGTAAATGCCAGGCAAGTGCTCGACCAATAAGATACACATCCAAGTCTTTCCTCTTCTCTTTTCTCTCTTTTCTCTCTTTCTCTTTCTTTCTTTCTTTCTTTCTTTCTTTCTTTCCCTTTCTTTCTTTCTTTTCTTTCTTTCTTTCTTTCCTTTTCTTTTTTTTTCTTAATTTTAAGAGGATCTCTCGATCTCCCTAAATTGTTTTAGATTGGGTTGGCACTTGCAATACTCTCTTCTCAGCCTCCCAAGTAGGAGGGAGTAGAGATGTGCACCATCATGTCATTTTCAAACGCAGATTTATAATTAAATTGTTTTAATAATTTGATCTTAAAAACTGTAAAGTCATAAAGTTATTATATGTGTGTGTGTATATATGTATATATATATAGAGAGAGAGAGAAGTAAACAAGCTTATTTTGAAATACAAGTTTCAGAGAAGTCACCTTCTAAGAACATTAATTGTATCATTGAAAGACAGGCATGAAATGACTTCATAATTCTAAGATACTCTTTAGCACAGTGGTATTAATTCTTTCTATCCTATGTGTGGAAATACAAACAGCCATAGGAGTTGTGCACATAATCAGGAAGTATCTTGTAATTAAAATGTTGAGGTTATGATTTAATTGACAAGAGATGGTTACACACATTTTTTGTATTTTCTCTTCAAATATTTGGTTAATGTTCAGAAAATTCATACCACTTTTGAAAAGAAGTTCACTGATTATACAGAAAAATAATATTATTTAAAGTGAAATTGT
>NW_004624759.1:27073206-27154665 GCF_000247695.1 Heterocephalus glaber
AGACAAATGTCTTTGCTATCTTAAAAAGATCAAGTTAAAAGTAGTTGAAAATATAAAAATGATATAAAATAAGCTGTTAGTGCAAAAGCAAGATTTAAGTAGTTTTTCCACATATTAAAAAGCAGATTTGATCACAGTACAAATTGTATTTATGATATTCTACCCATGCTTAAAAAAGGATGGTGATAAAATTGATGAGAAATATAAACTCTCTGCCTAGCAATAAAAAGGGAAAATCATAATGCAAACGTGTCTGTGTCCTACTTCAGTATTTATGTGAATAATATCAGCTTGCTTTTGTCTCTTTCTGCTGTCTCTTGCAGGGGAGTTTGCCCATTTCAAACAAATGACAAAGTAGGAAATAGTTCACAATTTCAGGCTAAATTCCAGGCTCCAGGGCAAGTTCTGCTTTTTTGTGGCTGACACACGCTTCTAGTCATATGACTGCTTTCATTCTTGCTGGCCTTGTTCTGGTTGTTCTTAAGGTTTTTTGAGGAATAGTTGATACACAAAAACTGTGTATATTTATGTGCACAATTCAATGACTTGATCCATATGTAAACACTAATGTTAGCAAAAGAAACTTTTATATGTAGTTGAATTTATTTTAAATATGTTATACATTGATGATTTTAACTAGCAAATGGAAAAATTAACTAGCAAATTAAAAAATTAAATAAATTACATATGGTATAGGTGATGGACTTAGTATATTCTATCAGATATGTATGAATCAGGCATTCAATTTCCAATTACTTCACTTAACATCTTGATAAAAAGTAAAGTCACAATAACTGGAATGATGATTTATTAGATGGCAATTATTTGCACAAAGGAAATATATTGATAATGATACCTTGATATCTATATATGTATATCTGTGTTTGCCTTTCTGATACACATGGCATGTGTAAACAACCACATCATAGATATAATACACCTACATCATAGATATAATAAGCAGCAAGGATGAGAATGAATGCACATTAGTGTACAAATTTATGAGTCGAGTTGAATTGGGAATAACATTGTTATATTTTGTGCTAACCAAATGGGAATAGATAAAATAAAGTGTATTACATTTCTTTTAGTTTCCAAGTTTGTAATGGTAGTAATTTTCATACTGGCTTTTAATGGGTTGTTGTCTTCTTTAACACACTGAAACAAGAATATGTTAAATAGTACACCAAAGACCTAGCAAACAACAGTAACTATAATAAGTAAATGTAATTTCTTTGAGAATTCTATATCATTCTGTTCTCTTATCCTACTCAAACTTATATTTGCTGACTAGTAATAATTTGTCCTCATAATGATAACTGGAAGGACTGTAAGTCTCCACTTTTTGGAGGAATAATATATTTAACAAGTTTTAGCACTGAGTTAATGTTATTATGCTTCAAGACTTTTCAAACGGTTAATCCTTATATTATCCAGGAAATATAATAATTAACCAATATTTCTCATTCCCCCTATAGCATTTTAGGTAATTAAATTTACTGTATGGAGAATTAATTTCAATTCTGTGGGTAGTAAAAAACCAATATTCTTCTATTTTAAAAAATGCCTAGGGAAGGTTTACTTAACTTCTGCCATGATTGTTTTTTTCATCTATAAAGTTGTAATATGGATATGCAAATTTCTGAGTTAAGAGGTCTGCCACACATCAGGAATCAATAAGTGGATGGAGTTACTATGGTTGTTATACCTATCATTCTGTATTATCAGTTCGTGCCACAGCCTTCTCTGACAGACATGATGAAAGCAGTGTGGACTTGTGAAACAAGTGACAGTTTATTTCACAGCTAGTCCATCTTCACATCCTGGTCTTATATTTATGAATTAAAATTTAAACTGGTTTCTCTTCACATCTAACATGATGTTCCAGAAAGACTATGATCTATTCATATTTACACATCTTTATATATCATATTTACATATATTTATATAACTTACATTTGGTAGTTTATATTATTTGTGATTATTGAAGTAGCTTAAAATCTTTTGATATAAATCTTCAGTTATTGAGTAATTTCATAAATGTTTATAAATTTGTTCTTATATGGTTTAAATTCCATAAGTTATGTAAACATTAATAGTCTGAAAAGTGAACCCAGAAGTTTATGGCTTAAAATAATGAAATATACATTTAAAATAAGAAAGAATTCTTACTCCTTTGTAGAGGCAACATCTTATCAATAATGAGAATCACAAAGCATTATTTATGTTGTGGAGGGAATAAAGGTTTATTATCTGTTGAAATGCTATTTCTGCTCATTATATCTTAGATAATATAATCACTTCATGTAAAGTTTCTTGTACACTCGACAAGAAATACGTTCACAGTTTTGATGAAGATGGTCATAATATGGTCTGCTGTTTTGATTGTTTGAATTTAGGAAAATAAAATGACTTACAATAGGTGTCAAGGAAGCATGAAATGATGGTTTGTTTAGTTGAACATACAATATGCCAAATGTTTCTGCTTTAAATATTGTTGACTTGTGAAAAAATAATAAATTTTTTCAAATGTAGATGTTCCCACATTGGACAATTCATAATGAAGGACAGTGAAGATTAAATCAAGATGAATGTTTAAAATAGTTATACTGTTTTCTTCTTCACTTATACATTCTTGGTTTTAAAGGAACTATGAATATGCTCAGCATATTTATAGCTTCATATACTTATCATAAATTCCTGAAGGGAAAGTAAAGTAAAAATTGAATAATAGATGCTTGTCTCCAGAGAAAAAGTAAAGATGTTAGTAAAATGCATGGAATCACCAGTCTATATATTTGCTGACTACATACCTGTGTCCTTGAGGTAGAAGAATCGCCACAAGTGGGAGGCCAGCCTAGGCTGCATGTTGAGCTCAAGGACAGCCGAACTTAGTTATTTTCTCGGTCCTGGGATAAAGTACTCAAATCATAAATTAAAGGAGTAAAGTTTATTTCAGCTCACTGTTTGTAGAGGTTTCCATCCATAGTCATCTGGCTGCAAGGCAGAATGGCAAGGCGGGGTGGCAAGACATAGGGGCGTCGCAGAGGAGAAACTGTCCACAGTAAAGCAGGCAGGAAGGAGCCAGCAGCAGCAACAAACCTCCTTTTCCCTGCTATCCCATTCAGGCTACCAGCCTTTTGGGTGGAGCCCTCCAAACCCAGGGTAGGCCTCTCATCACCCACACATAGAACTATGATAAAGCAATTAGTGGATTAATCCAGTACCACACAACCTTAATTCACATTCACACACCCTAGATACAGCCACCTCTGAAAAACCCCACCTATGAGTCCATGAGGCTTTGGGAGGGCATATAGATAAAAGCACAGCAGCCTGAATATGTAGTGATATCGTGTCTGTAAAAACTTAATAAAAATTAAAGAAATAAAGGACTTGTATCCTTAAGGTATACTGAAGAGTCCACAAATGATGTATCTTCCCCTTTTGTGCAAAGTTAATACCCCTTAAAGCTAATGAGTTATAGTGTAAGTTTCCACATGCAAGATGGGAAAACAGGGCTGGGGATTTATCTCAGGGGCACCACGCCTGCCTCACAAGGGCAAGGTCCTGAGTTCAGTCCCTGGTACAAAAAAAAAAAAAAAAAAAAAAAAAGACAGGAAAACAAAGAGATGTTGTCCTCTCACTTCAAACCAAACCTTTCAATATTAACTGCACAATAGTCACATGATGGATTTTTTATTCTATCAAATCTATGAAAATAAAAGTGAGTAACATAAATAAAATGTTTCTTTTTCAATGATAGAAAATCACTGCAAAAATCAATCTAATAACTATATCATCAATGTGGTAGTGCAAGTTTTAATCTATAGCTATGGACTTGCTTGTTAGGCCAAATTCAAATATTTTAAGCCATAACAATATATAATTGGGTCAAATATTACAGGTACAGTATGTGATCACTTAAAGATGGGGGCAAATCATGGCACTGCCCAATGACAAGCTGTTGGAATTAAATAATTTAAAGTAATTGAGATTGACAGTGTGTGGTCAGTAGGCATTATATAATGAAAAATTAAAAAGAAGTGGGTAAATTTTCATGTCTTAGTCTGTTAAGGTTCTATAATAAAGTAACACAGACTAAGTGGCTTAAGAAAAAAAAAAACTTTTAATTTTCACAGTTCTGGAGGAAGGGTAGGTAGTTCAATACCAGGGTGCCTACTTCTTGATTTGTTGAAGGTCATTCTCTTTTTGCATGTTCTTGTGCTGAAGGGCAGAGATAGAGAGAGCACACACTGTCATGTCTCTTCTCTTTTGAATTTTATTTCAGTAGTATGTTTGTGGAACCTCATAAATGTGGTCATGGCGAGTAGTAGTTGGTATATGTACATGACACATCTTACTTCTCTGTGTCCCTTTCCTGTCCCTCCCTCATCTCTTACTCCCCTTGCCATTTGCCAAAAGTCTATCTTCCTATTTTCTGTTATCTATCTTTCATTTTGTTCTTATTTTATTGATACTTTGAGTTTCTAACAGAAACCATACAATTTTTAAGCTTGTGTGTATGATTCGTTTCACTGAGCATTATGGATTCAAAGTGCTTCCATTTTCCTACAAAGGATCAAAGTTTGTCCTTTTTTTGTGGCAGAGTAGTACTTAATTGTGTATAAATACAACATTTCACTTATTCACTCATCTATTGATGGACATATAGATGAATTCCAAGATCTAATATAAATTAGGCTGCTATAAATGTTAGTTCACATGTATTGCTGTAATATGATGTCTTTAACTCTTTTAAGAAGATAGCTAGAAAAGAAATAGCTGAGTCAAAGGGAAATTCCACTTTAATTTGTGTAAGGAATCTCCAATTTCCATACTAGCTTTACTAGTTTACATTCCCACCGACAATGTAGCAGGGTTGTTTTTTCCCTCAAAGCCTTGCTAATATTTGTTATTATTTGATTTCTTGATGATTTCCATTTATGAGTAAAATGGAATCTCAGTGTTGTTATAAATTTCATTTCTCTAATTACCAGTGATGTTTAACATATTTTCATATATTTATTGGCCATTTATATGTCTTTTTGTGAAAAATGTCTATTCATTTTAGTTGCCCATTTTTGGATTGTGTGTTTATTTTGGGGATGCCTTTTCTCAGTTATTTGTGTATTCTACGTATTGATCCTTTGTCCATGGTATAGCTGGCAAAATTTTCCCCATTTTGTAGATTGTCTTCACTCTGTTAGTTGTTTCTTTGCTGTGCAGAAGTGTTTTAATTCACTATGAACCCATTCACTGATTTTTGTTTTTATTTCTTGTGCAACGGAGTTCTGCTCAGAAAGGCTTTACCTACATGAGATACTAGTCTGACAGATGACAGCCCCACTTTGCTGACCTAATTACTTCCCAGAGACCTTCCTCATATTATTGTCTCACTGTTAGGATTTCATACACATATTGGGAGAGGGGCATTCAGTATATAGTACTGTTATAAAAAACTTAATCTTTTAAAAAGATTCTCATTGATTCGTTTCTCTCTTTTCATTTCCTTTTTGATATAAGAAATAGCAAAAAGAAATAAATCACAACACCTAGGCATTAACTGTGACTGAAAATATGGATGACTTGAGGAGAGTTATTATTGTGTGCCTTTTGCTTTGTTTTTATTAATGAATAGGATCTTCAACAGAAAATATGACTTTAAAGTATTAGATATTCAAAAATAAATGATTTTTAGGATAATCTAGGAAATATTAAACATAGGGGAAATAATATAATATTGAGGATTTATGGATGTTGCCAAACCAAGAAAAGAAGAAACTGTGACAGAAATAGTAAGCTATGAAATATAAAATATTCTCTTATAATATCTGGATTAGAGAAGTTCTAAGAAAGACGTTTCGATTAAGAATAATGATTTTTAAATGAAGAGATAAGAGTAGAGGTCTATAAATGAATAACTACAAGAAAATTAACTTAGGATGCTTAGTTATTCTTTTGGACAATCTGTAGCCTCTACACTATAGAAAGTACAGTCTGTTTCCTGAAACAAAAACCACATTCAATTTAACACTAGGATGCCAGAAATATGTAAGTGTCAATAGACATGAAAATGTAAAATTTGTAATATACAATAGATAACTAAGAAAGATTTAAGAAAGGTAGAAAAATAGTTTGAGTTGAAGGCATTTACTCATTATCAACAATGTTCCAAATACAGATGGTAGGAAATGTCTCTGAATTTGGTTTTAAATCGACCAACTGGGTTAGAGATAATGAAAGAATAATGGAAAAGTAGAAATCACTAAGCCTTTGCTTTTGAAAAACTTTCTTAACAAAAACATTAATTTCTAGTTTTCTTAAATTCATGAAATTCAGATAGACATTCACACATAATTCTACTTTGTATAGTTTGGGAAAAAACTAGGTTGTAGTCTAGATACATTGCTTCATGGTTCTCGGTCTGTAGCTGATGCAAAATACTTTTATCTATCTTGTAGCATATTTAAAACTTTGAGGGATTGGGTTGACAACCACTAAGATTGGTTGAAAAATAATTCCATCTTACAAACCCTGAAGATACCATACTACTAACACTGGATGTCTTCATAAAATATATCTGCTGAAGGAATCGAATAAAAGGTCAATTAGTGAAATACTCAGATAATTTAGGGCAGGACCAGAGAAAAAGAGGAGAGGAGAGGAGAGGAAGGAAGGAAGGAAGGAAGGAAGATAAGAAAGAAAATAAGAAAGAAAGAAAGAAAGAAAGAAAGAAAAAAGAAAGAGAAAAGAAAAATGCCTGCATTTAATAGTATATGGATACATGTGACATTTAGAACCTCTCTTTGATTCAGTTGAGATTTCTTGTACACTTTCTAGAGTTTATATAAAATGCAAGACTGTGGAACTCTTTATTTTCAAAAAGAATAAATAATCATAATTTTAAAAGACAAATGACCTACATAACTTTTGTCTTGGAAAGAACTGGCTTCTCTATCATACCATCAATTGCCTTAATTATGTCAGTTTTACTTTCAATGGAAGAGTTGTCCCTTTAATTACTTACCTTTACTGTCTTTAATTACTTGTCCTCATCTCTCTCTCTCTCTCTCTCTCTCACACACACACACACACACACTCACACACACACACACACACAATTTTACTTGGCAAAGGATAAGAAGGAATTATGAGAAGCTAATAAGAAAATGAAGACAAAATTATCCTATATAACTTGCCTAATTGCTTTTTTCTTGTCCATAATAACATTAAACTAATATCTCTTAGCTTTAACTATCTCTCTGTTTAAAAGAATTCTTTCTATTCCATACAAGTTTTAAGTATTTATATTTTATTTATCATTATAATCATTTTATAAATTTCAGGCAATCAAAACGTTTTTTACATGGTACTCTGATAAAAATTGTAGTTGTGCTTCTATTGGTCTATATTGTCAAGAATACCTTGCTAAACCTGCCATTCATGGAAATTATCATTTTGCTATGTTTGTAAACATCTATTGCCTTTGAATAAAAAATGGGCATGAATAAACATATGCATTACTTGCTGTTCAAATAGACAAAAACATAAATGGTTAAAATTTAAGACATTAACAGATGAGACACTGTAAATTCAGTTAAAAAATGTAATGGGCTTTATTATGTTCAAAGTAGTTTGAGAAATACAAGAAACAGCAAACTTGGTCTAGAAATAATTTTTGGTTAGTGAAAGATTTTGTTGGATTATGTATTAGTCAGGTATTTCTAGATAATAGGACACGACAGAACAGGTGATCTTTATTGTTCACCTGCTGATGGAGATCAGAGAGCAATGGATCTTACTCTGATTATTTTAGCTGGGGTTGCTCAACTGTTGGTGGATTATTGGGCTTAGAAATGTGCCTGCTTATTAAGTGAGACTGTACTCTTGGCTCAACTTATCAATTGAAACTTAGTTTGATCATTTTGGTAGATTACATTTCTCCCCGCTTTCATGAAAACCGTGGGCTAACCCAAGCAAATCCTTCTAATGGGTGGCATAAGAACATGAACACAAGAAATATATGTAAGGACTGTCTAAAGTCTTCAAGCATGTCTATTTACTATTTATTGATCAAAACAGTAAGATAGAGTTATGTTGAGATGGTATTAGGTTTGAATACTGTCTGCTCCAAAACAAGTTGGCTCCAATAATGATGACTTAAAAACAAACAAATCATTTTATTCAACATCATGGATTTGGAATATCTGGACTGTAGATTAGATTTACTACAAGATTCTCTTGCTGTTTGTAGTACTGAGTGAGATTACTGAGCAAAGCTCAAGTGCTACATTGTGTGTCCTGGAAAGTACAAATAGTCTGCATGAATGTCTAAATCATTTTGAGTGCAATTTTGTTCTTAGATAACTTTCTTCACCACAATACCTATTTATGACCCTTCTTGCCTAATGGTTCAGAATACTAAGGATTCTACATGCTGATTTCTTCCACCAAAGAAATCATCTGGTAAGATCAAGGTAGAATCTGAATAGAATAAGGACATCACAAGGTGCATATTTTCCGTATTTTGGCGATTTTAAGAGCCATGAGGTCAAATCTGATTCACTGTAACCAGAATTTCACTTCTTTCTAAAAGATGGCAAAATCATATTGTACCAGAGTATGTAAGATGGGATATATTTCTATTAAAAAAAGAAATCTATGGAAAAATATGCCAAATTCAGTAAAGTTACATGGAAAGTCATGGAAATAGAGCAGAATAAAGAAATAAGAATATGAAAGTAACTCAATAAAGAAAAATACTGCTAGCTTAAGAGTATGGCCTCAATATGCATCCATTTAGCTATAAATGTCTCCAGTTTCTCATTATTTTTGGCTGAGTAGTACTCCATTTTATAAAAAAAACACATCTTCTTGTGTAAATACTGAGTAGTTTCTCTAGTGTGAGAAACTGAAAGTGTAACTAACGAATTTGAAATAGGAAGGAAAGGTCCAAAGGGGTAGGGGAAGTGGGAGGGGAAGGGGAAAGGAAAGAAGGGAAAGGAAAAATTATGAGAAAAGAAAAAAATGGAAACAAAGTCTTTGTAAATAGGGAAGTGGGGGTAGGGTACACAGGTAATGGGGAAAAATAAGAACCAAGATATATCACGCACAGGTACAAGCACCCAATGATAAATGTAAATGTATTGTATACCTAAAATGTAGCAATGAAAGAATTTAAGCCCACCAAAAATATATATATATACTGCTAGCCATGAACATTAAGCCAATCCAATAAAGAAATATACTCATAGTTATGATAATTTCAATGTCTTATGAGTAAAGTATAAAAATATTCAGACATTTTATCTAATAAATTTTATTTTATATGCAATTATTGTATATTTTTGGTATTTCATGTCACTTACGGTGACAGAATATTAAATTATCTATGATTTTTGTTATGTAAAAAACATTAAATTTCTCACAAAAGAAAAAAATAAATCAGCTGTAGTTTTAGTAAAACAAACTCATTTTCATATTAGTGGAGTCAGTGTGATATTTACACACACGTGTACAGTGTGCATTGATCAAATCCAGCCTCCCTTTTCGCACCCCCTCCCAATTCGTACAGTGTACTAATCACCTGCACTTTTTAGGTTATTTTTAGACTGCATGTGAGAGATGGCATGTAAAACTTGCTTTTCTGTTTCTGGCTTATTTCACTTAAAATAATGTGGCATCCATTTTTCTGGAAGTGCAAAATTTTATTCTCCTTTGTGACTGAAATTGTCTTTTATATATTCTTTATGCATTCAACTGGTGATGGGCACCTAGAGTGACTCCTTATCTTAGCTGTTGTGAGGTGCTGTAGTAAATGTTGGCATGGAGATATCTCTTTTTTATGCTGATTTCATTTATCTTGGATGTGTACTCCAAGGGATGGCTAGATTTCCTGATAGTCTAATTTAAGTCTTTGTTTCATGGGTGGACTGGGTATTGATCCCAGGGTCTTCCAACATAGTTGCAGCCTCAGCCACGTGTTTTGTGTTTTTTGTTTTTTAAGAAAGAGTTTCCCTAAGTCACTAAATTTCCCAGCTAGGCTTAAACTTCCTATCCTCCTTCCTCAGGCTCCCAGAGCCCTGGGTTACAACAAAGCACAACTCTCTGGCAGTACTTGTAGTTTTCTGAGGAGCTTCATTATTTTTTTTATAATAGCTTTGGTAATTTAAAGTCTCACTAACAGTTTAAAAAATTTCCCTTTTCTCCACATCTTCACCACATGTTATTTTTTCACATTTGTTATTTTTGATTTGTTTTGTTTTTGATAATATTCATTCTAACTGGGATGAGCTGATATCTTCTTACAGGTTTAATTTTCATTTCCCTTTTGGCTAATGATATTGAGAATTTTTAAATATATCTGTTTATTTTTATATTTATTATTTTGAGAAATATATATTCAGATTGCTCATTTTTAAAACTGACCTAACTGTTCTTTAAAAAGAAACTTTGCTAAGGTTTCTGAATACCCTGTATTTTCAGGATGTTAACATTCTCTCAGATGAACAGCTGGAAAATATTTTCTCCTATTCTGTATGTTCACTCTTCACTCTTCATTGTTTTCCTTCCTGTGCTGAATCTTTTGGTTTCATATAATCTCATTTGCATACTTTTGCTTTAGTTTCTTGTGCTTTTGCTTTCCTATCCAGAAACACATTGCCTGAATCACTGTATTGGAGTGTTTCCCCTATGTTTAAACAATTTCTATAATTGTTCTATAAAGATCATTTAAACATACACTCTCACCTCTCAACAGAGCCAAAAGTAAGGAATTATTTTTTCACAAAAGGTGAATTAAAATAAGCACTTAGGGGAATTAATTTAATAATGTTAATATTAATTAAGGATAAAAATAAGGTTCTTCCAGTCAGTTGATCAAATATGAAGTTTCGAAAATTATATGTAGTTTCAGTGAGGGCATGATAAATTAAGAGTACTCTTGCTTTAATAGTCAGAATTTAATGTTTCAAGTGAAAATGTCATACATTGTGCAGATTGTATTGGCCAATAATATCAAATATAAACAATTTTATTCTAAAATATTTCTATGAATATGATCATGAGTTTAGCCATATGGATCGTCAGTGCAGTATTTTAGGATAATAAATCCAGAAGTTACATAATGCTAATATCTTGAGAGAGAGAGAGAAAAATAAAATATGATGTTAAAGATTTTTGAAATGAAACACTAATAAAATGTTAAAGGTCATGAAAATATATTGTGAGCACAGAAATATGTGAATAATATGTCATTACGTTAAATAAGAAGTTTTAATAAACATGCAGTTGATATTATTTTCTGTAGTTGATTCTACTATTAAGAAAAATCCAAATCTCTCTACTATATGCATAAAATAAAATATGTGTCTGGAACTTGCAATTAAGTGATATAATGTTACTAATTTTGATGCAATGAAATATTTGCAGTGTTATATGCTTTGAGTGGTGTCTTACTTAAGCTTCTTGTTTCAGAAATAAAATACTCAACACCCAAAGTTAAAGCAAGAAAGGTTTGCTATAGGTCATAGATTGTAGAAGTTTCAGTTCATTATTGGCTGGGTCCGAGGAAGGTTGGCATAGAAAAGGGGCATCATAGAAGAGAAACAGCTCATGGCAGGCAGAAGGCAGCAAGGCAGAAAGCAGTAAAGTATCAAGGAAATAAGCAATGACAGTAGCCCTCTTTCTGTCCCTAATATTCTGTCCAGGCTACATGCACTTAGGACAGTTACATCTAGGGTGGGCCCTCCCACAATTCCTAACCAGAACTATACCAAAACAATCAGTGGACTAATTTACTAATCACACACCCTTGATCCTAGGATCATGCACTTTAATCCCAGCATCACACATTCTAAATCCAGCCACCTCTAAAAAGCCCTATGTATGACTGTAAGAGGCTTTGGGGAAACATCTAGACACAAGCCATAGTAAGTGGTTCATGAAAAATTTACATATCCACAGAGACAAATTTCCATGGGCTTCTCCTTTCAAATACTAGAAGGGCAACTGCTATAACTCTCTTAAGCATTTAAAAAGGAATTAATTAATCTTTTATCTGTAAATGCATATGTTTTACATTTTTTAATTTCCTCAAATTATTCTGTTATTCATTAGAGTAACTATCACTCACTGTTGTTCTTTTGTTGTTGGAAAACTATATTACCAATATATAGTTATTAAGAGAAGCATCTTGGAAGTCACATTGTCTGGATTTGAATACTGAATCTGACCTTAAATAGTCATGTGATTCTCCATAATCTTTTTAGTCTCCCTATTCCTCACTTTCCACAACAGTAAAATGTGAATAAAAAGTACTTATTGACAACACAGTTCAGTAATTTGAAAATAAGCCAAAAGGATGATTGATTGAAATTTCAATTGTGAAACTGGAATCTTATTTAATGGCTAAAACCAAGGATTATTTAATTACCTATTTCATGTGATTTTATTTACTCTCTCCTCTAAAAAAGTACATATTAAAATGTGCTCAATAAATATCCAAAATATCCAGTTAAAAATGAACTTGTATTTCAAGGTTATTATTGCTGTGTAAGACATTAAGTATCTTTGCTTCTGGATTCATTATATCTGAGATGCTTATAAATAATCAATTTTAATAGCATTTACAATCCTTGTGTTTACTTCCTTAAAGAGTGAAAAAAAAGAGCTTGGCCTTGCGGTCAAAAGCAGGTGGATGTGCCCTGCTCCATCTGGCTTGCCGCACCCACTTGCCTCCAACAGACTCTGAGGACCTCCCCCAGGCATGCCCACCTGCCACCAGCTTAGGCATCTCCCCTGCCTCTGGACTCTTGTCTGTGTAGCTACCTGGTTCCACACTACAGAGGCAGAGGGGGACATAAAGTCCATTGTCCTGAGTTGCAGAAGTGAACACCAGAGTGAGGGCCTCTCTCAGGCTCCCTTATGAAGAATGAAGATGACTGGAAAGGTGAAAAGAATCTCTGCAATAAAGGCACACCAGACCACCATACTTGGTAAGTTGGAGGGATCATCACCTCCCATTTGAACCTAGAGTATATTCAGGGGACAGGCAGCTGGAAAATTTCAGAGTTCAACCCTGCAGGAGAACAGGGAGCTCAACTTGGGACTTGCAGCCAGAAATCTGCCTGAATCTCATGGGTCTGTGACTGGCTTGCTGAGACTCATTGACCTATGTCTGCACACTGCTGCCCACATTGCCTATTGTGACAGCAGAGACATATCTGAATGAGGCCCTTAATTTTTATTTTTTATTTGTTATTTTAAAAATTGCCACTATTTTTTTGCTCTTATTTTTGATTTTTTTCTTCTTTTTCTACTCTTTTAAAATTTTTATTTTTCTCTTTTCTTTCTCTCTTTCTCTCTCCCTTGCTCCCTTGCTGTCCCACATTGTTCTTCATTTCCCTTTGTGTTCCTGTTCTGGCCCTAATTCGTATTTCTTCTTTATTTTACTTTTTTTCTCTCTCTCCTTCTCTCACCTGTGCCCTCTGGCCTCACTGATAACCTTCCCCTATCCCTTTACCAACCTATCTATCCCTCCCCAACTCCTTCTAACTCCCCATCTCAAAGAGTAAAGCTGCTATACTGAAGAGTTTGTAAACATATATTGGATTGGTCCTTGATCTTGATTTAATTCACACAGTGAAAGGTGATAGGTTAATAACCATCAAAAATTATCATTTTCTAAATGGTACTTGATGCTATTGTGTTGCTGATTGTATTACATAGGCTAAGGTGTTGTCATTGATCTAATCAGTTGTTCTGCCTGGTATAATGAAAATGAGAGAGCCTCAAACAGATTAGAGACTAAAACCCTAAAGACCAGCTATACCTAGAAGACACCTCTGTGAAGCAATCATTCCATAAGGGTTCTAAATACATCAACAAATATACTTACAATAAGCAAAATTAAATTATCAACCCAGGAGCTAAACCAAGGACAGTACCAAAAAGAAAAATGAGAAGACATTTAAGCAAGGCAAAAAGTCAGACTTCCACCCCACAAAAGGAAAATTCTGGGGAAAAATGAGGTGGAAATTCTGATAATCAAACACCTGGACACTGAACTGGTATCACAGAAAGTAATAAAACAGATGAATGAGGCAGTAGAAAAATTCAAAGCAGAAATAATCTCCCAGATAACAACAGAGATAATGAACAGAGTGAAAGATACGATTAGAGGCTCTAGAACAGAAACAGATAAAAAAAAAAAAAATAGATGAGCTCAAAAACATGCTGGAAGCCATGAATGCTCACCATAAGAAAGAAATAGAAACCATGATCACCCAACATAAGAAAGAAATGGAATCCATGAAACAGATGCAAACAGATATTCAGGAGATTAAAAACTCCATTGAAAGCATGCAGAGCAGATGAAGGGAATCTGAAGATAGAATATCATCAGATATAGAAGACAGGACTGTGTTTAAGGACTGTGAAAACAGAGATTTATTAAAGATAGTAAGGGACCATGAGAAATCAAGCCAGCAGCTGCTACATGATACAAAGAAGAATAATATAAGACTGATAGGAGTCCAAAAAAACCCAGGAGAAAGTACAATTGACATAAAAAAACTGTTCACAAAAGTAACAGTAGGAAACTTCCCAGACAGAGGTGGAGAATTGGACATAAAGATAAGTGAGGCATATAGAACTCCAATTAGCAATGATCAAAAAATCAACACCTAAACGTATAATAGTCAAAATCCCAGAAGCCCAACAGAAGAACAAAATCCTACAGGCAGTTAGAGGAAAGAAACAAATCTCTTACAAAGGAAAGCCCATCAGAATCATGGCAGATTTTTCAGCACAAACCCTCAAATCAAGGAGATCCTGGAGTGCAGTATTTCAAGCCCTAAAAGAAAATAAATTCCAACTTAGACTGTTGTATTCTGCAAAATTATCTTTCAAAATTGATGGGGAAATCAGATACTTCCATGACAAAGAACACCTGAGAAATTTCATGAACACCAAACCAGCACTGCAAACAATTTTAAACGATATCCTAGAAAAAGATAATGAATGTCACAACTCCATGAGGCCCAACAGAGGGAAACCACCTGGCAAGGTAAGATACTAAAAGGAAAGGGAGAAAAAAAATAAGAAAAAACAGAACCAACAATAGTAAATCAGCATGACAAGTATAAGTGGGTAACTATCAATTATAACTATCAATGTTAATGGTCTCAATTCACCAATCAAAAGAAATAGACTGACAGAATGGATTAAGAAGCAAAATCCAACAATATGCTGTATACAAGATACACACCTAACTCAAAAAGAAATACATAGACTAAAAGTAAAAGGTTGGAAAACAATTCTCAACACCATAGGAACCCAGAAAAAAGCAGGGGTAGAAATTTTATTTTCAGACAGAGTAGAATTCAAACCAAAACTAATTAAGAGAGATGAAAATGGTCATTACATCCTTGAGAAGGGAACAGCCCAAGAGGAAGAGATGACAATCATAAATATATATGCACCAAATACAAATGCACCCAACTGTACAAAACAAATATTAATGGATATGAAAAACCAAATAAGCACTAATGCAATTGTAGTGAGGGAGCTCAATACCCTAGTATCACAAATAGATATCTAGACAAAAAATTATCAACAAAATTCTAGAAATGAACCAAGCTATTGAACAGATGGACTTAAGAGATGTTTACAGAGTGTTCCACCCCACAAAATCAGAATACACATTCTTTTTGGCTGCACATTGGTCATTCTCCATAATAGACCACAAGCTAGCTCATAGGACATGTCTAAGTAAATGTAAAAGAATTGAAGTTACCCCACAATAGACCATAGTGCAATAAAATTGGAGATCAATAACATAAGAAACCACAAAAAACTTACAAACATATGGAAACTGAATAACACCCTCCTGAACAGCCAGTGGGTCACAGAGGAAATTAAAGAAGAAATTAGACAGTTTCTACAAGTAAATGACAATGCCAGTACAACATACATGAATCTGTGGGACACAATGAAAGCAGTTCTATGTGGGAAATTCATAACAGTGAATGCCCATATTAGGAAAACAGAGAGATAATAACCTAATATCTAAAAGCTCAAGCTTCTAGGAAAAGAAGAGCATAAGAAGCCCAAAGCTCATACAAGGGAGGAAATTATAAAGATCAGAACAAAATCATGGCAATGGAGACTAAGAGAATGATACAAAAGAATCAATGAATCGAAGAATTGGTTTTTCAAAAGAATAAATAAAATCAATAAAGTTTTACCCAACCTTATCAAAAAAAAGGAAAGAAAAGGCTCAAATCCACACAATTAAGAATGAAAAAGGTGAAGTCACAACAGATCCAGCAGAAATCCAAAGGATCATCAATGACTACTTGGAGAAACTGCACTCTAATAAAATGGAAAACAGAGAAGAAATGTACAGATTCCAAGATACATATGAATTGCCAAAGTTAAATGAAGAAGATATAGAAATTCTAAACACACCAATTACAACAAGTGAAATTGAAAATATACTAAAAAATTTACCAACAAACAAAAGCCCATGTCCTAATGGCTTCACTGCTGATTTCTACAAGACATTTTAAAGAAGAGCTATTGCCATCACTCTTTAAACTCATCAATGAAATTGAAAGGGAAGCAAGTCTTACAAATTCATTCCTGGAAGCATGTATTACTTTGATTCCAAAACCAGGGAAAAACCCAACCCCAAAAGAGAACTATAGGCTAATCTCCCTAATGAATATTGATGCAAAAATCCTCAACAAGATACTGGCAAACAGAATACAAAGTTTCATTAAGAAGATCATACACCCTGATCAAGTGGGATCTATTCCAGGGATGCAAAGATGGTTCAACATTTGAAAATCAAGAAATCTAATACACTATATTAACAGAGCCAAGGACAAAAACCATATGATCATCTCAATAGATGCTGAAAAGGCATTCGACAAAATCCAACACCCATTCATGATAAACACCCTACAAAAAATTGGAATAGAAGGTCTTTATCTCAACTTGATTAAGGCTATCTCTGAAAAACCAACAGCCAACATCATACTAAATGGTCAAAACCTGAAAACTTTCACACTAAAATCAGGAACAAGACAAAGATGTCAACTATCACCACTCCTGTTTAATACTGTTCTGGAAACATTAGCCACAGCAATTAGAAAAGAGAAGGAAATAAAAGTAATAAAGATAGGAAAGAAAGAATTTAAACTGTCTTTATTTGCTGATGATACAATACTGTACATAGAAGACCCAAAATACCCTGCCAAAAGACTTCTAGACTTAATTGGCAGATTCGGTACAGTAGCTGGATATAAGGTCAACACTAAAAAAAAAATAACCTTTTTATATACAAATAAGAGAATCACTGAGAGAGAAATTAGGGAAACAGTTCCTTTTACGATAGCATCCAAAAGAAAGAAATATCTAGGAATCAATCTAACACAGGAAGAAAAAGATTTCTACATTGAAAACTATAGCACTCTGCAGAAGGAGATTGAGGAGGATATAAGAAAATGGAAAGACATTCCTTGTTCCTGGGTAGGAAGAACCAGTAGAGTGAAAATGGCCATACTTCCAAAACTGCTATGTAGGTTTAATGTAATTCCAATGGAAATTCCACAACATATATCACAGAACTAAAGAAAACAATCCAAAAATTCATTTGGAACCAAAAGAAACCTAGAATAGCAAAAGAAATTCTGGGCAACAGAGATATGGCTGGGGGTATTACAATTCCCAACTTGAAACTATACTACAAAGCTACAGTGATAAAAACAGCATGATACTGGCAAAGAAACAGACCTGAGGATCAGTGGAATAGATTTGAATGTGCAGAAACAACTACAGATACACTCAGCTACCTCATCTTTGACAAAGGAGCCAACCACCCTCACTGGAGGAAAGATAGCCTATTTAATAAGTGGTGTTGGAAAAACTGGATTTGAACCTGCCAAAGATTAAAACTAGACCCATACCTATAACCATGCACTTAACTAAGATAGAAGTAGATTAAAGATCTAAATATTAAGACAGAAACATTAAGTTTGCTGGAAGATAAGTTAGGCAGTACTCTCAAAGCCATTGGCATAGGAAAAAACTTTATGAAGAAAACCGCAGTAGCATGGGAATTAGCACAAACAATCAACTGGCATCTCATCATATTAAAAATCTTCTGCACTGCGAGAGAAACCACCAACAGAGCTAAGTGACAATCTACAATGTGGAAAAAAATTTTCAGCAGCTGTACCTTAGACAAAGGACTACTATCTAGAATATATTAAGAACTGAAAAAAAATAGATCCCCCAAATTCAAAGACCCAATACAAAAATGAGTATTTGAAATGAACAGACATTTCTCAGACAAAGTAAAAGCAGCAAATAAATATATGTAAAAATGTTCATCATCACTGGTTATTTGAGAGATGCAGATGAAAACAATACTGAGATTCCATCTCACCCCAGAAAGAATGGCTGTTATAAAGAATTCATCCAATAATAAATGCTGATGGGGGTGTGGGGAGAAAGGAACCCTTCTCCATTGTTGGTGGGAGGGCAGACTGGTGCAACCACTGTGGAAATCAGTATGGAGATACCTCAAAGAACTAGGACTAGAGGTCCCATTCAACCCAGCTATCCTCCTGCTTGGTATCTTCCCAAAATTAAAAGAATCATACTACAGTGATATATGTGCACACATATTTATAGTGGCATAGTTTGTAATAGCTAAAGCTTGGAAACAGCCCAAGTGCCCAACAACTGGAGACTGGATAAAGAAGATGTGATTTGTTTTTTTTTTTGTTTTTTTTTTATAAAATGGAGTACTACTTAGCCATAAAGAATGAGAAACTAGAGATATTTATAGCTAAATGGATGCATATTGAGGCCATAATCTTAAATGAAATAAATAGGACACAGGTGTAAATACTGAGTATTTTCTCTAGTGTGAGAAACTGAAAGTGTAATTAAGGATTAAAATGTATAGTTGATAATTTAAAATATGAAGACTCAAAAGGGGTAGAGGTTGCGAGAGGGAAAGGGTAGAGATCAGAGTTATAGGCTGGAATCTGGAAAGAATCCATACATAGTGTTTAAAACTATGGGAAGAAATGTAGATAGAGACCAGGCTGGAGCTCATCAATGAGTTGGGAAGGAAGAGTCACTGAGTTCAAAGGAGGGCATGTTTCCAGAAGAAGCACATACAACTATATACAGTACACAGGACTCGAAAGTGTGATAGATGACTGCTAGTGTGTTAGATACTTATCATAACATGGTGTGCTTTTCCTCCTTTAGAGCATAATCCTACTTATATAACAGAGTTTACTGCAAAACAGTGTGCTGCTATGCCAGTGGTAGCCTCATGTATCTTGTGTTTAACTGCATATTTGTTTAATATCAAGGGGCCATCACAGATGATTGACATATACCTTTTCAGTTTGCATTTAGAAGTTGGCACTCTGTGTGGTACTTTGTGATTCACATGGATGAACTTGCCTAATAACATATTTCTCAGATTATATTTCCGTCATGTGTCTTATGACTGTATTGAAATTGAAATTTTAAAAAATTTGGCCTATGTGGATTCTACTAGCTAATTAGAATTTTTTCCAGACCACTATTTGTTCAATATTAGTTTTGAAAATCTTTCTAAAACAAATCACATCCTCTGATGTCTTGTTAATGCTTGAGATTTTTTTTTAATTATATGGAAAATTGTTTAAGCACTTTTCAGTTTTGCTTTGGTTGAGTTCTTCTATATTTGAATATTATTATAGTTTTTCCTTTGCATTGTTTTTCTTTGAATAATTTTAATTTTTGTATATGTGTGTGCATGATAATAAAGTTATACATTTTAAAAAAGAGTAAAAAATCTAATTCTAAAATAATATTTAATGCCTTGGAAAATATGGGATTTGTACACAAGGATACATAATAAAAGTGTTCAAGTAGTATATGATATATTTGGTCAGAAGTATCTATTTATGAATTTGGTGATACACCCATATGAATATGTGTTCATTTATATATTAATTGATAGGTAAATATATAAAAACTGTACTTTTAGTGTTCCCATGTGATGTTTTGATACATGTATATGATGTATAATAGATAAGGTTAAATATAGCTATTTTCTCATTTTTTTTGTTTATGCTGGAAACATTAAAAACCTTTTCTTCTAATTTTGAGATATAGAGAATATTATTTCTTTTTATAATCACCTCAATGTGCAGTGTCATTCAGAAAACTCATATTACTACCTACCTGTAATTTAATATGCATTGATTAGTCTCTCCCCACCTTTTCAACCTCACTACATTCCTCAGATTCTGGTAACAACCACGCTACTTTCAAATTTTAAGCAATTAATTTTTTTACACACACAAAAAGTGAACATAGAGTACTTTCTTGGCTTATCTTACTTTACCTAAAATCTCCATTTCTATAGATGGTAAAAATAACAGAATTTGAACTTTTTCTCTTTTTTTACAGCAGAATAGTATCTAGTTGTATACATGTGGCATATTTTCTTTATTCATCTGTTGATGGACACAGGTTGGTTCCATATCTTTACTATTATGATTAGTGCTGCAATAAGCACAAGAGTGCAGATTTCTCTTCAACATATATTTCATTTTCTATGAGTATGAATCCAGTATTTATATTACCAGATTATGATAGTTACAATTTTGTGTTTTAAGGAATCTACAAATTGTTTTTCATAATTAATGTACTGATTCTTTTCCCACTAAAAATATGCAAGGTCTCTCTCTTTTACACATCCCCACATACTTCTGCATATCATCTGTATTCTTTTTGAGTCAGATATTTCCTTTTCTCTTTGTGCTTCATGCCAGATTTTGAAATAAAAAGAAATTTATCCACTAGGATAGCAAGTTATTAATTAAAACTTCTTCATGAAAATATATTCTAAGATATTCCCTCAATATAAAGTGTTAGTTATGTAATTGTGAAAGGAATAAAACCACTGATCATAGAGTTGTCAGAAGTCACATCCAGGAAAGGATTTGGGGCTCATTGGAGGTGAAGAGACCAAATCATGAAGGTTTTCAAAACAACATGATGAGTATAAGAGAAGTATGAAGTTGCAAAAGGTTGCGGGTGTCCAGGGCCTGTGAACTGGCAACATTAAGAAAGTCTGCACAATTTCCTGAAAAAAAGCCCCACACTGAGTATAAACTTCAGAAAACAGATGCAAATTATATAAAAATGAAATAAGTACAAAGTAGAAAAGGTGAAATTTAAGAGGTAATATTTAAATAGAAGTCACTGCTATCTAAGAACATAATTGTCACATTTCATACCAACTTGATAGCAGTAACAGAAGAGGGAACTCTAGAATCATGAAACTAAAAAAAATTCTGATCTGCTCCTTCTGCAGCAAAATCATGTGATAAAAAGTTAAAAATAGATGCAATTGTAATCAAATCCATTGCAATGGCTTAATGGGTGTGTTCTCCCAAAATTTATATGTTGAAAACTAATCATGGGTGAGGATAGAATAAGTTGGGGGCCTTTCAAAAATTCTAGAGACATGAGGTTGATGAGACTGCTGCTCTCAAGAATGTGATCTGTGACCTCATAAAACAAGAGTCAGTTATAGTACTCCATCTTCTATGTAAGGTTACAGTGAAAACAGCCACCAGCAGACAGTTTCACCAGATGTCAAATCTGACAGCACCTTGATCAAGGAATTCTCAGCTTCCAGAAGTGTAAAAAATCAATTTCTAGTTTTTTAGCAAGTTACTCAGTTTAAAGTATTTTATTATAGCATCGCAAAAGATAAAGATGCTGAAGAACAAATTTACTGACCGTTGTATACACTATCAGTTTCTCACACTAGAGAAACTATTCGGTATTTACACGTGTGTCCTACTTATTTCACTTAAGAGTATGGCCTCGATATGCAACCATTTAGCTATAAATGACTCTAGTTTTTCATTCTTTATGGCTAAATAGTACTATATTTAAAAAAAAAACAAAACACATTTTCTTTATCCAGTTTCCAGTTGATGGGCACTTGGGCTGCTTCCAAGCTTTAGCTATTACAAACTGTGCTGCTATGACCATGGGTGCACATATATCACCGTGGGATGATTCTTTTAATTCTTTTGAGAAGATACCCAGCAGGGGAATAGCTGGATAAAATGGGAACTCTAGTCCTAGTTCTTTGAGGTATCTCCATACTGATTTCCACAGTGGTTGCACCAGTCTGCACTCCGACCAGCAATGGAGAAGGATTCCTTTCTCCCCATATCCCCCGCCAGCATTTGTTATTGCCTGATTTCTTTTCTTTTCTTTTCTTTTTTTTTTTTTTGGTACCGGGGATCGAACTCAGGTCCTTGTGCTTGCGCAGCAGGCAGCAAAACCACTGAGCTAAATCCCCGGCCCGTTGTTGATTTCTTAATAGAAGCCATTCTTTCCACGGTGAGGTGGAATCTCAGTGTTGTTTTCATCTGCATCTCTGGAATGACCAGTGATGTTGAACAGTTTTTCATATATTTGTTTGCTGCTTTTACTTCTTTGTCTGAGAAATGCCTGTTCATTTCAGATGCCCATTTTTGAATTAGGTTTTTGAATTTGGGGGGTCTCATTTTTTTCAGTTCTTTATATATTCTGGATATTAGTCCTTTGTCTGAGGTACAGAAGCTAAAATTTTTTTCCCATATTGCAGGTTTTCTGTTAGCTCTGTTGGTGGTTTCTTTTGCAGTGCAGAAGCTTTTTAATAAGATGAGATCCAAGTTGTTGATTCTTTCTGCTAGTTCCCGTGCTGCTGAGGTTTTGTTCATGAAGCCTTTTCCTATGCCAATGAATAATTGATAATTTGAAACAGGAAAAAAGTTCCAAAGACGAAGGGGTGAACGGAGGGGAAGGGGAAAGGAAAGGGGGAAGAGGAAAAACTATGAGAAAAGAAAAAAAATGGATGATTTCTGTGTAAATAGGGAAGGGTGGAGGGGGTGAAGGGTGTACAGGTAATGGGAAAAAATAAGAACCAAAATACATCATGTACAGGTACAAACACCCAATGATAAATGTAAACAAACTGTATACCTAAAGTGTACCAATAAAAGAACTAAAAAAAATAATTACTGAAAAACATAAATTTTAAAAGACATTTATAAATAACAAGGGATTGGTAGAAAACAAAGTGCAAAAAAATTCTAAAAACTACTAATATTTCAGGCCAGGGATTTAGCTCAGTGTTTTCGTTGCCTGCTGTGCAAGAGCAAAGACCTGAGTTCCATCCCCGGAACCAAAAAAACAAACAAACAAAAAAACTACTAATATTTCAAAAAATTAAGAAAAAAAGATTAATATAAGAAAGAAACAGTAAACAATGAAATTGAATAGAAACATTTATAAAATAAATTATTATAAAGAATCAATTATAAAATAATCAAAATGCAACAATAACAACATGCAAAATAACATGTTTTGGCATATAGACTAAAATAAAGATGAAAAATTACATTAAAATTGTTATGAGAAGAAAAATAAAAATGAAAATGGAGAGTGGAAAAATAGCCATAGTTAAGAATGGAATAGAGAAAATCTTCTGTAGATGGAAATAAAAAATTAAAAATTCTTCATGGCTGAGTAGTACTCCATTTTATATATTTAAAAAAACATTTTTTTCCTGTCTCCCTCACGTTGATGGGCAATAGAGTTGTTTCCAAGCTTTAGCTATTACAAACTGTGCCACTATGAACATGGGTGCACACATATCACTGTGGTATGATTCTTTTAATTCTTTTGGGAAGATACCCAGTAGGGGGATAGCTGGATCAAATGGGACCTCCAATCCTATATGTTTGAAGTATCTCTATATTGATTTCCACAGTGTCTGCACCAGTCTACACTTCCACTAACAGTGGAGAAGTGTCCCTTTTTCCCCACAGCCCCACCAGCATTTGTCATTGTTTGATTTCATGATAGGACCCATTCTTTCTGGGGTGAGGTGGAATCTCAGCATTGTGCTCATTTGCATCTCTCTAATGATCAGTGATGTTGAACATTTTTTCATATGTTTATTTGCTATTTCTTTGAGAAATGTCTGTTCATTTCAGATTCCTATTTTTGGATTAGGTCATTAGATTTGGTAGGTCTGATTTTTTTGAGTTCTTTATAGATTTTAAATAGTAGACCTTTGTTTGAGGAACAGCAGGTGAAAAACTTTTCCCGCATTATGGGTTGTCTCCACTTTGTTGGTGGTTTCTCTTGCTGTGCAGAAGCTTTTTAGTAAGAAGAGATCCCACTTGTTGATTTTGCTAGTTCACAGGCAACTGACACATTGTTCATAAAGTCTTTTCCTACCCCAGTGTCTTCAAAGTTCTACCTAACCTCTTATCCAGCTGGTTTAGTGTTTCTGTGTTAACATTTAGATCTTTAATCCATTTCCATTTTAGTTTAGTGAGACATTTACAACTAAAAGGATGCACATTGAGGCAATACTCTAAAGTGAAATAAATAGGACACACATTTATAAATGCCAAATAGTTTCTCTTGTGTGAGAAACAGAAAGTGTAAATAAGGATCAAAAGGTATAATAGATAATATGAAATAGGAAGAAAAGGGGCAAAGGGGAAGCGGAAGTGGGAGGGATTAGGGAAAGGAAAGAAGGGAATGGAGTTAATTTGAGAAAATGAAAAAAAGGAAACAAAGTCTTTGTAAATAGGGAGGGATATAGGGGTTGACGAGAGGGCAGGGGAATGGGGAAAAAATAAGAACCAAGAGAGATTATGTAAAGGTGCAAATTTCCAATGATGAATGTCATTATACTGTATACCTAAAAATAAAGCAATAAAATTTTTAAAAATTTAAAAACTATTCAGAACAAATCAAAGTTGAGGGAAGGCAATTAAATTTAATGCATGATACTAGATTTGATCCTGAAGAAAAACAACCAGTAGAGAGAGAGAGAGAGACAGAGAGAGAGAGAGAGAGAGAGAGAGAGAGAGAGAGAGAATCTATATATGGAAACATCACATAACCCACTACTTTTCACATGGTCAACTGAACCAAAATGACCAATAAAATATTACAGACTGCAAGAATTCTTAATGGTCTACACGTATTTCAGAAACCCACAACAAAAAGCTATGAATACCTAAGGTACCTGGTGAACTTGCTTGAAAGATTTTCTTCTAAATAAATGATTTATGAAATTAAATTACTAATTAATTGGTAGCCCTTATTTGATAGATACTTGGAGAAGAGAAAACACATTTTTATGGACTTTGAGTGGCTCTCTGCTGTGAGATCTAGCCCTTTGACTTTTGGCTAGCTAATTCAACTCTCCAGCAAGCAGATGGCCCTTTTGCGGTTTTTCCACATTAGCAGCCAGCCATTGTAAGCTTAACTTGTAACTCTATATCATCTATATATTATATATATTATTTATAATTAAGTTTTCAATATACATACAAGTTAATGATTACAAGTTATATATTAGTTCTCTTCTTCTAGTGAACATATTTTTATATATTAAATCTGTTCTTCTAGTGGACATATTCATCAATTTATTTTTCACTAAAAATCTGAGAAATACATGTCTTCAATATGAGATGAGGTAACTAGAGTTCTATTTGTTTATGTGTCTTGTTTTGCTTGATCAATTGTTATACTTTTTCTATTAATGAGATACACTGTCATATAAAAACTCATACAGTTTCCTTTAAGACTAACATTTTTATTGATATTTACAGAACATAATCTATTTCACACTCAATTTTACCTAACAAATTCAGCTTATTATGTTAACTATGTGAAAATAAGCATTTATTTTATGATATAAATAATTAATATTTTGTGTAAATATTATCTTGTGTATTTGCTACTGTAGCCTCTGGAACCTGCTGATTCTATAAAGGTTATAACAAATTAATGCTTTGTACTTGACAATTTCATTAAAAATGTCAGAGCCATGTGAGAATAGACTTCTCACAATATTGAAAAATATTAAATGAATGCCAGTTTTTCAAATGTCTGACACATATCCATGAAGTTTCATCAAACATGAGCCATGTTTGGCTGACAGCCTGCTCTTCAAAGAGTCAGTGAGGAAGTAGTAGTAATTTAAGATAACTGCTGCCTGAAATTCTGTATTTAGAATATGACCTTTCAGTTGTTGAAATGATTAACCTTGAGCCTGACACAGCTCAAGGCTGGAAAACCAACATATGGTATAGTTGATATTAAAGAGGGATGCAAGTACAATTTTAGATACCACTGGGGTCAAGATTAAAGGAAAAGTAGAATTAGAATCACTTATGGAAGCTACAGTAGTATTGGTAAGTCTCGCAAGACAAATAGAAAACTACTTACAGTAGCCTTAGTGAGAAACATTTTTAAAAAATAAAAAACTAAATGCTTAGGAGTTCTGTTAAATTTTAAAATAAGAAAAACTGAAATTCTGATGTCAGAATTGTCAGGAGACAGATGATGTCCCAGTTCAAAATAAAAGTGAATTCCAATAGTTAGGATAGCAGGTTTGACCAATATGGGAAAAGTATGTAAGAAATAGAAGAAGTAGATCCGATGGATCATAAACTCATTGCTGTCCTAAATATAACAAGATATTATGCAAGCTACATCCAACAGCTGCTAGATGACTCCAAAAACCCATCAGTATTATGGGAATAAAGAAAAAATATAACATTACTAAAAAGTTATAAAATTATACTCATTTAAATCATAGCAGAAATTTTCCAAATTTAGGGAAAGAATTCAATATTCAAATATGAGAGGTATATAGAATCCCAAACAGCTATGACCAGAAAAGAACGAATCTATGATGCATCATTGTCAAAATTGCAGAAATTCAACAAAAGTACTAAAAGCCAAAGTAAACAATAGCCAACCCAGAATTCTATGTCCTACAAAAGTATCTTTCAAAACTAACATACAATGAAAACTTTCCATGATGAAGAAGTCCTAAAGAAATACATGACCACTACACCAACATTATAGAAAACATTTCATAAAATATTATACAGAAATAAAGAAGCAACTTGTACCAAAGTACCCAAAGAATATTCTTCAGTTCATTGGAATATGAGTTAAACAAAAGGACCAAAAAGAAATAGACACTAGAAAAATAATGGAATGACAAGACTCAGTAGTACCATAAAATAATAACTGTCAATGTCAATGGTCTTAACTCCCCAATCAAGACACAGTGTCAATTCAATCAACAAACAAAATATAGCTATGTATTCCTTATAAGAGATATGCCTCATCCAAAGGGACTTAAAATGGTATTCTATGCTGCTGGAGCCTGACACAGCAGACCTCAAGCCAAGATGGATCAGCAGAGACAAAGATAGCCTCTATATACTGATAAAGACATTAACTCAACAGGAGGATATCATAGTTGTGAATATGTACCAAATATTGATGGGACCAACTTCATATAACAGAAACTTTTGGCCAAACAGCAGATACACAGCCACAAAATCACAGTAGTGTATATCAACATCTCACTCTCAAAATTAGGCTGGCAAGAAAAAAAATATAAAACAGAAATATCAGAGTTCAACCACATCATTGAAAAAAATGACAATAGATATCTACAGACTGCTGCATTCTACAACAGGATACACATTTTTTTCAGCAGCCCAATGGGACTTTTTTTTTTTTTTTTTTTTACAAAATATACTGTATCTTAGGCCATAAAAAGGCTTACATAAATAAAATAATTGAAATCATCCCTTGCAAATTACAAAAGCACAGTGTAATAAAGTTAGATATCCATAGCAAAAAAAATCACAGAAAATATACAAATACATTGATATTGAGTAGCATATTATTTGTCTTATTAACTTTTCTCTGTTCCTGAGACAAAGTACCCAACACCCAAAGTTAAAGGGGGAAAGGTTTATTTAGTTAACAGATTGTAGAGATTTCCTAACTGGCTAGTTCCAAGGCAGGATAGCATGGCAGAGAAGCACAGCAAAGAAGAAACAGTTCATGGTGAGTAGAAGGTAACAAAGCAAGCAAGGGACTATGGCAGCTTTTTTCTAGAGCTTGTATATTCTATCTAGGCTACTGGGCTTATAGTGATGCCAAACCAAACAGTGGACTGTAATCACACACCGTTAATCTTAGCATCACACACTCCAGATTCAGCCACATCTGAAAAAGGCCCACGTATAACTGCATGAGGGTTCGAGGAGACATGTAGACCCAAACCATAACATTTCATCCCCGGCATCTCAAAGATTCATGTAGATTCCTTTATACAAAAGGCATTTAGTCTATCTCTAATATTAGCAAAGTTCTAACAGTTTCACCATGGCTGAGAAGTCCAAGTCCCATGTCTCCTCTGAGATTTAAGGTAAACTCTGAACTGTGAGCCCCTGTACAAATGAAAAGAAACTTAAACACTTTCAACATTGAATGGCACAAGAAAAACATTACCATTCTAAAAGGTACAAATAGGGTGATACAAAGGAACGGCACCAAAACAAGTCTAAAACCAGAAGGGCAAATATTATGTCCTGTAGTTCCATGTGCAGCAGCCAAAGAAATCTGTGGCAACATGTGAACTCCAAAGGGCTTGAGTGACTCCACTCCTATGGTTCTTGGTTGTAGCTCCCCTAGCTCCCCTCTTGGGCCAACTTTACTCCCTTCTTGCAGTTTTCCTCAGAACATCCACATTCTTGGCTTCTCCAAACTTCTGGAATCTCCACTGTACCTTAAACTTCACACTTACAGGTTCACACAGTGCCCTTTCATGGGCACACTGCCTGGCCTCACATGCCTTCTTCTGAAATCTGGATGGAAGTCTTCCTGATTCTATTACTCTTGCATTCTCCATGCACCTAAAACCAGCACCATGAGGATGACAAGTTCTGCCTCCAGCTGGACCATTAGTCAGTCTTCTTTCTCAGTTGGCTGAAGGGATCAAGTACTTATAAACCAAATCCCAGGGAACAACTTCCTTAGGCCACCAACATTCTGGAACATGATGCTTTGGGGCTGTCTTCTCACAGGACAATCTCCAAGCTTTTCAACTCTGAGGCTACAGAGCCTGGAGTCCTACTGATTATTGGGATGTCATCATGCCATCTTTTCTGTTGTCTCCTTCTGAAATACATGGCTTTTTCTTGCTAGTCTTTTCAGGGACTAATTTCTCCTCTGCTCCATCTTTGCAGCCAAAAACTTTACTGGAGCTTCTTTTCAGGCAAAACTCACATTTTGAGTCATTCTGCTGGACTCTTTGCTCTTGATTTTCAAAATGAATCTGACTAAAACCCCTCAACAGTAGCCATACGAACCACCTCAATATTAGACTGACTTGAAATTTCTTCTGCCAGATTAATTAGTCCACCACCCTTAATCTGAGTCTCAGGCAAAATCTCAAGATGCTAACAAGATGCAGACAAACTTTCTGCCAATGTATAATCCACATCATCTGGAGTCTAACAGCCAATGCAGAAACCTCCTGAGCCTTGTCTTTACCTGTAGAATTTCTATCAGCATTTTGGTTTTCTGAGCTTTGACCAAAATCTCCCATCAAGTACAGCTTCAGGCATTCCTGCTCTACTTTTTCAGCTGATATCTCCAAACCTCCCCAACTCTTTCCCTTCCAACAAGCTAGCTCCAAAGGCTCTTACACCACATGATAACATGCAGTCACAGTCATGACTCCACTTCTTTGGTATCAAATTCTGCCTTATTTACTTTTTTCTTATTGTTGAAACAAAATAGCAACACACAAAGTTAGAGGGTAGAAAATTTATTTCACAGGCTCTAATGCAGGGTGACACAGCAGACAAGCATCACAGAGGAGGAACAGTTTATGATGGGCAGAAGGTAACAAAGCAAGTAAGGGACCTTAGCAGCTTTTGTCTGAACATTTTGTGCTCTATGTAGGCTACTAGGATTAGGGCAATGCCATACCAATCAGCGGACTGATTTAGACATCACACTCCCTTAATCCCAGCATCACACACTTCAGATTCAGCCACCTCTGATAAAAGTCCCACCTATGACTGAATGAGGCTTTGGGGGAACATCTAATTTCCATGTGTTTGTGGGAGTTTTACGGTTTCTTATGTCATTGATCTCCAATTTTATTGCACTATGGTCTAAAAATATACAGAGGCTAACTTCAATTTTTTTACATTTACTTAGACATGTCCTATGAGCTAGCATGTGGTCTATTTTAGAGAATGACCCATGTACAGCCAAAAAGAATGTGTATTCTGATTTTGTGAGGTGGAACACTCTGTAGACATCTATTAAGTCCATTTATTCAATAGCTTGGTTCAATTCTAGAATTTTATTGTTAATTTTTTGTCTAGATGATCTGTCTAATTGTGATAAAGGGCTATTGAGATCCCCCACTACAATTGTATTAGAGCTTATTTGATTTTTCATGTCCATTAATATTTGTTTTGTATAGTTGGGGGCATTAGTATTTGGTACATATATATTTATGATTGTCATCTCTTCCTCTCTGGATTGTTCCCTTCACAAGTATGTAATGACCATCTTTGTCTCTTAATTAATTTTAGTTTGAAATCTAGTTTGTCTGCAAATAGAATTGCTACCCCTGCTTTTTTTCTGGATTCCTGTGGTGTTGAGAATTGTTTTCCATCCTTTTACTTTCAGTCTGTGAATTTCTTTTTGAGTTAGGTGTGTTTCTTGTATACAGCATATTGTTGGATTTTGCTTCTTAATCCATTCTGTCAGTCTATTTCTTTTATTGGTGAATTGAGACCATTAACATTAATAGTTATAATTGATAGATATTGACTCATCCTTGTCATGATGTTTTATTATTGGTGATACTTTTATTTCTTGTTTTTTGTTTTTGTTTTTGTTTTTTGTTTGTTTTCCTTTCACATTAGTTTCTTACCTTGCCTGGTGGCTTCCCTCTGTTGGGCCTAATGGAGTTGTGATCTTCACTGTGTTTTTCTGGGATATTGCTTAGGATTGTTTGGAGTTCTGGTTTGGTATTCATGAATTTTCTCAGGTATTCTTTGTCATGAAAGAATGTAATTTCCCCATCGATTTTGAAAGATAATTTTGCAGGATACAACAGTCTAGGTTGGAAGTTATTTTCTTTTAGGGCTTCAAATACTTGACTTCAGGCTCTCCTTGACTTGAGGGTTTGTGCTGAAAAATCTGCCATGATTCTGATAGGCTTTCCTTTTAAGTTGATTAGTTTCTTTTCTCTAACTGCCTGTAGGATTTTGTTCTTTTGTTGAGTTTCTGGGATCTTAATTATTATGTGTCTAGGCATAGATTTTTTTTGATCATGGCTAATTGGAGTTCTATATGCTTCACTTCTCTGAATGTCCAATTCTCCACCTCTGTCTGGGAAGTTTTCTACTATTAGTTCTGTAAACAGTTTTTATGTCAATTTTATTTTCTCCTGTTTTTTCATGGACTCCTATAAGTTTTATCTTATTCTTCCTTGCACCATCTAGCAGCTGCTGGATTGATTTTTCATGGTCCCTTACTATTTTTAAGAAATCTCTGTTTTCATGGTCCTTAAACAGAATCCTGTCTTCTATATCTGATATTCTCTCTTTAGATTCCCTCAGTCTGCTATGCATGCTTACAGTGGAGTTTTTAATCTCCTGAATATCTGTTTGAATCTCTTTCATGGATTCCATTTCCTTCTTATGTTGGGTGATCATGGTTTCTATTTTTTTCTTATCCCGGGCATTTACGGCTTCCAGCATATTTTGGAGCTCATTTTTTAATCTGTTTCTGTTCTAGAGCATCTAATTATGTCTTTCACTCTGTTCACAATCTCTGTAGTCATCTGGGAGATTATTTCTGCTTTGAATTTATCTAGAGCCTCATTCATCTGTTTTGTTACTTCCTGTGCTATCAGTTCAGGTTGTCCAGGTGGTTGATTATCAGACTTTTCCACCTCATTTTCCCCAGAAATTGCCTTTTGTGGGGTGGAAGCCTGGGTATGTGGCTTACTTAAATGTCTTCTCATTTTTGTTTTTGGTATTGTCAGTTATAAGTCAATGAGTCCCAGTAAGCCAGTCACAGACCCATGATATTCAGAGAGACTTCAGGCTGCAAGTCTCAAATTGAGCTCTCTGCCCTCCCACAGGGCCAAACTCCACAAGGCTCTACTGCAGGTTCCAGCTGTCTTTCCCCTGAAATAGTCCAGGATCAAATGGGAGGTGATGATCCCTCCAACTTACCAAGTATGGTGGTCTGGTGTGCCTATATTGCAGAGAATATCTTCACTTTTCTGGAGGGCTTCAGTTTTCATCAGGGAGCCTGAAAGAGGCCCCCTCTCTGCTGTTCACCTCTGCAACTCAGGACAACGGTCTTTACGTCCCTCTGTGCCTCTATAGTGTGGAACTGTGTAGCTGCACAGCCAAGAGGCCAGAACTGGGGAGCAGGAGGATGGTGTTACAGGGTCCCACACAGCCAAGCTGGTGGCCTGTGGGCCTGTGGGGGGGATGGTGGCGGGGGCGTCCTCATCGTCTCTTGGATGCAAGTGGATGGGGCAAGCTGGAAGGAGCAGGGCACAGCTACCCGCGTCTGTGCATGTTTTGATGTGTAAGTCAGGTCATGTCTCCCACCTGCCTTCAGTGGCTTTCCATGCTCCTTCCTTGCCAGCTGGGTTGTCTGCTGCCCACTCCTGCCGAGGTCGCTGAGGCTGCTGGTGACACCTCCAATGCTTGAAGAGCTCTGTCGAGTTTTGAAATGTCCTCCTGACTCCGTTCATCAGATTTACAGTTGAATTTGCCAAAAATACCACTCCAGGGCCTTGGGCATGTGAAGGAAAGAATTGCCAAGCACACACCTCATAGCAAGTAGCAAGTTGCTACATTAATTCAAGATGGCAAGACAATCGCAGGAAGAGGCAGGACAAAAAGAAAAAGGAAGAGGAACAAGAACAAACCCCGATGGCCCTCTGGGGGAACATCTAGACACAAACTGTAACACTATTAAGTAATAAATGGATCACAGAAGAAACCAGGAAAGAAATAGCATAATTTTGGGAATCAAATGACAATGAAAATGCAATATGCCAAAACCTATAAGACTCAATAAAAACAATTCTAACAGGGACATTGATAGCTGTGAATCACATATTAAAGGATTGAGAGATCCCAAATAAATAACTGAATGATAAATCTCAAGGACCTAGAAAAAGAAGCACAATTAAAATCTAAAATAATTAGAAGAAAAGAAATTATACAGATCAAAGTGGAAATTAATGAAATAGAGACTAAAAAATGCATAAAAGATCAATATATCAAAGAGTCAATTCTTTGAAAGGACAAAGAAGATTGATTATTCTTTAGCAAAACTTACCTAAAAGGACAGAGAGGGGTCAGGGATTTAGCTCAGTGGTGCCACATTTGCCTTGCAAGTGCAAGGTCCTGAGTTGAATCCTCAGTACAAAAAAAAAGACATAAAAACCCATATCAATGAAATTAGAAAGTAAAGAGGCAAGATCACAAATAACAGTATGAAAATCTAGAAGATTATGAGAAAGTACTTTGTAAACTTATATCCCAGTAATTCTTAGAACCTAGAATAGAGAACTTGCTAGAGACATGTGAAGTACCAAAATTAAACCGATTTGATTCAAAAGAAATCTTTGAATAGAGCAATATCATGCAACAAAATAGAGAGAATAATAAAATCTCTACCAACAAAGAAAAGCTCAGAATCCCAATGAATTGATCACAAAATTCCACCAGAACTTCAAGGACAATCTCATGTCAAGCTCAAATTTCTTTAATTAAATTAAAAGCGAAGGAAGCACTGCCAAACTCATTCCTGAAAGCTATAATTACCCTGCTAGCAAAATTAGACTAAGATTAAATAAAGGATTACTATAGGACATACTTTTTAATTAAGATAGATGAGAAAATTCTTAAAGAGTTACTGTACAACAGGATGCAGTAAATTACTAAAAAATTAACTCATTATGAACAAATTGTCTTCAACCCAGGAATGCAAGATTGGTTCAATATATGTAAACCAATAAATGTAATACATTTCATTAAGGGAAGCAAAGATAAAAATCACATGATCATCTCCCTAAATGTAGAAAAAGCTTTTGACAAAAACAACATTCATAGAGGATTTTTAAAAAAACAACAAATAATGATAGGTATAAAAAGACTTTTTCTTAAACCACCAAAATTCATCTAAGACAAACCCACTGCCAACATCACACTAAATGAGGAAATTAAAAGGATTTCCTCTAAAATTATGAACAAGACAAGGGTGTCCACACCTACCATTCTGTTCAATATAGCACTTGACATGTTATCCAAGAGATCAAGGCAGAGAAAAAAAATGATTCATAAAGTAAAATCGAACTATCTTTGTTCATAGATTACATGATCTTTACATAGAAAACCCCCAAAGTCCACTGAAACCCCTAGAATTAATAAATTCAAAAAAGCAATGGTAAAAAACAAGCACGTAAATGAAAACAATGTTGTATTTCAAATATGAATCTACCAAGAAATAAATTACAGAAACAATCCCATTCACCATAGCTTCAAAAGAAACTTAAATACTTAGTAACTAATCTAACAAAAGAAATGAAGGACCTCTAAACAAAAACTATTGTACTCTGAAAAAGGAAATTGCAGAAGACCTCAGAAAATTGAAAAATATTCCTGATTCTAGATAGGAAGAACCAATATAGTTGAAATGGCAATATTACCGAAAATGATACATGGATTTAAAGCAATCCCAATGGAAACATCAGTTATATTTCTTTAGAGAACTAGAAAATAATTTCTAAAGTTTGTATAAAACCAGAAGATAATAGTATGGTAAAAGCAACCATAGGTGAAAAGAGCAAATAAGAGACAACAGAATCCCAGATTTTGAGTTATATTGCAAAGTTGCAATAAGAAGAACATGATGCTTGCACAAAAACAGACATGCAGATTCATTCAGAAAAAGGAAGGCTGAAACAATCCAAGGTACATTTAGCCGTATGAGAAAAAAATTGCCAACTATTCCTTCTAGTCCTCAGACAAAGGATATTATCTACAATGTATAAAGAACTCAAAAAAATAGATCTTCCTCCAAATAAAAATCCAATACAAGAAAAGGCAATTGAAAGGAATAGACACTTGTCAGCAGTAAAAATGGCCAATATGTATATAAAAAAGTGTTCAGCATCTTTGGCCACTAGAGAAGTGCAATTCAAAACAACATTGAGATTCCATCTTAATTCACAAAGAATGATGATTATCAAAGACTTTAAAAATGCTGGTGATGTTGTGGAGAAAAATGAACCCTTCTACGTTTATTGTAGATAATGAATACGGACATTCCTTAAAAATAGATATTACAATTGATGCAGCTATAACCCTTCTATCATCCCCAAAGAGTTACAGATGTTATATTACAGAAATGCATGCATATCCATATTTATAACCTCACAGTTCACAATAACTAACTCATGAAAATGAAAACAGCCTATTTTTTGATCAACAGATGAACCGAGAGAAATAATATCTTTCATATACACAATGAAGAACTACTCACCCATAAAGAAGGATAAATTAGAGTCATTTCTAGGAAATAGGTGCACCTTTAGACCTTAATGCTAAATAATATAAATAAGACTCAGAAAGTTAAATATCACATGGTTTCTCTTACATGAGACACAAAGTATAAATAATTTAAAGAGAAGAGTAAAAGATTGATGATTAGAAACAGAAATACAGACATTGTGATGTAAGGACAGTAGAAAAAGGGAAGGAAAGAGGTAGGGAGGATTAAGTTGCCATTACCAGTTCCTCACTATGAACGTGATTATTATGTATCAAAACATAAACTAAGAAAATGTTAACGAAAGATTCACTGTTCTTCATCTCTGTTCTATGCAGGTTTTCCGGGGACTTAATAATGTTCACTCACTCTCCTTACTCAAATGCTAGTATCTTCTAGAGAGACCCTCAGAAGCATACACCGAACTAGTTTTACCAGTCATGATTGTATACAAAATCCCAATCCAGTTTACACATAACATTTACTATATCACACCTTTAGTTGATATGTGCTTTGTTAATAAGTATGTTTTTATCACAAAAGATTGAAAACCAAGCTCTTGAGGTAATTGTTATCTAAAATACTCTATTAATTGAAGTTAGAAGATTTTCCTCAAAACATTTGGGAATTGAGACTATCAGTTTAATGTTGAAGATGCAAAGAATATTTATTTATTCAAATAGCTTGGTGACCTTTCAAAGAATGTGGTTAAAAATACTTGTTTTCAAAAATTTCATATAAATGAATGCCCAAATAAACAAATATGGAAAAGACCTTTTTATAGCTGAAGTTTTCAAAGTTTATTTGGTAGAAACACTTGGAGTTTTTCAGTAAAAAATTGCAGCATCAATCCTTTTCTCCAATGTTTGGTGGATGTTTCCTTCTTTTTAAGAAGAAAATTGCTTCTAAACTAGTACCCAAAGATAACTTTTTGCAATTCTTGCTAACCACAATTTAATAAACATTTTATAAAGGGACTTTATTCAAAATAATTTAGGAAGTAGCTACCTGCATGACTAACTCTTTTAAGTTTTATTTTGAAATGACACATAATTGTACACATTTGTGGAATGTAGTGTGGTGTTTTTATACATGTCTATGTTATTTAAGGAGCAAATTAGGGCAATTACCATGCATCATCTCAAACATTTATATTTTTTCAAACTTTGATTTTTTGCAGTGAGAACTTTGAAAATTCTTTCTTCTAGCTCACTTGAAATATGCAATATATTTTTAATTACGGTCACTCTCCTGTGGAATAAAACAGCGACATTCGTTGTTCCTATCTAATTGTGATATAGTATCCACTGACCAGCATTTCTCCATCTGCCATCCTCATGAATCTCCCCAAACTCTTGGAACTCCCATTTAATCTCTGGGTCTATGAGATCAACTTGTTTAGAATACATATATCAATGATATTGTGTAGTATTTGTTCTTGTGTGTGTGTTGCTTTTTCCTCTCATATAATGTTTTTCAGCTGCATCTCAATTGTGTATATAGGTCATGTGTTTTTTATCCACTTCTCTGTCAATGGACATTTAGGTTATGTGTCTTCCATTTGTGTAACAAATAGTAGAGATAATCAACTTTTGGATCACAGTTTTGAACTTGTTCCATGAACTGCCCCCCTTACTTCTGGGCCTGTGAGAGGGATCAGATTAATGGTGGATAACACATTGTAGATACAATTGCTCGCTTCATGGCAGAAAATGAAAAAGAGAAAGAAGAGATAAGGGCTCACAATGCCACTCAAATTTATGGTCCCAAAGACCTAAAATCTCCCACTAGATCCCCACTTTTAAGGTTTCCACCAACCCTAATTAGCATTAATGAGGGGAACCACCATCATTATATAGCCTTAGGGCAACACTGAATATCCAAACTAGAAGGTTTATTACATATCTTAGATATTGTGAATAGTGAAACCACAAGTATGCTTTCATAAGAAGTTAGCAAGCTACTATATAAAAATTGACTATTACTTGTTTATAAATAGTCACTATTTGACACATACAGCTTCATTTAAATTTTGTTTGGGAGGTAATGTAACAGAGGACTGTAACATTTTATAAGTCATGAATTAGATGAATAAGTCTGAGCAGTGAAGAAATGACATGTAAGACTCAAGAATGTCATGATAGGAATAAGTTAATTATTGCCACAATTCAAGTAAGAGAAAATGATCCTTGAAAAAAATAGCATTTTAGGAGGAAATAAAGTCTTAAATATAGAAGACATTAGAATGTAGAAAAAAATACATAGAGAAATCTAGGGTGATTCTAAATTAGGTAAAAACATTAATAGCTTCTCTAAGGAAAACAGACTGTAATAGTTCATTTAATATTTTTGAAGTGCTGAGTATTTCATAATAAAATATACAAAGACACCTTTGCCATTGATTTGAAGGGAAATATTGAAAATTCAAAAGAAATATTGACATAAAATATGGATTTTAATATAAAATATTTTCTTTTTAAGTTTTCATTTAGGATCTCTACAAAAAGTAGCATAATTCAAGCCCAATAACTTAGAAGAATTTAATGGTATTCTTGTATTAGGCAGACTATAGGTAAAATAAAAAAGACAATAGAATGGACCAAGCCCAAAAAAGAAAGGAAAAATTAGGATTCTTCAGGAGATAGCTTGATTTGGGGCATAGAACAAAAGGAAATAACAAAAATGTCCTTTTCAATTCCTCTCTGGGCTGCATGATCCATTCGGGTTCTACAGATTTCCAGGAAAAAGGACCAACTGGGGACTCTGTACAATTGTTTGCTGCTTGCTACTATAAAATTTTTATTTTTCATTTATGCTTCCTTTAATCACTCCTATTTCAAGTGAAACAAATATGCTAAAGTGTACAACTTACTTTTGTCTCTAACTTTTGTCTTTTTTCGTTTTCTGGTAAACATTGGTAAAAGGACTACCTTGACTGCAGTTGTGATTGCCTTTCAGATGAATGAGTCAGCCAATCTGTGATTCCCAGAAAGGAAAAAAGAGGAATAAACACACTTCTGTCATTTGCCTATTCTGCCAAATCACTGAGCAAGAGTGAGAAACTTGAATTCCCAGGGCAAGTTGAGAACATCAAACTAGCTAGACTAGAGAAGTCTTCTTAACCATTCAGGTTTTGGAATTCTCATCCTTTGAACCAAAACAAGTATTGTTTAAATCATAATTTTTTTGAAAATTAGAAGTTAGAAGTTATTGAGTCAAGAATGAATCAATATGAATATTTCACTGCTTAGAGACAAAATATTTCTTACAGCAATAAAAATGAAGCAAAGCTACAGTTCGCTTTTTACTTTTAATGGTAGGTGCTAAATTTAAATATTAAGTTCAAATGTTCAATTGTTTATTTTAAAAATATAATTATATCATTTACCAACTATTAAAGGTCTCCATATCAAATACTTTTCTAATCATATTGTAAGGTGCCAATTGTTTTCTGCAGGTATAATTTGAGATGTTTTACTATCTTTTCTATTCTAAATATTTATTTTGGTAACTGCAGCATATACTTACAGATAAAGAAAAACTATTTTAATAATTTAAAGTGAGAAAGAAGATACTAATTCTTGTTTATAACATCATAATTTTTGAAGGAGTAAAAAGTAGAAAATATTTCTTGGAAAAATTAATCATTTAATAATAAATACTTAATAATGTTTATAATTATTGATCTATAAAACTTTATAATAAATATTGAATTACCTACACGTTTATTCTTTTTCTTAAGTAGTTTGTGGTGAAGCAAGATTAAAGAGCTCATTTAGTTAAATGTAATAATAAAATTATGTTTATACGGGATTATTGAAAAAAAGAATTTTTTAAGAGGATCAAATGAGAACATGGTTGAGAATTAGTGGACTCTGTAAGATATAACATTAGTGATTGCCTTCTCTCACAGAAATTTTAAAAAGAATTATTTTTATTATGATTATCATAGAAATGCTATTCTGAAGGAGATGTATTTCTAAATGAAAAATCTTTATCTTTCAGTAAAAATGTTATTTTTTAAGGAAAATCTTGAAATTATATTTTGTCTCTGAAGAAGAAAGACATAAAATACACTTTATAAAGAGTATTGTTTAATTACATATACATAATTTCTTTGCACTATATAAGTATGATAAGATTTTTGAAGTTACCCCTTAACCCTTCCTTCATCTACAGCTTTATCTCCTGAAAATTATTATTACCAGTGGCAAGGTACTTTCAATTCTTTTTCAATAGATTTATAAAACAATAAACTGATTGATAGTAATTTATTTATCCTGTTAGTAAATGTCATCATTTATTAATCGAAGTCATCAGTATATTAGTATTTTTCAAGTCTTGGTAATAGATATTCAAGTCTTTTTTTTACTACTTATGGCTCCATATTAATGATTTTATTGCCTGATAACATATTTTGATAGTAAAGTTTTATGGCATATAAATCTAACTTATGAATACTAAGATTATTTTTAAATAAAAAGTAACACAATTTTTTTAAGCATGCCCAGAAAATACAGCACTATATTCAACACAGAAAAAACTTTTTCTCTGTCTGAATATTTAATGTGTTGTGTTCAAAGACTTTAAATCAATTATTGATTCAGAGCTTTCTTTCATGGCATTTCTGCATGGAATACCACTAAACACA
Source organism: Heterocephalus glaber (assembly GCF_000247695.1). Next base: position 27,113,393 of record NW_004624759.1, read on the forward strand.
TTTTATAGTATAAATATCAATGGATTGTCTGAGAATTTTAGCAAATGATATTTGACTAGTTCAAACATAGTAATGATTTCCAGAAGTATAAATAACAAGCTTATGAATTTTTAAACTTAATTTGTGTACTGTTTTCTTTTACTTGTTTCTAGCTTTGAAAACATTGATAGTTATCACCAATTATTTGATAATCCTACAAGGTTTATCTGCCATTATAATACCCTAAAATTGCATTTTACATGACTGAGAAATTGAAATAATTTAATTCAGGGTATATAATTTCTCACAATTTTTAAAAAATCAGGAAACCCAGTATTTAAGAGTAATGGACTAAACAAATTTGAATTAGACATGAAAATGCCTCCCTAGCTTTTGAGCCCTATCATCTTAAACAGCAGCACAATATATTTTTTTTTCTTAAATTCTTTTATTGGTACATTTTAGGTATACAGTACATTTACATTTATCATTGGATGCTTGTACGAGTACATGATGTATCTTGGTTCTTTCTTTTCTCCATTGCCTGTGTGCCCTTCATCCCCTCCACCCCTCCCTATTTACATAGACTTCGTTTCCATTTTTTTTTCTTTTCTCATAATTTTTCCTTTCCTTTCTTTCCTTTCCCCTTCCCCTCCCACCACCTGTACTCCTTTGAACCTTTTCCTATTTCAAAGTATCCATTACTCGTTATTAATCCTTTTAACCCTTATTTACACTCTCAGTTTCTCACACTAGAGAAACTATTCAGTATTTACACATGTGTGTCCTATTTATTTCACTTAAGAGTATGGCCTCAATAGTCATCCATTTAACTATAAATGACTCTAGTTTCTCATTCTTTATGGCTGAGAAGTACTCCATTTTATAAAAAACAAAACAAACAAACAAAAAAACACCACATCTTTTTTATCCAGTTTCCAGATGATGGGCAATAGGGCTGTTTCCAAGCTTTAGCTATTACAAACTGTGCCGCTATAAACATGGGTGCACATATATCTCTGTGGTATGATTCTTTTAATTCTTTTGGGAAGATACCTAGCAACAATATGTTATCTATTACAGTAATTTTGCTTCTTTTTTTTTTTTCTATACCGGGAATAAAACTCAGGATCTTCTGCTTTCCAGGCAGGTGTGGCACCACTGAGACACATGCCTGGCCTGCTTATAACAGTGATTTTAAAACATCATTCCATAAATATTAAGTTATTTAGATATATTTCCACTTTCCCAAAATTTATCACTTAAACAAAATATGTTTATTATCTAATTAGTAATCTACTACCCAATTAATACCTTGTAGTTAATAGAATTTTTAAAACACATACACACAAAGCCACAAACACATATAAAAATTTTAAAACATAGAAAATAAACTTAAATTTTAAAACTTGGTAGAAAACCAAAACAAAAATCTACCAATTTTTACATTTGACACTTTTTTTCTTTCAGAAAAAAACTGCCTTTAAAGTATTAAAAATACTAATTTAGAGAAATTAAATTCAAAGATGTAACACATTTGTGAATTTTCCAGTCTACATTAGTTTTTGGGCCTTTAGTTTTGTACAGAACTTTTCTTTCCTACAGTCATTGAGATATGTTAGCTATGTCTCTCTTTTGTACTTCTGAATTTACCTTGTAGCTGTAAAATGTGTTTTTTCCAACATCTGCTTTAAGTACTATTGAATGACTGTCTTGCTTTGAAAAGCTTTGTGTGAAAACCATTTAAGTGTTTGATGAAAGAAGTCAGTGTGGTGTAACAAAAGAACTAGGATTGAGTCTGACAGGAAGTGTCGGGAAAAGGCACAGTTGGAGAGCCATACAAAATGGCAGAGCAAATAGAATAAGCTGGATATCAGTCTAAGATGTAATTCATGAAACAATTCAGAACCAAGGGCATGATTTAATATCAGGAAGAAAAGCCACAGAAAATATGAGAACAAAGTCCAAATATTCAGGTGATAAGTGCAGGAGGGACACTAAAAAGATTTAAAATTTGCAGAAACATAAATGTGTATGAAAATCAGCAGGGTGATCCAATGCTCCAAGAAGGACCCATGATGATATTTACTGTGAGTTTCAAGATGGTAGTGATCAAAACTTATATATATATATATATATAATCAGGAAGAGCAGTTGGTAAAATGATAAACTAGATTATTTCCAAGAACCAAAGCAGAAACCCTAACTCATTGATAGCTGTTGCACTTTTTCTCCAGATTTTACTTACTCGATTCTTAACTGAGAGTTTTTTTCTGGAAATCTGTTCTGCTTTAATTATCTATTAGTTTATTTTTGAACCAATTTCAATTTGGTGCTATTTTTCTAGATTTATGACAGCTTTTTCATTGTGGTACTATTGCTCAGTACATTTTACTATTGCTTTTTGACTATATTTGATCTTGAGTATCTTCACAAGAATTTTGGAACTGCTTGTTGATTTTCAGAAAAATTAGTTCTGTGGGTGCTAAGTCTATAATTTATATTTTTAAAAATATGCATATGTATATATAATTGAGTTTCTCAAAAGATAAATATGGCACATTACTAGGTTTACTTTGTTAACCATTAAATTTTCTCATCAATGTTGCCTATTTTTCAAATTTAATTTCCATTAAGTTTATTATAAGCCCTTGATATTTTGATGTTATTGTAATTTATGTTTGAAAATACATCTTTCCATTTATTGGATTAAACAACATATTTCAATGTTTTATAGTCTTAAGTATGGAAATGGAGATATATAAAACTTTCATAGATTTTTAAATTATATATTTGGCTTGTTTCTGTATTGCCTTTTGGTGTCACTGAATAATTATTTTCATTTTTTAATTTATGAAAACCACTGCTCTGAAGAATAAAATTTAATTTTCTGTATTAAATTTTTGTATAATACATCACCAAAGAGATATTTTGTAGTTTTTTTTTTAAATGTATGTATAACCATTTTTTCTGAATATTTTGAAAATTTTAGTCCTTTCAGATCTTCGTGTCATTTATATTTTCCTCTTTTAAACATTGGATGCTTTATAAATTTATCTATTTGAAAAGCAATTGTGACTTTCTTCCATGTTTTGTTCCCTCTTTACTTTCTCTTTTTCTAAGATTCTAATTTCATGTGTATTATTCCTTTGAATTTTTTCCCAAGTCTTTTTATATTTTTGTGCTTTTCTCCTTTTTTACTATATTTATATTTAGGTGTTTTGTGCATGTATATCTTCCCATTTCTAGTATAGTTTTTTGATCCAATTTGCTATTGGGATCCCATATTTAGTTAATTAAATTTATAATTTTGTCATGGAAAATCTATGTGATTTTAAAATAAATTACTGGTCAAATTGTCCATTTCATCTGTCTTCTTTTTCTTTCTGTGTCTTCTCTTTTTATTTCTAGTTATTTTTTATTCTTTTTTGAAAATTCCAGTGTCTGCATAACCTGTATGCATTGTATTCTATTGCAAAGTTTTCTTCTTTGGTTGGAAACCCTTGATTGAATCTCTTGATTCATTTTCTTCATGTACCAATTAAATTTAGATGATTGTTGATAATTTTGCATAAAGAATTATAAGCATTCTGAGTTATGTTTGTTTTCTTTAAAGAGAAACAATTCTTTTCTGGCAGGTACATCAGTACTCATGTTAATGTAATAAGTTAATAAACCAACTTGAACCAGTTTTCCAGTTTTTAAAAGTCAAGATATCCAACAGACTGGCAGAATGGATTAAGAAGCAAAATCCAAAAATATGCTGTATACAAGAAACACACCTAGTTCAAAAAGAAACTCATAGACAGAAAGTAAAAAGATGGGAAACAGTTCTCCATGTGACAGGATCCCAGAAAAAAGCAGGGATAGCTATCTTATTTGCAGACAAAGTAAATTTCAAACCAAAGCTAAGAGAGATGGAGAAGGTCACTACATCCTTGTAAAGGCAACAATCCAAGAGGAAGAGATGACAATCATAAATATATATGTACCAAATACTGATCCTCTCAACTATACAAAACAAATATTAAGGGACATGAAAAACCAAACAAGCACTAATACAATTGTAGTGGGGGACCTCAATACCCCACTGTCACAAATAGACAAATCATCTAGACAAAATGCAACAACAAGATACTGGCACTGAACGAAGGTTTTGAACAAATGGATTTAATAGATGTCTATAGAGTGTTTCACCCCACAAAATCAAAATATACATTGTTTTGGGTTTCACATGGGTCATTCTCCAAAATAAACCACATACTATTTCTTAGAACATGTTTGAGTAAATGCAAAGCAATTGAAATTATCCTGTGCATATTATCAGACCATAGTGCAATTAAATTGGAGATCAATACCATAGGAAACCGCAAAAACTTCACAAACACAAGGAAATTGAATAACACTCTCCTGAACAACCAATGAGTCACAGAGGAAATTAAAGAAGAAATTAGATAGTTTTTACAATTTAATGATAATGCCAGTACAACATGCAGGAATTTATGGGACACAATGAAAGCAGTTCTAGGAGGAGTGAATGCCCACTCTAGGAAAATAGAGCAAGCTCAAATAAACAACCTAATGGTGAATCCTAAGCTCTTAGACAAAGAAGAACATAACAAAACAAAGCTCATACAAGGGAGGAAATTATAAACATCAGAACAGAAATCAATGCAATGGAGACTAAGAGAATGATACAAAAAGTCAACAAATCGAAGAGTTGGTTTTTCAAAAGAATAAATAAAAACCATAAAGTTTTAGCCAACCTTGTAAAAGAAAAATGAATGAAAAGGCTCAAATCCATGCAATTAAGAGTGAAAAAGATGAAGTCACAACAGATCCAGCAGAAATCCAGAGGATCATCAATACCTACTTTGAGAACCTGTACTCTAATAAAATGGAAAACCCAAAAGAAATGGACACATTTCTAGATACATATGAATTAACAAAGTCGAACAAAGAAGATATAAAAGTTCTAAACACCCTAATTACAATCAGTAAAATTGAAGCCCTAATTAAAAATTTACGAGAAAGAAAAGCCCAGGTCCTGATGGCTTCACTCCTGCATTCTTAAGATATTTAGAGAAGAACTATTGCCACTACTCTTTAAACTCTTCAATGAAATTGAAAGGGAAGCAATACTTTCAAATTCACTCCAGGAACCAAGTGTTACTTTGATTCCAAAACCAGGGAAAGACCCAACAAAAAAAGAGAACTACAGGCCAATCTCACTAATGAATATTGATACAAAAACCTCAACAAGATATTGGAAAATGGAATACAGAATGTTATCAAGAAGATCATACACCCTAACCAAGTCAGATTTATCCCAGGGATGCAAAGATGTTTCAACATACATAAATCAATAAATGTAATACACTGTATTAACAGAGTCAAGGACAAAAACCATATGATCATCTCAATAGATGCAGAAAAAGCATTCAACCAAATTCAACACCCATTAATGATAAAAAAAAACCCTTCAGAAAATTGGAATAGAAGGTCTCTACCTCAATCTGATAAAAGCCATCTATGAAAAACCAACACCCAACATCATACTAAATGGTCAAAAACTGAAAACCTTCATGAATCAGGAACTAGCCAAGGATGTCCACTATCACCACTCCTGTTCAGTATAGTTTTGGAAACATTACCCACAGCAATTAGACCAGAGAAAGAAATAAATGTAATAAAGGTAGGAAAGGAAGAAGTTAAACTGTCATTGTTTGCTGATGATATGATAGTCTACACAGAAGACACAAAAAACTGCCAAAAGACTTAGAGATTTAATTGGCAAATTCAGTAGAGTAGTTGGATACAAGGTAAACACTCAAAAATAAATAGCCTTCTTGTACACAAATAACAGACTCACTCAGAGAGAAATTAGCAAAACAATCTCTTTCACAGTAGCATCCCCAAAAATGAAATATCTAGGAATCAATCTAATGAAGGAAGCAGAAGAACTCTACATGGAGAACTACAACACTCTGAAAAAAGAAATTGAAGAGTATATAAAAAAATGGAAAGACATACCCTGTTCCTGGGTAGGAAGAATGAATATAGTGAAAATGGCCATACTTCCAAAACTGCTACACAGATTCAATGCAATCACTTTTGAAATCCCAACAGTATATTTCACAGAACTAGAGAAAACAATCCAAAAATGCATTTAGAAGCAGAAGACACCTAGAACAGCAAAAGCAATTCTAGTAAACAGAGACATGGCAGGATGTATCACAATCCTCAACTTGAAGAAATTATACTACAAAGCCACTGTGATAAAACACATGGTACTGGGAAAGAAACAGACTCAAAGATCAGTGAAATAGATTTGAAATGCAGAAACAACTCCAGACAAATTCAGCTACCTCATCTTTGACAATGGAGCCAATCATCCTCACTGAAGGAAAGATAGCCTCTTTGGTAAATAGTGTTGGAAAAACTGGATATCAACTTGCCAAAGATTAAAACTAGACCCCTATCTTTAACCATTCACCAAACAGAAATCCAAGTGGATTAAAGATCTAAATATTAAAACAGAAACACTAAGCTTGCTGGAAGGTAAGTTAGGTAGAACTCTCAAAGACATTGGCATAGGAAAAAACTGTATGAACAAATCCTCAGTGGCACAGGAACTAGCACAAAGTATCAACAACTAGGATCTCATCTTTTTAAAAAGCATCTGCACTGCAAGAGAAACCACAAACAGAGCTACAAGATAACCTACAATGTGGGAAACAAATTTTACCAGCTGTTCCTCAGACAAAGATCTGCAATATAGAACATATAAAGAACTAAAAAAAATCATACCCCCAAATATAAAAACCCAATTTAAAAATGGGCATCTCAAATGAACAGACATTTTCTCATAGAAGTAAAAGCAGCAAATGATCATATGAAAAAATGTTCAACATCACTGGTCATTTGAGAGATGCAGATGAAAACAACACTGAGAATCCACCTCACCCCACAAAGAATGGCTGCTATCAAGAAATCAACCAATAATACATGCTTTTGAGGAGAAATGAACCCTTCTTCATTGTTAGTGGGAACGTAGACTGGTGCAACCACTGTGGAAATCAATATGGAGATAACTCAAACAACTAGGATTAGAAGTCCCATTTGACCCAGCTATTCCCCTGCTGGGTATCTTCCAAAAAGAATTAAAAGAATCATACCACAGTGATATATGCTCACCCATGTTTATAGCGGCACAGTTTGTAATAGCTAAAACTTGGAAACAGCACAATTCCGCATCAACTAGAGACTGGATACAAAAGATGTGGCTTTTTGTTTTTTGTTTTATAAAAAGGAGTACAACTCAGCCACAATGAACAAGAAACTAGAGATATTTATAGCTAAGTGGATGCACATTGAGGCCATACTCTTAAGTGAAACAAATAGGACACACATGTAAATACCGAAGAGTTTCTCTGGTGTGAAAAACTAATAGTGTAAATAAGGATCAAAATATATAATTGATATTGTGTAATAGGAAAAAAAGGTCTAAAGAAGCAAGGGAAGTTGGAGCAGTAGGGGAAAGGAAAGAAGGGAAAAGAAAAATATGAGACAAGGAAAAAAATGGAAACAGAGTCTTTGTAAATAGGGAAGGGTGGCGTGGGTGAAGGGAGGTCAGGGGAATGGGGGGAAAAAAAAAACCAAGATATGTCATGTAAAGGTACAAGATCACAATGATGAATGTAACTGTATTGTATACATAAAATGTACCCATAAACTTCAGAAAATGCAAAAAAATAAAAGATATCCAATTCACAACCTTCCTTTAAGAATTCATTTTCCAGAGTGCCCAAAAAACGGCTAGGGTGTAAATTATTTTGCATACACTTTCTAAAGATGTGAACCTGATTAGGTTCTGTCTTTGATTTACCTTTTCCTGGTCATAAGTGATGCATCTGTTGCCTATTTGTATGTCTTTGGAAAACTAAATTCAGAGCCTTTCATAATTTTTAAGCGCATGATTTATTTTTGGATTTATTTTTTGTTTAGTTATTTTGTTTGATCTTCTGCTGTTTGGGCAACTGAATTTTATATTTCTTATTCATTTAACTACTAATCCCTTATCAAATGTATGTCTGGTAAATGTTTTCTCCCATTCTGTAGATAGCCTTCATGTTTTGTTGACTATTTCCTTTTCTAGGCTGAAAGAATTTAGTGTGTTGCAGGCTCACTTTTTAAGTTTTTAATTTTTTAATTCTATTTTTAGGGTCATATCCAAAATATCATTGCAAAGCTTATGTCATGGAACTATTTCTTGTTCTAGTTCATTACATTTCAAATATGTTACTGATTTGTCTGGAATGTTAAATTTGGTAAGATGTGATTTGTAGCCTAACATTTACTCTCTCCTGGAATATGTGCCCTTAAAATGAATGTGCCCCTTATTGCTACTGAGTGGAATGTTCTTTTTATATGCATCTGTTGCATTCTTCTGATGTAAAGTATAACTCATATCCAATATTCCTCTATTGGTTTTCTGTCTGGAGAGTCTGTAAATTGTTGAAAGAGGGACCCTCAAATCCCCTTCTACTGCTATATTGCAATCAATTTATCCTTTAAGATCTACTAGTATTTACTTTAGTGTTGGGTGCTTCAATAGTCACAATTATTACTAATTATTGATGAATATATATTTTATCACAATAGTGTGACAGTATTTATCTCTTGTTTCAGATTTTGAATGAAAACTTATTTTGCGTTATTTAAGTATGATTAACTTCTGTTCTCTTTTGGTTACCATGTGCTTAAAATATTTTTTTCTAATCCTTCGCTTCCCATTTAGTATATATGAGAGAGAATTTATTTAGCGAAGCCTACTGTTGAATATATTTTTAATTCTTTTTAATATTTTCCTTCAAATATTTTTCTTTTCACATGTGATTTATGGAATTTTTGTATATTTTGATTCCTTTCTCTGTGTCATTTGTATGTACTAGAAATTTCTTCATACTAAGAAATACGAAGCTTCTATGAAAACTTTTATATTTAAAATAGCATATTTCAAAGTGATAACATATTGCCGGGGGTTTAGCTCAGTGGTTCAGCCGCCTGCCTCGCAAGCGCAAGGACCCGAGTTCAATCTCAGGTACCAAAAACAAACTAACAAAAAACAAATTGATGACACGTTCTATTGCATATGGAGTTTGTCTTTTTACTCCTCCCCCCAGTTGTATGGTATTATGTTATATTTTATATCTATATTATGTATCTATTAATCATTTTTATAGCAATCTATGCTTTTAGTGTATTCATCTATTAACTTGTATAGTTAAATTAAAAATGATTTACATAGAAGCTTTACAGTATTCCAGAATTCTGAATAACTTTAACTTTGCCAAATATATGATTTTCTGCTGTTTATTTAAATTATATATATATATTTATTTATTTATTTATTTATTTATTTATTTTGGTACTGGGGATCCAATTTGGGACCCTGCGCTTGCGAGGCAGGTGGTGGGGACACTGAGCTAAATCCCGGCCCTAAATGATATATTTTTACTTTAATATCCTTAGAGAGAAAAAAAGACTATATTCCATATTAAATGTATGAAATAGTGAGAATTCTTTTCCAAGAATGAAATATTTAGATATATATTTTATAATAATAGTGTATTATGCTTGTGTTCTCTCCATAAACATATGACATTCTCTTACAAATCACAATTATTTCTATGGTAGTTAACCGTGATCCCAAAATAAAATCTAATGTACATTTCTTATACAGGTATTGCTTACAATATTTTGGACTACTACAACGTCAAGTTCATTACCATCTTTAAATCAATTTTAGCCACTTTTAAAATTGAACAATCTCCTCAGTAGTTGGTGTAGAAATGTGAAATATTGATTTTGTGAAGAAATCAAGTCAATTTTCATATACAGTGTAGTTGTCTTTGGTCTTTTTCTGATTGGGTTCTCATGTTGTTATGTGCTATTTCCTTGAATCCCTGTAAAATCTAATCTAATTCTAAACTCCTGGTTCCACTTAAGTAAATCACCTAGCAAGAAATCTATGCCTGAGTGTGGGAGATTGCAATACAGATTATGCCCAAAGCAGGCTGTGAACAGTGCAGGCTGTGCAGAGTAAAACCCACAGTTGGCTTTTTTATAGAAGTGATTCTGACTGAAGCCTATGTGCCGAGGTCAGAGAAACTCACATCCAAATTCCATTCCCTCAACTAAAACCTTCTTAACTAGAAGAACAATGTCTTAACTACGGCCATAGATTTTGTCTATTCTGTTCCTAATTCAAGTATGCTTTGCCTTTTTCCTTTATGAGCCATGCTTATATTGATTTCCATAGAAACTGCACAATTACACAATCTTGCATGTAGTTTCATCCTCGCATGTAGCTCACTTTTCCCCCTATTGATTACTAATAAAAATCAATGGCCTGGATTGGCCAGTGCATTTTTTGGTTGTACCAGCATTGGTTGTCCTGGCAACCTGCTTGTTGTCCCTGTTAGTTCTGTATTTTAGTGCCCCCCGCCCCCCAGGCCTGAGTTGTACACTAGGCAGGAGACTCGTGCCTACTGCAGAGGTTTCTGGTAACGTTTCAGGGGTTCCCAATACCTGAGTTTCCAATTACACTGAAAGCTGTAAAATGAAAAATTTTAAGTATTCCTTCTAGTTATATGTTCTACCAGCCATTATTCTAAATCACCATCAGAGGTTCATGGAATTCTTCATTTCAATGTGTTAGAGTTAATCACATTAATTATTTTCTTAATGTTGAAAATATCCCATTTATAATGTAATAATCTCTTTAAATTCTCTTCTGAGTTCTTTAGATGTGATTAGTTACTATTAGTTTGTGTGTCTTCTTGAATTATAAAAAATCTAGATTCATGGTGTATTTTTACTGCTCATACTTGGCATTACCCATTTCTTTAGGGTCAGCTCAATGTTTTAGTACTTAATGGTATTTAAATACAAATGGCATTTAAACACAATGGCATTTAAAGATAATGATCTAGGTGCTAGCTCTATAATTATTACAGGAATGCCATTGCTTTTAGGCCTGGGACTATGAGTTTGTGCTAATGTGCACAAATTCAAATTATAGCACTTAGTCCCAATTGTGTATATGCAATATTTTTATCTGTATTCACTATAAGGACAATGAAAATATTAATTACTATTTAAAGTAATTTACTGGACATTCATTATATAATATAAATGTATTTACATATAACAAAATAGAAATATTTGTATATTCTTTATAATTGTCCTGCAGGATAGATGGATAACTGGTTCCAGGACAACCAGAGGTACTAAAGTCTGTGGACACTCAAGTTCCTTAAATGAATTGTAATATGTGACTTAAAATATGCACAACATTCTGTGTAAATTAAATCATTTCTTGATTACTTATAATGCCTAATAAAGTGTAAACAAAATGTTAGTAATTATTATATTGATTTGTTGATGAACTAATGACAAGAAAAAAATCTCCATATGTTCAAGAAAATGTTTTTATTACACCTTTTTTATCTGTAATTTCTAATTCATTTAATCAATGGATGTAGGTACCCTACAGATATATATATATAATTATATGAAAATTAAATATCTATTAGTTTTAACATTACCATACAAATCGCAATACTGTAAACGTGACAAACTACAATGGATTTTTGTTTTTAGAAACTACTACATGAAGGGTGTAGTATTAGTACACTATGTTCCAAATTCATTGAGATAAAATTATTTCCTCTACATGGCTATTTTAAATGTTACACACCTAATTTACTTAAGTTCTTCTTCATTTAATTTTATTCAATTAAATTATAATTTCTCCTCTGAATGCAACTTTATATTAAATATGTAAAATTCTGTGTCTAAGTTTCTATATATTCACATTAGAATGAAGTATTTAGAAGAAAAGAGAACTCTTTAATACTCTCACTATTTCTTACACTTGATCTTAGCCAAAAGGCTGAGAAGCGATACTCTACTTCTTAGACTGAAACTATCCAATCATGCTACAATTAGAGTTGAGCAAGTGTCATGAATCAATACTGTGAAACAAACTTTGTACATGTTTTGTTTCATATTTGTGGGTATATTTCTCTTCAGACTGTTGACTCAGATGAATGCACATGTAATTTTTTCCAGTGCTACTAATTTTCCTCCATAAGAGCCCTACTGACAACAGATGAGATTCCATTTTCCCCAGCCTCATCAACAGTGTTATGAATTTTTCTTTGATGTCAAATTGACAGGACAGAAGTGGCATCGCAAGATAGTTTAATCCTCTGCAGTGTAACACCCTAAGAGAGTGCAGTGCTCTTGAAAGTGAGAAATGAATTCACAGCTAAACCCATATTATTTCCCATTTAATTCTACAGTGCTTTCTCTGGTGAACTTTTTTATTATGATTAACGTTTTAAATACAGCCTCTCTTATCCCAAGTAAAACGACCCTGAAATGGAATAGAATTGTCAAAGTCATTTGAAATAGTTATATGTCCATTACTCATGCCATACACTTATATTGGAGACTGAGATAGAGAACATGTACATTAATATTTCTTGCATTGTAAGAATGATAGATGTAATTTTTTTAAACTTTATAATTATATTCAAAATAAAAATTGTGATGTGTTCAGTATAATAAGAACATGGATTTCTGCCTGTTATATACGTATAATATTCTAAAGGTAAACCATTGAGAAATGAAGCTGGTATTGGGTCTTAGATATACTTTTACATCCAATATTTTTCCTGAATTACAATTATGTACAAATATATTACTTGAAATTTCAAAATGAAAGGCTGTGAATCTATCTTTTTAACATTCTCATGGAATTAAAAATAAATAATTCAAATTTAAAATGAATCCAATTTTTTGAATTTTAGTGCAATGACACTTACCAATCAACAGACCCAGACAATAATAAGAAATTATAAGGTTAAATAATTCTCCCAGACTGTAAAACAATTTAGCAGCACATTTATTTTATCCCCGTCACTGGCATTATCGATCTTCAATTGGGCACTAGGGGGCAGTAGTATTCCTCTCATTCTATACTGTGCTCATTGTATTTTGCTGTGTTGTTTTTTTTATTTTTTAGTTTTTCCACACTGATATTCAGACTTTATGCATTATAATAAAGGATGTCTTTTATGTTTCCCTCCTCTACTGAATTTTACATATTATTCTGTAATGAAATAAGGCAACCTATTCATTCAATAGTTTTACCAAATATTTTTATTCATGTAATGAATACAGAAATAGCTCTTTGTAGGTTATCTAGAGATAAACAATGAAAACTTCTCATGTATAACTGTGAAAATGACATTCTAAAAAATGTATCATAAGAAATTAGATCAATAATAAAGAAGTTGAGTTACTCATAGATCCATGGGACTGTTAAAACATAATTTTATTTATCAAAATAGGATTTTGGCTGTAGATAAAATGTAGGAACAAGTCATTGAAAATTGGAAACTTTATATACCTGTTTAGAGATAGGAAAATTTTCTTGTATTACTTTGATTTTCCTTTAATTCCTTATTTTTGCTATTCACTTACTGAAGAATAGAAGTGAAATATTAAAATTTGAAAGAAAAATTGTTTTGCAAACCTTTCCATAAATATACTTATATAGAACAGAAGAGTGTATATCTATCTATCTACCTATCTTATACCCTAATTGATGGAAACAGTATTATGCTTTGGCTATCTCAAAGATACTGCCATTTTATTTAGAATCATATCATCTTTCCCATATATTGGACTCTGTTCTACAATTTGAAAAGGAAACATTTTTATTATTTTTTTCCTAATGTCACTTCTAGTATTAGTAATTTCACCATGAAAATATACACAATATTATCATTAAAATAAGAACTTTGAGTGGTTAAGTACTAAGGGAGAGGCAAACCATTCTGTAAAGGTCCTCAGAGCCTCTTCTTGAGTTGGTGTATTTCTGACAATTTCAGCCTTTTATGATTTTCAGTTATTTTATGGGTTCAATTTCCTCACCTATTTTTTTAACCTTTAAAACATTAGAAAGCTCTTATAAAAGTACAGAGGAAACATATAACAGCAGTCATTCTCGATTGCTACAAATGGATTGTGCCCAAGTAGATAAACAATAGTGTAACAGCTAGTTTTATATCTAAGTATCCATATCCAGACGAACACATCAGCTTCACTTTTGTAAACAAAGAAAGATCTTTGTTCTCAGAGAAAAGAAAACTTAGGAAATATCTGAAATGAAAATTAAATATAGTGATGGATTTATTGCTCTATTAAGAGCAAACACAAAAGCATTCGTTGATAATTCTAAACCTTACCAGTTCACAACATATGAGGTAAGTCATTTCAGATGATAGATCTGCCCCTTCATGATCCCATATACCCTGCTTCCCAATTTTATAAACTCAGCTAAATTTTCCACATACTTTGGCTATAAAATGGAAGAACTATTAACTTTTTTATCATGTGCTTCTACAAGGAAAAAATGACAGTTACTTTTGTTTTCTTCAGAATTGTGGATAAAAATCAGAAAACTGTGATTTTATAAACTTAATTGGGAAGAACTGATTTTATTAAATTCTCACAACAAAATTGAAATGCCTATGGACATTCTGAACACACAATTTGACATAATGACTTCCTCATTACTTAGCTATCATTTAATTTCAGAAGCCTATTCATTCCCAGCTTTAATGAAGAAAATTATTTCTGTTGTATTCATAAAATTTGAAAGTTGGTCTTTTGCAACGCAGAAGAATAAAGTTGTGAAGCTAGATAGGACTTCTACTACAAGCACAGAGATTCTGATCAAATCATGTTCAAAAACGTATGTAAACAAATTTAAAAATAGAAGTCTTAAATACAACATTAAAAGTTTAAGGACAGGTATTTGCTGTTGATATCATTACAGAGAACAGAAGATCTGAATTGAGACAATAAAGAGCTTACTGTGAAAGTTCTAATACCTAGGCAAATGCAGTAGGCCAATTATTAGCTAAAATTTCTTTTAAAAATTCATTACCACGGAAGAGACAAATTAACTATAATAAGAAAGGGGGCAAAAATATTGATTGAGTACAATTATAATAAATCCTATTAGAATTTAATACAAGTTAATTAAAAAATAGAGTCTGTAAAATTTCAAAGATCCCTGATGCCTTCATACAGATAACTTTTAAAGTTTTCCAGTTTTTCATGTGATTTCTTGCCTTTGCCCATGGTAGGAACAAGAATTAGTGAATATTAGCCTATATCCTCATATATAATCTTGTAAGAAACTTTCTTAGGGGAATTTGGTCTAGGTAAGTAGCCTCATGTACATGGAGTTTAAACATCATCCTGGTATTTTAAGTAGTATTTCAAGAAGCTTTTCACCAAGTGGTGTTTTTGAGCTTCTGTCAGTTTTGAGCATCTTCACAATAAGAGAATGGTTAAAGATAAATTTTAGCTAATTTTAAGAGTAAAGATTTAATATATAGTACACATGAGTGTACCACCATATCTTTAAACTCACATACTATAGCTTCAAAATATAATTCAAATATGACCCTAAGTTCATGACACTCATTAAAATAATTATATATGGAAACTATACACCCCAACATTTTTAACAATTATCAGCTATTTAATGTATTTTTCATTATTTAGTAAATAATGAGGGTAGAAGTAATAAAAGTTAATTTTTTATATTCACATGATTGCATTCAATTGTAAGAAGAAGGTACATAATGGAAATTAACTCTACAAAGACAATTAATAGCTTTTCTTACAGCTAAAGCTAGTGAGAGTAATTTAAAATGACTAATTTTATACATTTATGAAGGAACTCCATTTCTCCATTCACTTTAGTTTTTTTTATTTGTTTGTTTGTTTATTTTGGTACCAGGGATTGAAATTGGGACCTTGCACTTGCAAGGCGGGTGGCAAAACCACTGAGCTAAAACCCAGGCCTTCTCCATTCACTTTGTATTATGTTCTGTTGGCTTTATTCTAAAATGCATTATTTATTAATTGTAGAATTTTCAAATTTCTTACAATATGCAATCTCAAAAAAAAAGAGAGACTAAGAATGTTCCCTCTTGTTCAGAGTACCAGGCATTCTGTATTGTGTCTGATCCTCCCAGAGTAGAAGGTGAAGATTGTACGGAGTTCCCCCAAGGCCCCTTACCTTTATGTCATGTATCCCACTAGGATTTTGCAGACAGTTTCTCATTGTCTCCTTGCCTCTCGTGAGGCAGGGTCCTTTGCACCATGATCTTTGAGCTGAGGAATATAAAACACTCTGCTCGTTCTAGAGTGAGCACTTCTGCAACAGGGTAGGTCACAACTACTGCAGTTTTTGCCTCCTTTTATTTTTGTGACATCCCTTTTTGTGTGTGGCAAGAATCATGAAGATCTGCCATCTTATCTTTAATGTTTATTTCATTGTCTGTATTGATAACAAAATGCCTAATGAAAATTTAGCTGTCTGTCTGAATCTTTCAGTCAAAAAGTCAAGATGTAGCCTGAACTTCAGCTTATCTTATATATGTTTAATACAAAGAAGAAGTGTTCATGCAGATCAATATAGAGAGAAACAAAAACCCACCCAAATTTTATCATTAAGACATTAAAAATATAGAGGACATAAATATTAAATAATACATAATATGTATATTTTAAAATTTTAAAAACCCTTCTTTTTCTGCTTATAGATACTACAACAAATTGCCTGACATTCAATGGGTAGATCTAACACAAATATATTCTCCTAAAGTTCTGTATAATAGAAACCAGACATGTGTTTTGCTAGGTTTTCAGTAAAGTCGACTTCCTTTCATTTCCTGACTTCCAATGGCTGCCCGTCTTCATTCACTTCTAGTTCTCTCATTTTCAAAGTCCATAGTAGCACATGCTCTGATATGCTTCTGGCATCACATCTCAGCAGAGCTGACAAAGTTTTCTGCTTCCAGAACTTGGATAATTAGATTAGGCTCACATGGAAAATGATAATCCAGGATAAACACTTCATCTCAGTATTCTCAGTGCAATAACATATTCAAAGCTGCCTTTGCATATCAAGTAACATACTCTCAGGTACTAAAGATGAGGATGTAGATGGTTCAGAGGGGAACATTATTCCACCTACCACATTGAACCTTTTCCATGAGAAACTTTTGGGAGAAGTTTCGCACTCGATTGTTTAAAAAAATGTTTATAGTTGTGCTTGCTACAGAAATGCTAGTAGTAGAAGAGGATAAAATTAAAATTGAGTCTATAGTTCTAGAATAAATGGGAGAAACCTAGAGTTAGCATGAGCAATTGCTAACAAGAATCATGAAAATTAAAGTATCATGATAATTATGAAAGGCAGGAGAGCAGGGAGCAGTCTCGCATGCAGAGATCTGACTGAAAATGCCTGGTATTCAAGAAGAAAATCAACAGGTAACAAAACAAAAGGCATCTAAGGAACTGAGAAAGCTAGGTTTTCATAATTGAAGACAAGTAGGTCACCACGGGAACCCTAATGCTCTGTGACTCATGGCCCCTTCCTGTTGTGGAACCTATGCAAAATCTTCAAGTGCTTTGAAAAAAACATAGATTAATCTCCAAATAATTGTTGCTATTACAACATAAATATTCATACAAATCATAGATGTGATCTTTTCCCAAAGGGAACTCCCACTCACTAACCAGGAAACTCACAATTTAACTTCAGTTCCAGTATGGAACCTCAGTCCACTAGAGTGACTATACCCCTTATCAGGAGATAAATGGGATTATCCCTGAGGACCTCCTTGTTCTAACCTTTAAATCAAGTATACATATTCACTCATTTGTTGAGAGTATCCCAATTTCACTTTTTCATGTTCTGACATTCCCAGAAAATTATCAAATTGATTTGACATTTTAAGATAAAAAAATGAGGGTTCTTGCAGCAACAGGTAATAAACTGGGGGTTCTGGCTTCCAAATCCACGTCCACATGCTAAGAAGTTCAACATCACAGGACCTGATTCCTAGACACAGTAGTATGTATGCCACCCTAGCTGAAAGATCTCACTTCATTAAATTGCTGGAATTGATGGACTCAACAGCCAACACAGTCTGCACACTGTCAACTTTAAAATGTGTTTTAAGAAGTATCATGAAGAAATGTCTAAGCACTTATATTTTACATCATATGTGTAATACATATACACACCTACTTAGGTCAAATGTCACCAGTAGAGTTTATCTTAGCATGACATAGGTCATACAATGCTTTTATTGAAAATATCTATTCTATTAGCATAAATTTGCCTTTTTAATGCCTTTATTTAATCTGAAGTTTAGTCTTAAATATCATATAGCTACAAAAAGTGTAGAATATGCAAGGTTTTTAAAAAATTCTTTAAACATCTATTTAATTGTTCTTTTTGACAAAATGAATACAGAAAATCAATTTTAAAAATAGAAGGTCTTGAGCCAGGGATTAAGCTCAGTGGTTCCGCTGCCTGCCTCGCAAGCACAAACGCAAGGTTCTGAGTTAGATCTCTGGTACCAAAAAAAAAAAAAAAAAAGGCCTTGAAAATGTCACCGTAACTCTTAACCTTTATTAAGCCATACCTTTTATTAGAGATGCCATTATGAATACACATTCTCTTTTTTGGACCGGGGGATAAAAATTTGGAAATTAGACTAGTACTATTAATCTGATAAATTTATTTATCTATATGTTTCTAAAGGGAGTGGGCAAGAGGATAACCTGACTCATGTCTATTTTGGTAAATAAAGTTTTTCTGGAACATAACAACACTCTTTCATTTACATATTGTCCCCAGGGTGCTTAGACATTCTAATAGCCCACTTGAGTTTCCCCAACAGAATCTTAAATCTGTAAAGCTTGCTTACTCTTTAGTCCTTTGTAGGAATGTGCTAAGCTCTGATTTATGTAACAAGCATAGAAAAAAAGTAAAAAACAAATGCTTTGACCTAACAGGTGCTGAAGTGTCCTTTTAGTTTTTTTACTGAAAGGCATTTGTTTCTCTTCTCCAAGTATTCCCCAGAGAGACTTATAAACTTAGCATTATAAGTGAGAACATGTTGGTTTGTTTTATTGATGATATCATGTTGATATGTCTGGGAAGAAGGAAATAAACTTCCACTTCACCTGTCTCTATAGTTTATATGTGCGAGAGTTGTATTCCTAACTATATTAGGAACACAAAATTACACCATTTCAGTTAAAAAAAATTCTATTGGCATCCTGAAAAAGAGGAAATTCCCCAATTAGTCCATAATACAAAACCCTACACATCATCATATTAGTAGATGTACCTGGCAGCTGAGAAGATGTACAAGTGTTCAGCACCCTGTTATTTGATTATTTTGTAATCTGCCTATAGGCAAATATTGAATTACTCTAGCTTTTATAAGATATTATAATGGAATAAGGAGCAAACCAACAATTACATTGAAGATATTGGGATATCGTGGAGGTCTTAAAATTAAATTAAAATTTCCAATCCTCTCAAAATTTGCACATATATTTTCCCCACAAAATAATACAGTGGGAGGGTTGGGGATTTAGCTCAGTGGTTCCGCCACCTGTCACACAAAGCACAAGGTCCTGAGTTTGATCCCTGGTATCAAAAAAAAAAGAAAAAAGAAAGAAAAAAGAAATTGCTACCAAGATTTTTTTTGTAGAATCATCTAATGTGATATACCAATTTTTATAAATAATATTTATATAATTCTAATAACTGTATATTTGACAACCATTAAATGTTTTGCATTGGAAAAAAATAATAATACAATGGGAGATTGTTATGAAAAATATATAATTAAACTGACACTATATTCACAGGAATTACTATGGATAATAAAATACTAGCCCTTGTCTAGCACTCTATTATACTTAAATTTAACAAAGGGTATTACAAACAATAATCTTAAATTGAGGTTTTTGAGTACTCATCCACTGGAGTGGATTAAAAATTGCTAAATATACCATAAGCTGGAAGTCACATTTTGATGTGTTCATATATTAGAAGTTAGCCTATATGAAAATCAGTTGTGATGAGCAAGAGGTTATTTTGCCAGAGAATAATCAGAAACTAAATACTTATATTTCAATCCAGCCACCAATCTCAAGTAAAATTGTGATGTGACTTTTAATGGACACTGTATGTTTGATTTCACAAATGGCTTTTCCTAATGGATATTGTCCATGACTATTTATGTTATAAATATTCTGAGGTACAAAATCAGGTCAGTTTCCTGGTGAACAAAGTTATCAAAACTTGACCAGCAATATTTCATTTTAATATATCTTTGATAACCTTAACTAATAGGTTATGCCCATTTTTTAATAGACAGTATTAAATTACAAAATGTTTACTAAATTAGAGTTTTACAGTTTATAAAACATTCCAGGATTTAGGTTTAGGCATCATAATTATTGATATTTTCCAATAATAGGTAGAAAGCAATCAGAGTTCTATTTACAAGTTGTTAAATTTTTAGGTAATTGTCCATTTACCTATCATGTTGTCTGTTTTTTTCTAGTGTTCATAACAAGTGTTTCTAGATGTCTTCAGATTCATAAAACACCAGTCTGATTCCAAATCTTTTCTCATCTCATCACCAAGATTCTCATCTCAGTTTTCAGTTTCCGGATGATTCAATCAGGTTCTGTTGGACAACTATAAACTAAAAGGCAGGTTCTGTTAGGAATTAAAATATAACTTCAACCCCTACCATAACTTTCCTTAGGATTTAGAAGCTCAAAGTCTTTGCTCTTCACTTTGGATTCGTACTATATCTTGCTAAAATTAACTGATCACAGAACTATTTGGCAGCTCACAAATGTGGAGAAATGTGTTTAATAATGGTATCCTATTCTAAAGGAGAAGACTCCTCAGTCCTCCCACTTACAGAGACCCCATTGGAATCTTGATTTGCATTGTAATCTAGATCTTTTAAAATGTTTAAATAAAATTTATTAGAGTAAAAGATACAATACACCCCCTCACTTTAAACAGACTTATGCTATGATTTTTGCTGCTTTCTATAGCAGTTCTGGAAGTATTTTTTTGAATTTTTCTCTTTTTAGTAAACATTATATTCCATAAACATGAACTAAGATTAATAATATCCATAGGGAATCTATATTTTTGGTCCATACTTACCAACCTGGATCTTAGATCAGTTTTGCTTTTCCAGCCCCAAATCCACCTATTTTTTTCTTTCTTTCTCCCTCATAAAACTTCTCTAACATAATGAACTCATCTTATTAAATATTATTATCTCAGTCAGTTTATCTTATATATCCAGAATATAAATTGCTGACAATTAGACATACTATTAAACAGTCCTTCCAATCTGCTCACGATTGATTCATCCAGTACAGATTTTAACCAGTTTCCTTAGACTTCTGCTACTCCCTTTAAATTTTCAAAAGATAATGCAAATAATGCCCAGACTGGAATGTATTTCCTATTGTTTGTTGACTCCAGCACCGCTATAGTTTAAGTGTGGTTTTGTTTCCCAAGGGTCATGGTTTGGAAATGTCATCCGTGTTTCGATATTAAGAGGAGAGGAGCTAGAAGCTTGTCAGAGGAGAAGGCTGGTGGGACATTAGCGGTCTCGTTGGGGCCTTTGCGAGAGATTAAGGTAGTTCCTTTCCCAATACAGAGTTCCCATATGAAGTCTCTATGAAAAACAAACCTGGCCACATTCTATCTGCTCTTCCTCTCTATCTTCTGATGTGATATCTTCCTTTCAAATGTACTCCTACAATTACTCACGAGACCTGGCCTTGTATCCTTGAACTTCCAGAACTGTGAGGTAAAATTTTCTCTTTTCTTTTTAAGTTACCTAGCCTCAGATATTTTGTTGTAAGAGAAAACAGACTCACACAAATATACTAGTCAAGCCTTCTCCATAAATTCTCCTTATAATAATTAGAATTCCTGTTAAGGCCCTTGTGCTGTTCTGTGCTCATGCTATTCTAAATATACATAACCACACATTATTTTAAAAGGGGAGCTCTCAAGGGAAATTATAATTTAGTAAGTAAATTTTGTTTACTGAGAATATTTTTTAATTAGGCCAATTTATTTTTGTTCACTTTACAAAGAAATGTACAAAAACTATTCTGTAATATTTTTAAGTAATCCTATCTTGGATGGGTACTGCACATTGATAAAATTTCTCTTGGGAATTGTCATTAATGACACATAGGAATATACTGGCCAGATTCTTATATAGATTCCAGTCAGTTAATCCCCTTGTTTTCTAAAATGGTCAGAAGCAATTTTGCTTTAAATCAAAGTGTTTACTTTGGTGTATTATTTTTCTTCTTTAGTATGAGTTCTGAATCTATTTTTCCCCTATAAACTTCACACTTGAAAGTGTTTTCAAAGACAAATACTTATGTCTTTTTTCATCATCTAAGTTTGTTCATTTCAGAGATCTAGCATAGTTGTGTCTCACTTGATTCTGCTTGAATCATACAAAATATTAACACAAAATGTAAGTTAAACTATAAACAATTTAGAAAGGGAAATCAACATATGCTTAATTTTATATTGATGATTTTTGAATAATTATTTATTTGTCTTAGCTTAGTTGACTATATAATATATTCAAATTTTAAGAAATGTGACACGTTAGAGCAATACAAATGTATTATTTTAATTGTTCTTGTGGTTGAGGAGTTGGGTATACTTTGACTGGCTCATCCAGTCAGGATCTCACTAGACTGCAATGAAGGGATCAGCAGGTATATATGTACTGTCATGTATATAGTTGTTTCCAGAATATTTTTTCCCCACATGCATTTGTGATGTTTGGGGGTTTTATTTCATTGCTAGTCTGTAGTTGAAGGTGGTGGCTTCTTTATGGTAATTGGCTGCATGCTACTCAGCTCCTATAGACCAACCCACTTTCCCACAATTCTGGTTCTAAAGTCCCATGAATCCTTAAAATATGGGCACTCACATTTATCAAAACAACCAGAAGAATCTTTCTTACCTGGAGAGGACACAATGCCTCTTTTAAAGTCTTCACACTCCAAACAGAATAATGTATTGTTTGACTAATAATCACCTTATTTAAGATCTTAATTCGATCTGCAAAATGCTTTCATCTTTACCACATAAAAGTAATCGTAAAACATACATTCTGTCATATATATAGATCTTTTCAAACTAAAAGAGCAAATACATCCATAAGGGTCATCTTAGAATTCTGTATATAACTAATTATTTCAATTATTATAAAATAATAACACTATATAACATTGAAATTTAAGACTAAATTTAATTTAATATTATCTGTTACATTGAAATATAAAAACATAGATTAATGGATTCTATGATAGTTTTATACATGTATACATTGTATAATATATAAATCAAGTTAAATATATCTATCTCTTCAAATGTTTATAATTTCTTTGTAATAAAAACATTCAAAATATTTTTTTCTATTTTTTGGAATATGGAGTTCATGCTATTATCTATAGACAACTCACTGTGAAATCTCATTCTCAACTAAGAGCAGAAAACTTGTTCCATTTTAATTGTATCAATTGATCAAATTTTCCCAGCCCTATTTTCCCCTGCATCTTGTATCTGCTACTCTATTCTCAAGTTCTATAAGATCAACTTTGAAAATTTAATTTATTACAGACATTATAGAAAATAGTATGGCTAGTCCTTAAAAACTGAAAAGTAAATCAATCATACAATTCCACTGCTGAAATCAATTTGTTGAGGAGACATCTGCTCTTCAATGTTGATTGCAACACTATTTGCAAAATTCCAGAAACTTTAAAAAAGTTTATTAGTTAATGAATGCACAAATAAATGTGGCATATATGTTTTGGAATAGTGTTTATCTTTAAAAAGGATAAAATTCATTTTTTGAAAAAATGGATTGTACTAGTCAGCTTTCCTGTGACAGGGGCAAGATACCCTCAATCACAATTTAAAGGAGAGTTTTAATTTGGCTCATGGTTTCCAGGGATTCAGTCAATGATGAAGTAGTTCCAAGGAAGAAACAACACAGTGGAAGGCCATGGTGAAGCAAAGATGCATATTTCCTGGCAGCCAGAAAGCAGAGTAGGGATAAAGTGTGAGAGAGGAAGGGACAAGAAATTAGATGTAGACCCTCAACCCCATGCCACTGACATACCCAGAAGTGCGATCCACTATTCCCATGGGGAGGTCCTAAAATCAATCAATTTAACTCACCACTCTCTCTGTCACATGGGCAGAACTGGAAATATTTATAGTTTGTGAAATAATCCACACAAAATGTAAGTATTGCATAGTATCACTCAAGAGTGAGAATTTAATGAAAACCTAGTATTTACTAGCTTTACAAAAGGATTCATGTAGATGACAATAAAGACAGGAAATTCCAGTGAAAACAATTTTTTTTCAAAAATTAAGAGTGCAGACCAAATGAATGCAAAGGTCAGCAGTTTTACATTGATAGTGAAATTTGAGGTATATAAATTCAACTTTAGTAACTTGGGACAACTTATTTCTCAGTTATGCATTATGAATAAGATATTAGGGCATATTGTTTCAAGTACTATTGTGGCAACTCAGCTGTCATATTTCATGTCACTTAGAGACGAGAAATATCTTAAAACAAGAAAGAAATTTACTCTTAGTTGTTATTCCTTATTTTTAAAATATCAAATTATATTTGAATTCATCTTCTCCTGATACTTAAAAAGCTTCAGAGTGAACTAATGAATTCCAAAATATAAAAAATGGAAAGAGTTTTGAAAGTTTTCAATACTGTAGCAGTTAAATTCTCTAAAATGTTATTGATGGGGAAAATAGAAATCAATGAAATTTTTATAAATATAAAAATTTCCCTATGGTACAATGCTCTAATTGCAGGTTGCATCATTATTGGATTTGAAGATATTTGAAAACATGAATTTATTTTCTCCACATTTTGTAGATTTTCATTTTCCTAATTATTTTTATTTTTAATTTTGGAGATATCACCTCATGTATACATCTATGACTTTAAGATAACATGTCTTAACTGTGATTAGAATCACTTAATATTAAAATAATACATTATCAAAATCTAAATGAATATGAAAAATATCAATATTTCATAGAAAAATGTTTTAAGCTATATTTAAGCTATAGTTCGTATTTAAGCTAATTAAAACTGCTAACTTGATTACTTCACCATAGCAAAATAATATTACAAAATTCAAATGAAAACAATTGGAATCATTTGCAAGCCAAGTCCAGCTGGTATCTAGGTTTAACCAATAATTTCAGCCCCTAAATCAAAGAAAGGTCCTTCTCAAAACTCAGGGTGAAAGCTCCAAGAATTACTTTTTTTCCTGCAGAAATTTTTCTCACTAATTCATTTGTTTCACCATATAGACACTATCTTTCTTAAATTTCTAATTTTAAAATATTGTAACTCATTTTCATCCACTAGTTACAAACTAGTTTTATTTTTATAACAAAATTTATTGAATGCCCATTGATTTTTCAACTTCTGTACCTATTTTCTATTCAATCTGGTTTTCTCCTACACTGCCCTTGGAGACAATCAATTTACAGGGTAATTTTCAATTTCCATATAGCTTGCATTATTAATTTTAATTGGCATAGTTGAGTCTCTCCTATAATATTTTCTTCTCTTTGTTTCCAAAATGATCAGTTCTGGTTTTCTTTAATCTTAGTGGCTTTTCTTTGTTTCCTTTACTATTTCTTCCTCTTTCATCAAACATCTATATTTAGGCAAACTGAGAATCACTTCTTATAAAAGGAAACAGTGTGATCCATTGGCCTCATGGAGATAAATATCTTATATAACGATGATTATTAAATTGACAGCTTCACCATAGGTCTTTATAACTCCTGGAACCTCTTGAACATAGACAATTGCTTATAGTCACTCTCATATAATGTTTCCAAAACTGACAATATTGTCTTCCTTCTCACAATGGGTGGTTTTTTTTTCTTTTTATTTGTCTTATATTGCTAAAATCATATCCCAAGGTAGATACCTGATGAGATTGGTCTACTTAAAGTGTGATCCCATACAGCATGACTGCAGAACAGAAGAACTGCACTAGATGGACTGAGAGCTCAGCAGAGTGTTAGCTAAAGCAGTATTGGGAACCCAGTGTTCTGTTGGACCCTTGTAGATCCTTCAACTTCTACTGTGTTCTTGGGACAGTGAAATCAAGCTAGATACTGGCTGTTCCCCCATGGATTGAATCTGTCCTTGGTGATAAATGTGCTCTGACAGGTAATATTCTACACCACAAAAACACACACACTTGTTCTCACTCACAGGATCCTACCTCCCTTTGCCTCCCTCTGACTTCTTTGTCTTTGATTACTCACCTAGTCATTCTCCTTGTGTAGCTTTGGGTAAGCAGCTATGCCATTTACCAGTCCTAAGTTTTCTGGGTTTATCCTTATTAAAACTCTTTCATGTCATAATAATGGAATGTTTCTATACATTGCTCACAGTACAAATTTTACATCACACCTAAAAGTTTTTTTTTTAACTCAGTGATAATTTATTTATAATTAGCGTCAGTGTAATCTTGTGAGCAGTCTCAATAAGGAGTACACATTTTTCTCTTCCTTCTGTTGGGATTTCAGAGCCTCCATAAAGCCATAGATTTGAGGAGGAGCAGTGGTGTCAATACAGCAGAGAGAAATGCCACAGGAATCCAGGATAACTGATCATGTAATTTAACTGGATCATGTGATCTGGTTAGGTCTGATCTTGATGGCATCGTTTCATAAGATGAATTATTGCTGTGATTTTCTGACCTCATGGCACAATGGATCAGGTAATATACTGAACCTGGTGGGGAGCTTTAGGTGTCCTGTGGTCAAGCATTCACTTTCTATTAGAGCCCAGAAACAAACCAGAGAAAAGTTCTGAAATGCAGCTTATTTCTCTGTCAGGTGTATTTCTCTGTCACAATAAAAAAAAATATGAATCTTCCTCCATATCTTCCCCAAATCTCTTCTATGTCATGCCAGAGACTTTGATGCAGTGTTCTTATTCAACACAGATGTGGAAGCAGGAATGACTCATAGACATCACAATTCTGAATTGTAAGGAAGACTGTAGTATTCAGTATTTAAAAAGTATAGTTTTTGCTTTGAGATTTATTCAAAATTGACAGACTTCAATTAAAAAATACTGCAGATAATATTCACAATAATTATATATAATATACATATATTATATATATATATACTGATGCATTAGAAGTGAAAGACTTCCTTAGTGATTGGGTGTATAGGGCACAGAACTCAAATTTCTCTAATGTTACAAAATGCCCCAAATCCTAAGTCTTTTAAATTAGTCATCAATTAGCTAGGAAAATTTATTTTTCTACTCTTGTCAAGCATAAGTCTTTTATACTTGCCATGTTCTGTTTGCTATTTCCAGTTGTCATGATGATATAATGAGATGTGTGGCTATTTCGCAGAATGTCAAAATTTAAGGACTTGTCATTTTGAACAGGAAACAGAGCTCAAGTGGTAATACAAGTGACGGGGACTGGCTGATGATATCTAAGTGAATTACTATACCCCCATAGCATGATCATATATATGTGATACTCTCCTTCCCACATTAAAGTGACATAAACTAAAGCAGGTAATAGTGTCAATTGGGAATCCTGCTCTGCATGTGGTATCCTATTGAAGTATTTGTCTTGTGTGTACAAGAATTTGACAAGTGAACATAACAGGATTTAATAGGGTCTACTATCATGAAACTTTAATTTTGTGGTTGTCATGCTAACATGATTTATGAGATTCTACTTTGGTTGCAGTGAAAGAATTGGTCTTCCAACTCAACTCATCCTACTTTAACAACTTCTCAGAGCTAAGAACTAATGTGTGTGTTCTGACAGCTAGTACATATATCCGTGCCAACTGTTTACTTGGAATTAAATAATAAATTCAGTGAGACTCATTCAGTGCATGGACCCACAAAGCTCACAGCAAGATAAACTTGGCTCAAATGTCACTGCACACCAGTGATATTTGTACTCATTTTAATTAGAGGTATCGGATAGGATTTGGGGATAATGTATTATTATACTGATTGAGATTCTATATAAAATAATTCTTAAAAATGAGGTGTTTAATTTCTTTCAGTCTAGAATTCTTGGAAAATGGCTTAAAATCTTTTTAAGGAGAAATAATGGGATTTTTATAAAAGCACATATGGTGATATTCCGTAGTCTTTCCTCAAAAGACAAGTTATTACCTTCAAGATCTCCCAAAATTTTGTTTTATTTCATATCAACTACTACATTTGTTCTTTAACTGCTGATTCAACAATTGGGTTACTGTCTCTTGCTTACATTCCTCCCACCACATTGTCCTCATCCAGTTTATTAAACAACACAGGCAAAAGTTTATCTTAATGTGCAAGTACTGCCTATTCTTTCTTCAATGAATTTTCATCCTACAGACATTCACATCCTAATCCTTCTCTCTCCTGTGAAGTTATAGTTCATATATTATTTTCTATTCATTCTAATTCTGGTTATTCTATGACAGTGATCCACAGTCACTATAGCATCAGGATTCAATTTTGTGGAAGACAATTTTTCCACAAACTAGGAAGGGATTCTGTGGTGGTTTAGGATTAGACTGTATGCATTCAATAGTTAAAACAGCACATTTTTTGCTTTGAGATCTATTCAAAATTGACAGACTTCAGTAAAAAATGCTATAAATAATAGATAATAAAAAATACTACAGAATTCTGGAGTTATGGAGTATAAATACCATATAGTAATGGTATATACTTATTGATTAGCACAACCTAGCTCTTTCACATGTTCAGTTCCCTGTAGGGTTTACACTACTATGACAATCTAATGTTACCACTGACCTGAGAAGAAGTGGAGCTCCAGTGGTAATGTAAGTTAAGAGGGCTGGCTGTAAACAAAGATGAAGTTTGTTTGACTTGTCCTCTGCCCCCTTCTGCTGTTCAGCCGAGTTCCTAACAGACCTAGGACCAGTACCTCTATGTGGTCTTGAGTTGAGGACTCTTGCATATGAAACTGACAACTTGTCACCATATAAATCATCCTTGATATTTATAATCTAAAAACCTATTTTATCCATAGCACTCATCACATAATCATGCTTTAACTGTATGGTTGTTGATTAGCTTTAATTTTAATTGTCCATACTTCTTCTGATGAAAGGATCCAAGAAAGAATCTGGATATTTTGTGTGAGGAGATAGGAAATAAACCTTGAAGGCATTTCAGAAATCTAAGTCCACCCCATCCATCATGGGCTCAAAGCTATGGAAATGAAAGTTTATTTGACAAACTGTTCAGTGCAAAGTCATTTCAGAAGAGAGCCCCAGGTGCCTTGTATTCCCAAGATTGACTTGAGATCCACTTCTCTGTGTCTAGCCAGTGTTATGGTTTAGATCAAGAATGTACCCCCAAAGGACTCATATGCTGCTAGGTGGAGCTTTTGGAAAGTGATTGAACCACAGAAGCACTATGGTTGACTTCCTGTTAGGAGATGGGCCCTGGTCTGAGGATAGTGTCACTGGGACATGACTTAAAAAGGATATATCTCCCTTCCTGCCTCCTCTCTTCTTTCTATGTATCTTGGCTACCATGATATGAGCAGCTTTCCTCTGCCAAGGACCTTACAATATTCTATTTCTATCTTGGATTCAGCTGACTGTGGACTATAAAAGTGAACCAAAATAAACTTCTCCTTTAAGTTATGGGTGCTTTATCTCAGTGACGAAGAAAGTGAATAAGACACATTTTGCTACCAGAGAAGTGGGTCATTACCATATGGTTCAGAAGCCCATTTGGAACTAGATCAGCAGAGGATTTTGGAAAAGTTTGAAGATACAGATAGAGAAGCTCTAGAATGCTGTAAGTCAAGTTTGATGAGAGATTTTGCTCATAGCTCAGAAGATCAGATGTTGATAGAAAACCAGATAGTAATGACCAGGTTAGTAAGGGTTAGGTTAGGAAGACTCTATTTGCTGTTGAACTTGAGATCATGGTGTGCTATGCTCTAACAGAAAATTTGTCTATCGTTTGCTCCTTTCTTGAGAATTTTTTCAGGAGACTGAGATTAATGCTGACAGACTAATTTATGTGGTGGGAAAATTTCAAGGGAGGCCTAAGAAAAGAGCTCCAGGCTCCATTCAGGCTCTGGAATGAGTAGTGGTTGCAAATTTCAGAGAGATCTACTGTGTGGAACAGAAGAAAAAGCCACATTGAATAATTTAAAAAATGTTTCTGTGGCAAGAAAAGAACTGTCAATAAAGTTAGGATCTGTAAAGCTAAGGAGGCTAAGGAGAAGTTGATTGTTAAGAGTTTATCTTTAAAAGAATTTAAATACTTTGAATCAGGATAAGGGAAGAATAATTTAGGAGATCCCAGGAATCAGCACGACCACACCCTTCATAGGGTCAAAGGTCCAAAAATAAAAGAATTGTGGCCAGGGATTTAGCTTAATGGTGCAGCTGCCTGCCTCTCAAGTGCAAGGTTCCAAATTCAATCCCTGGCACCAAAAAAAAAAAAGAATTTGCTTTGAGAAGAGAGCTCCAGGGTAATCTGCCAAAAAAGGACTAGCTAGAAAATTGGTTTGCCAGGATTCAATTCACATTTCTCAGCTACCCAGGTACTCAGAGGCTGCTCCACCCATGATCCAAGTGTATCTAGCTACTGCTCAAGTTGGCAAAAAACATTGGCATCATCCACATGGTGTTGGTTTTATATGCAAGAGTTATGGGGTCATGGAGGCTTCCACCTAGATTTCAGAACAAGGCCTGGGAGACTAAGCAGTGTGACCCTGAGAGGGCAGTGTGAAAAGCTGTAAGAGAGAAGTCAAAAGTTCAGCGGAGACCAGAGGACATTGGAAAAGCCAGGAACATGGATTATTTGAGAAAGACAAAGGCAATGAGCAAAACCATGTCAAGAGAGGGGCCAGGAGAGCTGCAACTGGTAATGGCGTAGGGACTGAGCTGCCCAATCTATTAGGAATTTTTATCTTTGCCCTAGATGCTGGACATGAGGTTACAGGATTTAATGTTTGCTTTCCTGGATTTTGGTCTTGCTTTGGTTCCATTCTTTTCTCTCTTCCTATTTCTCCTTTTTGAAATGCTAACAATGTTGAACTTTCTTTTTAGTTTTTACAGGGTCTCCCAGGCAAGAGTTTGCCTTTGGTCTCAGAGACTTGAGACTTGAACTTTTCAGAAATGCTGAATATGTTAAGACTCCAGTGACTTTTAGAGGTAAACTAAATTTATTTTGCATAACAAAATGTGCATGATTCTTTCGGCGACTGGGCATAATGCTATGGTTTAGATTGAGAAGAATGTCACCCGAAGTTCATATGTGCTCATAGACAGACCTTTTGAAAGGTGATTGAATCATGGAAGAACTAAAGCTGATCATGTGGGCCCTGGTCAGAAGTACATAGGCCAGGGTTTGACCCGGAATGGTGCACCACCTTACCTGGCTTGTCCCTTTTCTCTGTTTACTGGCCACCATAATTTGAGCAGCTTTCATCTGCCCAGGCTCTCTACCATGCAGTTTGTTTGTGCCTTGGAGCAAGCCAATCATGGACTATAACCACAAGGCAAAACACATCTCTCTTCCTTTAAGTTTCAGTGTCAGATATTTGTCCCTCTGAGGAAGAAAGTAAGAGAGCCATCGTGTTACTCTGAGGCCATTCTAGCCCTGGTTGTAGTGTGCTCTTTTAGTTCTGCCTGCTGCAGACCTTAGAGTGACTCATGTGAAGATATTTATTCAAGTATGCAGAATTCTTGAGTATGGAGTCATGCTCGCTTCCGCTGAGATTTCAAAGGAAAAGACTGAGAGTCTAAGCAGTGATTTACAAGTCAGAGCCCCTGCAAGTAGCCCTTGATTCTTACTGGACCACGGGAATGGCATTGTAATGGAGACTGTAGGAATGTTTAAGGATTCCCAGTAGCTTGCCTCCACCAAAAAAAAGTCAGCATCATACAACATCAAGGAAAGCTGCAGGAAATGTGGAGATTCAGCCCAAGAGATTGGCCTTGTGAGCCAGCAAAATCATAAAATAGGGCATCCTTATTACTTGAGAGCCCACATTTTACTGCCAAGTGCCCATGATCTTGGATATGGAGTTTTAGGATTTAATTTTACTCTGTTGGGTTTTAGTCTTTTTTTCCAGTACCAGGGATCAAACTCAGGACCTTGCATTTGCAAGGCAGGCATGGTGTCACTGAGCTAAATCTCTGGCCCTGGTTTCAGTGTTTTTTTGAACCTATCCTCTTCCATGCTCCTAGTCCTCCCTTTTTAGATAGGTATTCTTAGCCTGTATAACCTTACCATAGTTTCTAAGAAGTATGCAATTACTTTTTTATGGGGCTCATTTTTAGGGTGTGTGTGTGTGTGTGTGTGTGTGTGTGTGTGTGTGTGTTGAAAGATTTTTTTATTTAAAAATTTGTGAAATATTAGAGCTATTGACTTTGGATCTCTGGGTGATGGAATGAATGCATTTTGCATTATGAGATGGAGATAAACTTTTGAAGTTCATGAGTCACAGACAATGGTTTGGATGTTGACCCTCAAAGGTCCAAATGTTAAAGGTTTGGCCTCTTGGTTCATGGTATTTGGAGGTGGTAGGATCTTTCAGTGATTGTGACTTACCATGAGGTTCTTAAGTCACTGCAAAGAACCTTCAAAGAAAATGATGGGGGCCCAGTCTCTCAGTTTGCTCTGCCTTATGAAGTGAGTAGTTTACTCTTATATTTAGCAGCCTAAATCAATACAGCTGCTTGATTTTGAACTGGATCCTCTAGAACCATAAGCCAAATAATATTTTCTCTTTAAGAACTTATCTGCCTCAGATATTTTGTGACACTGAAGGACAGGATACATAGAAAAGACAGACAGACAGGATATATAGAAATTCTCATGGAGTAAGAAGGAAGGAAAGCACTTGCACATGATACAATATCATGTAGCTATCTGCCATACACTCTGCTTTTGTTTATTCATTTCATTTGTGTGTAATGACTTTCCTCAATTTTGTCATTTAAGGATATCCTTCTGAACTTTGTAATCTCATTTCATATACCATCTTGTTTTACTAAAACACCTGAATCTGCGAGATCTTTGAGGGTGACATTCACTTATTCCTTTAATTATATTCTCCATGATTATCATAACAAATGTTATGTATTTGCTTCCTAATTCAATAAAACTTTCTTAACTTACTGTCTTAATTATTCATTCTGATTCATTTACTGCCCAAAATATATGGAGCTAAAATTGAGAAAAGGTTTTCTTCACATCTTAGATGTAGACTTGCCCTTATCTTCTCTTTATTACAATCTCTTTGATAAATAAGATGAGAATAAGTTTCAATGTTACCACTGTCTTTAAAATTCTTTTTATGTAGAAAAACTGTGGAGGTTATACACATATAGCTTTCCCCACAAACAGTTACGATGTTCTATTAACAAACTATTTTATCTCACTGAAGGTCTGATTTTAACCTTACAACTCTTGAAAATTAGGTTCCTGTCCCAAAGTAACATTTTCTTAATAAAGCCATGTTGCCTTTCTGCTTACGTCTTTATTTTTTCAGAAAATCATCCACAAATTTTCAAGATGAGGGCACAGAAATCTATGCACTTAAATTATATAGAAAACTGAAATTCTAAAATCTTCCTTCCAGTCCAAAGATGTTTTCTTCTGTTTTTTTTTTTTAAGAGCAGGGAATTGTATATGATTTTTATATAACATTGTCAATAATTAGAAGAACAATAACATTTTTCTGTGAACATTGATCTTGGTAAGAAAATTACTCAGGACTACACTAGTATTTTCATTCTGTTTTGTTTTATTTGTGGCACTGGGTATTGATCCAAGGGTCTTTTCATTCAGGTACATTTTCAGTTCCTTTTAATCTTTTTTCTATTAAAACTTGAGGGTGAGTCTTACTCAATCACTAAGTTTCCCAGGGTGTGTTGGACACTGAAATCCTCTAGCCTTAGGCTCTCAGAGTGCTGTGATTACAGGCATGCACCCACACCCAAGTCCTAATATGTACTTTTAAAATAATTTAAATGATGTAATACTTAAGACAGTTTTATCACATTCTTCTGTGTTTCCATTTCTAAATCAATGATAACAAGTTAGGTCTAAAAGAGATTACTTCAAGATACAGCACTTAAAATCACAAGAATGTCAGGATAATAGACCATGCCTTCAAACAACTGCCTTGGCACCATAATTTAGGATGCTTTCATCACTTTTTACATATGTGACCTTGAAAAGTTAGTTGATTTTGTAATTCGTATTTTCCTCAGCTTTAAACTGAGGCTAATGAAGACTTGTTTGCTTAAATAGAGTTAAGATGAAATAATTTAAGCTATTTAAAGTGCCTGGAACAAAAAAGATATTTAATCATTTAAAAAGCAGATTAAAATATTTTATACAGAATTAATTTAAAATAAACAAACTTCAATTGCCTCTTACTTCTTTGAATAGAAGCTTTTTTTCCATCAGGGTCAATCATGATATGTTAATGATGAGTCAGTATCTCAAATTACATAACCTGTACTGAAACATGTGCATCTGTTATATTTTGTTGAAGAATTGAGTCAAAAGCATTGTCTCACTCTTATAAGGTTTACTTCTAACCGGAAATTCATTTTTTTAATGTAATTCATAGCACAACACACATTTTTAAGGACATTCTTTGCTTTTGTCTACATTGAGAGGGAATGGCTGGCAAATTTAAAGGGTGTACTTTCCTTTGAGTTTCAAAAGGTTATCTTTCAGCTTGATTTTAGGCTCTGTAAAATGTTGATAACAGCCTGACAGAATTTTTGTGTTTACATTGATTTTTCATTGAGCAAGCCTCATACATATTATGCAAAGTGAGGGTCCTTAGAGAGTACCCCACTGCAATTTGAACAAATTGCTGTTACTTTGGGGGGGAAAACACGAAAGACTTGCAGCTCTAATATTTAAAGATGTTACCCCTTTTTAAAATTCCTGCTTTGATAAGTTCATTTCATAATAAACACAGGAAATGTTGGAGTTAGACAAACATAAAAATAGACTTTCATAGCTTTAGTGTATGCATTTTCAGGCAAAAAGCAAAATATTTTATAAACAGGAACAAATATTAAAGATTATGCTATCTTTTTAAATAAATAGAAAAGTTGGATTTAAAATAGTCATAACAAAGCATATTATTTCAATGATAATGATGAAATATATTCTTACATATTTCATAAAAACATTTCTATACTTTAATATTGATTGTCCTAAAAAAAATGGAAAGAGGGAGAACTATGTTTTATATTGTAGTCAGGAAAAAATAATAACCTCTAAACTTCGGTAATTAGAAGCAGTTACCATTGCCTAAGAGTTAAAAAAACAGAGGAAAGATGAGATTTTTAAAAAGCCAACACCATTGAGACCAATAATTTGAAGCATGCGAGAATAAGAGCACACAATTCTGAGAGCACACAAAAGAGATAAAGCTTTTGTTTGAAAAGAACTAAATCTCTCAATCTTGTCCCGTAGCCAGCAATTTCTTTGTGTAGTGTAGGAGTATATAATGTTGTAGAATCATTAAAGCAATGGAAATGTAAAAATGTCCTTTTGGAGTTCCAGGAAAGTATTATTCCTGATGTGCACTGTAAAATTACCTTATTCATTATAATTCAATGACTATATATAGATCGCTCACATAAAATCCTTCTGGGTATGTTAACTGAAAACCATTTTGATAATAACACATGAGTCTATTAACATCAAGAAAAATGGTACTTACATATTTTATTTTTCTTTATACTCATTTATCTATTCAGTAATTTTCATTCTCTTATGAATTGCTCTTCTTATTGAGTCTGAGATTCTCCTACCATCCTTTTGTAATTCTCAAATATATATACACCACTCTGAGAATATCAAAACAACAATTGTGATTTTCAAATAATATCTGTGCTGTCTTTTTAAAATAGCATTCTCACTGAAAGAGCATTTTCTCTAGATTAACATAAATTCATATTTGGATTTTAATGATGTTCTCAAGCCCTTACTTATTTTAGTTAAGTAAGCTGTTCCTGAGCATCTTCTTGTGAATCCTGCCTATGCCACTCTGTAAAGTTTTCAGAATCTTTTTGTTAGTGCTCATGAATAGACTACCATCAAGGTGAAGGAATCCTGAAAAAGTTGAAGTAATGACAGAAAATGTCTTAAGTGAAACCTGCTACTTCTATCTTTTATTAATATCTTCCACAGAATGTATATGAAAATTTTTGAATATTAAACACTGATTTATAATTAAAATACCACCATACCATTTCTACATTTTTATTGAATCATGATTTTTAATAAATTATTTTATAAGCTACCATTTTAAACTAATCCCAAGAAAGGATCTAAATTATTTTGATTTTTTTTTTTTCAATTAGTGTTCTTCTGACATGGTACTGGTGCAAAAGTAAACAGACAAAAAAGTAAGGCTTCAACCTTCAAGAACAAGGTTCGTCACAATGATAAATTTTTAAAAATCATGTTTTCATAGGAAGAGATAAACAAGTCAAGGAGATCAGAAAACAATTCAAAATAAGTCATAATCCAAACACCTTTCTGTAAATAAAATGGCAGAAAAATGAAATGAAAACACATTTCCTTCAATTACACAAGTATAGATAAAACAATTTTAATTAGACAACTGTAATTAAACAACTGGTAAATCAGATACAGCTACGGATATTTAGATTATAAATCCTCTGGTTTTGCTGACTACCTATGTTATTTTGTTAGATTCTTATAAAACTGAATAAAACAGATTATTTCCAACTTGACACTCATTAAAATATAAACAGCAAAAGAGATACACCTGCACAGGCAATCTTAGGATAAACTGTAATATAAAATATTAAAGGTGATATCTGAGCATGTGGAGGAGCACATCAGGTTTGAAAGGTAAACAGTCAGGTAAAGTGATGGTAAAGAAGTGTCAGAAATGGAGACAAGGAAAGAAAATATCCTGGGTAAAGGAAAATATATAGAAGAAGTGGAAAGTTTTATGAAAGTTTTGAAATTTTACCTCATGTGCAAGCTCTTAAATTACCTAGCTAAGGTTTTACAAGTGTTGAGAAACATGTAACTACTAGTTGTAAGGAACAAAAGGAAATTACCATAGCACAGCAAGCACCATGAGTTCGAGTTCTTGCTTCTAACTTTATCTGCTAAACCCCACTGGGGAGGGAGAGGAGGTTTGGAATGGGCCATACCCGCATTGCCTATGCAGCAGGGTTGCAGGACAACTGAGGAACCCAACACTTGGAGAAATTTCTAAAACAATACAAATAATCTGCCCACTGTTTCCTCACAAAGATGCATAATCTTGATTACACTGAATCACAAACAAAACTGCCTTCTGAGACAGGCACCCCAACTTTCTAATATGTTCAGTAGACCAAGAGTTTTGAAAGCTAGTGAAAGATGAAAATGATGAGTGCAGCTATTTGAAAGATGCTTGGAAGCAGGAAGGCCAAACTTTGGTAGAATTTATTTATCAGAAGTGTCTTCCCTGAGGGAAGAGTGAAATATTTCATCTATAAATATATCTCAAAGTATCCCTTTGGGCTATGCCCTGGAGAATAGTGCTTTCATGATTGCCCCAAATTCTTCCACTGTTAGAATCTGTAGAGGTTTTTGATTTCTCCTGAGATACGCTTTTATAATTTACATTTTCCCTAGGAAATTGTAGCTTTTGATGAGATATTAAAACTCACTTGCACAAGATTTTATAAAGTGTTTTATTGGCACTTTTAATTTCCTCTTTCAGGGAATACAATTCCCTTTTCATTTCTAATTTTGTGTATCTGTACCTACTTTTCTCTCTTAAGTTTTGAATATTTTATTTTTACAAAGACCATTTACAGTTTTTGAAGCAATTCTGATGTACGTTATTTTTTATTTTTCAAGTAGTGTATTTTAATTTCACTTTTACTTATTCATTGATAGGCTTGTTGTTTTCACTATATGGTATAGCTGCTTAGAGAACTTAGCCATTGGTAACCCTATCTGTTTATTTTATCAGTAATGTTCACTTTCTGATATTTTTTCCTAACTAGGATCAGAGTTTTCTCAGATATATTCCATTTGAGATAAAACATTCTCTCTGTCTGCCTCTGTGTATGTGTCTCTCTCTCTTTCTTTCTTTCCCAAGCAGCTTGAGAGTGCTCTATGCTCAGTCTTTAACCTGTTTCCTAATCTGTAACTAATTTCTTTCTTAGTCTTCAAAACTGGTGCCTTCTATTTAATTTACTCATCTAAAATCTATGAAAAATCCCTCCTATAAATACTTTTATCATTATTCTTGTTCAGAACATTTTTTCATGCCCAACCTATGAAAGACAGACTTAATTAAAGTTCAAAATTGAAATTTCACCGTTTCTCAACAAATTCTAGACATTGAATTCCTTAGACTTCAACACATTGTCGGTCTAAGATTCCTATCACCAGCTTAAAGCTCTTAACACCAAAAATATGATCAGGAATTAATTTAAAATTTCCTCTTGATGTCCCTTGAAACTTCAGATTCAATGATCAAAAATGAATTATGATTTCTATAATTCCTGTATATACAAATATATTGCTTCTTCAGTGTTCTCTGCTTCAAAGTTTAGAAACAACTGAACATCTATCTAGTTCTAAATTAAAAGCATTGGGATTATTACTATTTTTACATATTTCAAGTACTGTTTCCCATCTGTCACTACATTGTCAATTTTATTTCCCAAAAGTAATATTTCCCATCTGTCACTACAATGTCACCTTTATTTTCTGATTTCATCAATTTTTGTCAGTTTTCACCAAGATATCCGGATCCAAACCATAAGCACTTAAGCACTTAACTGAACATATTGCAATTCTTTACTTCACTTTCTACTTTCAACCAACGATGGATCCACTGTGTGTTTCTCACACTTTAGCAATGCTCTTTTTACTAGATCTTTTTTTTTTGGTACTGGGGATCAAACTCGGGACCTGGCGCTTTCAAGGCAGGTGCCAGAACCACTGAGCTAAATCCTCGGCTCTGCAATGTGATCTTTTTAAAACATGCAGCTCATAAGTGATTGTTTCCTCATGGGTGTGAATATTTTATGAGGAAGGGAGGCATATATTCACCCAACATTAAGTACGTTGAATTTATTTGAAAATTTTCTAATAAAATATTGAGAACTCAGTAGTTACACCAGTAAATTTGATTAAAATTATATGCAAAAAATAAAATTATAGAAACTCTTGGGGAAATTTAAATAAAATGAGGAATATTCTTCAACTTACAAGATTATCTTTAGTAAATGTTTCAGTCCAATTTCATTTACAGATATTGATACAAAATCTTAAATGTAATGCTTATAAAGTTAATAAACAGTATATCCAAAGTAATACACCACTATTTTAATATATGTATTTGTAGAATTCATATTGATTCAGGAGAAAGGAGATAAATTACACAATCATTTCAGTATATCCTTATAAAGTAATTGAT
Organism: Heterocephalus glaber; assembly: GCF_000247695.1. The sequence continues at coordinate 27,152,948 of NW_004624759.1, forward strand.
GATAATCAAAAGCTATTGATTATAAGTTTTATTTTAGGACAATGATACACGCATGCAAAATTTTTGAATAACCTCTGATAAACATTACAATTTTTTTTAAATTGTGAAGTTGTTTTCTTTTGGAAGAGGACAGGTATGTTCTAGTCTGATTTTTGCTCAACACTGAACTAGAAATTCTACGTAGGTATAAGCAGTATGAAAAATAATGTAAGACTTCAGAAATTTGAAAGGAAAAATGCAATTATTCATTCCAAATGATAGTGAGTGCTTACTGCAAGAGTCTTACTTATTTCAAAAATGTTTTACTATTATACATGATTCTATATAAAATGTTTATATATAAAGTCATGTATATGAATATATGTATATATATGCATATGCTCATATAAAATATACAATATGTATTAAACATGTAACATTTATATCTTCTAAGAAAAATAACAAGTCATGTGGAAGCTCTGCTTTTTCCATCATGAGTTCTCAATCACACCATTTTCTCATTTTGGAAATATATCCAAAAATTTTTAAATAAATCAGTTAAAAATATCTTGTTTTGTCTAAATCTAAGTCACCAGGGACTTGCTTATTACATCACCTTCTCCAACAATAGAATACATGTGTGATAACTTTCTTGTGGACAACATAACATCACAACAGTAATATATTGCAGGTAACATAAGAATATTAAAATTAAGTGGAGCCATAGAGTAAATAGTATTTAGGTAATGGGAAAAAAGCAAATATTTATCATAGACATAGGTTAGTTAATAATAATAGATAAACTGAGTAGCTATTCAAATAGGTTAAAGAAATTTTAATACAAACTCCATTATGAAACACAAGTCATAAACAGATATGGTACTTGTCAGTAGGCACCATTTTTTGAAAAGTGGAAAATGAACTCTTCATGTGAAATACCCAGGACACCAAAACTAAGTAGCAAGATTAACAATAATCATTACTTTCTTTAGCATCTTACCTAGAACATTTAGTTCAGAAGATAGATGAATGGAAATATAAAACAGTGGGTGAAAATATGGCTATATTCTGGTATTTATAGCAAAAGTAAAATTGAGAAGCAAGGTATGCCATATGAAATAATTTATCAGGACATGCATAGGGAGAGCCCATCTATATAGAAAGATAGGCAGAGGCAAGTCTAAGAATGTAGATAGATTTGGGATCAAAAGTTTAAGTTGAATATTTCTATGAAAATTTATAAAACAAATCATCAAAGTTTGATTTCTATACTTTGATATTTTGCCAAAGGCAAAAGAATAATGAAATACAGAATATTTTAGAATCACCTTAAACAAATACATTATTCTGAGTCTATCTGAAAACTCTTTATTTGATGTTTTAAAACTGAAAATATATGCCCCACCGCCATTCCATGCTCCTAGGGCAGAGAAGGTGAGCAGGTCCCAGCACCCAGAAGGAAGCTCCCCAGCCATCATCCCAAGCTCCTAGGGCAGATAAAGTGAGCTGCACAGGCACCAGAAGCACATCCCCCTCCCCATGGAAACGAGAAGACAGGTAAGCAAGCCTAAAAAGCAGACTTCCAGATCACCTACAGCAACCCCAAAGGGAAACGAGGTGGAACAATCTGGTACTCAACCACCTGGACTCTCTGAACTGGCAACAAAAGAGGATCTGGGAAAAATGAAATCAGAAATAATTTCTCAGATAACAACAAAGATTGTGCTCATAGTGCAAGA